>OU342547.1:8114475-8465209 GCA_910589475.2 Bembecia ichneumoniformis
TCAGTGAAAACCGCATTCAAATCGGTTAAGCCTTTTCTGAGATTAGCGTGCACAAACAGACAAAAATTCTAAAAACTATTTTTTTGACCTCGGTAACGTAAGTACATATATATAACGTGTACAAATTGTTTTTTTTTTTTTTTATATTTAATGCACAGACACGGCTCGTTTACGATTTTATTTTATTTTATTGGGATAAACAAACACCATGTACAAAATTTAAATAATAGTGCAATCAAATTTTTTTTTTAATTCTTTTTTTATACGTTTACTAGCGACCCGCCCCCGGTTTCGCCCGTGGTGCAATTTTTATATGTGTGAACATTCCCCGTTTATCCCTCTTTCCATTAGTGAAAACCGAATCAAAATCGGTCTACCCGTTCACGCGTGATGCCGTGACCAAGAGAAATGGGGATTCATTTTTATATATAGAGAATATTACAAATAAAGAGTTTTTTATACAAAGAGGACATACAATAAATAAACACCTATAGAGCATGTATATATATAGATTTAAAAATTATATTATATCCAGCTAAGATCCCTTAGGCAGAGTTTCAAGGATTTCATGCTGGCTGCTAATTGGCAGCTAATTTGACGTGACGTGACAAAACTTTTATAGGTCAAGGACTGTATTTCATTCATTCATTACACAAATATCCGCCATTGATTGCTTTATGCACAAATTGGGATTTTTAAATTGGAACGTAAAAATAAACTAAGCCTGCCTTAGTAAAGTACATTTCAAATTAAAAGAGAAAGGTCTTAAAATAAAATTCAAATCATAAACCACAGTAATGCGACTCTTAATTATCTACACACGTAAAGTGAAATCTAATTGCGAAACTCTGTGATGGCGCTAAAAGTTACGTCAATGTCAAAGTGACAGGCATTAAAAATGGCGCGGTTCAATTAGGATTTTGCAAATTTTTCACATTCTAGAACAATATTTTTTTATGGATGAGCAAGCACAGCCACATACTAAATTTTATACCGTTTTTAGGGTTCCGTGCGTCCGAATAAAAAAACGGAACCCTTATAGGATCACTCGTGTGTCCGTCTGTCCGACCATTCCCCCCCACTTATCTCCGAAACTACTCAACCTAAAATTTTGAAAAAAATATGAAAATTAGTTTTCTACTTATAAATTATAGGAAAACCTATAAGAAGTCCATGATATTAAAATAACATGGTAAATCACTCAATATTGTGCGGATAGGTAACATCGTACGGAACCCTCTTCACGCGAGTTCAACTCGCACTTGTCCCATTTTGCCTACCTACAGCAAGGTAGGGGAACATCGTACTTCCCCTACCTTGCTTGTTATAAAGACAAGTCCAAATATTTTGTTCAAGTACAAATTCTTTTTCAAAAATAGCGAAATAGGGTCCAAAATAATTAGGCAAAGTAATTTATTTGCAAAGACCAAAACGTAAACTATACTTATTGTTTATTTAATGGCGATTAAATAAAATAATATAAATAAAAGGAATTACCCTGTCCTAAATTTACAAGAACTTTGACAGAATGTTTATTATTGTATTAAACTGTAAAAAAAAACATTAAGCATTAAAACATATTAGTTATTAGCTGAGCCCGTATTTTTTTTATTTATAAAGCGATTGGAATGAAACAAAGAGTAAATGTTACGGGAAACTTGCCACAATATATCAGTGAAAACCGCATGCAAATCGGTTAAGGTAAGTGATTCCAGAGTCCATTTTTAGGGTTCCGTACGTCCGAATAAAAAAACGGAACCCTCATAGGACCCTATCTCTGAAACGACTGAACCTAAAATTTTGAAAGAAAAATACAAAAAATTGTTTTCTACTTACAGATTATAGGAAAACTTATAAGATGGTCCATGATTTTGAAATAACATGGTAAATCACTCAATATTGTGCGTAGATTAAAAAAAAAATGATAGGTAACATCGTACGGAACACTCTTCACGCGAGTTCAACTCGCACTTGTCCCGTTTTTCGCACTTAATCCTACTACCCACCCCGTGGCATTGTTTGTGTTATAGGCGACGGTAGCCACCTACCATCAGGTGGATCTTGAGCCTGTTTGACAAAATTATCATAAAAAAATGAAACGACTGCATTGAAAGGGTTCTGGAATTATAAACTCAATCCAGTTTACAGACAGAAAAAAAAAACAACACTAATGTAAAATTCTTAGTTAAGATGATATTACGACAACTCTTAAGGTCACATCGGATTTCAAAACTAATAGAAAATCATAGCAACAATAGCATTAACTAACCGCGGCTTATTTCGTATATTTCAAGGTCTATATGGTATATATACTATCCCAACAACAGTAGATTTTACAACAAGTGCACAAAACGAACCATTTTTATCCGAGACTAAAAATGGTTTTGTGGACGAGTTATAAACTCTGCTTTTCACTTCGATTGCGAGGAAATAAAATATAACATTTCTTTAACATTGACATTGACATCTTATGACATTGGCTCGGGCTGCAGACCTTATACAGCCTACTATTAAATTAATTTTGTAATAATAATTTTCTTAAATTAATTAAATAACCTACCGTACTTGAATTTAAATTTTAATATCTTTTATGTCTTAAAAAACACACAAGGCAAATAGATTTAAGTAAATATTATAAAATAACAAATTCTATCTATGAACTTCTTATTGTGTTTGGCTGTATGGCTCATTTTCTTTGCCTTAATATAGATACATTTATGAGTAGTAACGTTAATGCACTTGTGCACAAAATTCGATTTTGTGCAGCCTATATCCTGCACAAATAAGCACTTTCAGAGCATGAGAAGTGAAAATATTATAATAGATAGTATAATAACGAGCCCGTTGGAGGAGTGGTTAGGGTGCTTGCCTTAAGCTGCAGCATCAAGAAGTCTACTGGATAACCAGCTCCTTAGCAACTTACGGCAGATAAAGCGTTTTTGGTCTCATTAGAATGGTCCTAGTAGACGAAGGAATCTCACTAACTTGTCGAGCCCGTTGGATGAGTGGTTATAGAGTGCTCGCCTTAAAGCACGTAGTGGCAGGGCACACTGCGTTTTCGCAGTCATTTGGGCAGCCCGTCTGGCGGCAGTAACCACCCCCTTACAGAAGACCACCGTGAAATAACAGCACGTGTGCTGTTGTGTTTCGTGAGTGAGTGGGTCCAATTTTATTGTCAAACCATATGATAAAGTGACGCGACACTTAAATTATTTGAATATTCTTCATACAAAAATATTAAAATCGCGATTAAAAAATGGGGGGTGGGGGTAGGAGGATGAAAAATACTTTACGACCTATTCTCATATATACCAAATATACAAAAAAAAAAATCATAAATCGGTCCAGCCGTTTCGGGGGAGTTTTGTTACAAACACTGTGACACGAGAATTTTATATATTAGATATCCTTCTTGGTTTCGTGTAGGCTGTATAGCAAGCGACTTTCTTTGCCTTTAGAAAAATTAAAAAATGTACACCCAATACATAACGTATACGTAATGCCAACGTAACAACATGAAAAACTTGCCAACTCTTATCACTAACGAAAATAATTATGTCACATTCAGAGCTACAACGATCCGTGATCGTTGCGGTTAGTGAAAGTTTGCAATTCGCGCCTAAGATAACTTCTAACGTTGCGATTAAGGCGTAAATAGCTTAATAAAAATGTTATTTAAGCCGAGGACTCAGGAAAAAAATGACTTAGAGAGTAAAATTAAGACTTAGATAAAAATACAGAGCATAATAATAATAATAATCTATTCTTAAAATACAAAGAGAAAAGATTTTGTATGTATGTTTGTAACCAATAAACTCAAAAACTACTGGACCGATTTTAAAAATTCCTTCACCTATAGAAAGCTACATTATCAGAGGAACATAGGCTACTCATCCTCCCCCCCCATCTCCCCCTTTACCCCTTCCATACAAAGTTTCCGTTTTCCATGAATCATATTTTATAAAGAGACGCGGACGAAAATATTGCATTGCATCTGTGCGGAGCCGTGGGCAATAAGTAGAGAATAAGACGAATTAAGTCACAATTAGGCTCGCAAAAATTGACTCCAAAAGGAACATGTGATTTCTTATTACATGAAGAAAAAAAACACAATTTTTGAACCGCGTTATAAGTTACGGCGTTGTGCAATTTCTCCAACTCGCGCGCACATGATTGCGTGTCTGTAATCTCGCGACCGGAAAACGGTCGCGTTTCCTATAATTCACAATATTTCCTTTGAACGGTACGGAATAATATAATCGATTAAAATTAAACTTGTTGCCTCTCTATCAAACCTCACCTCGTAGGTTAAAAAAGAAGATACTGGCAGGTAACTGTCAAAATTCCTGCACACGTCACTGTGGTGTGGTGTCTAAGTTATTTAAATTATTAATTATTGTACAAACGAGTGCATGCCTACACATATAATAGGTACACTATACACAGTCCACTTAATGTCAAATTATTCTATGTCAGAGGAAAATAAAACGTTATACCGAGTGCACGTTCGTTTAAGGGATTCACTGAGGCAAATGACATTTACTATAGAACTCGCTGGCGGCGGATCCAATTCAACAAGCCTATACTCCGTGCGCTGTAGCATGGTGCGGGTGACAGTTGTCGGTATGACGTTGACATCTGTCAGTACCGCGTGACTAGCGGTAACGTTCTGCGATTAATTTTTATCGCTATCGATACTCGCAGCATAAATCTCGTTCTCTTTATTATTGTTATGAAAATATTTTAAAAAGAAAATTATTTGAATATAAATTGTTTTTTTCATTACAACATTTTTCGGCGTGGCGGCCATTTTGTTTACCCGTGCGATGATGTCGGTACGAGTGCTAGCGCCTTGTATGTGACGTATTTCCATTTCATTGTTTGTTTTCATTTTCGTTAAATTATTATTTGTTATAGTTTGTTGAGTTTGTTGTTTTTTTTTTGTTAAAGTTTGTTGAGTTTGTTTCCATTTGATTGTTTGTTTTCATTTTCGTTAAATTGTTATTTGTTATAGTTTGTTGAGTTTGTTGTTCTATTTGTGGTTATTACCATGCCTAAGCATACGAAAAAAACTGTTTTGGGTAGTCAGGCCAGGGAGTCTCCGAGACTCCGAGACTACTTTGAAAGAGAACAACAAAATAATGGACCGTTGTTACCACTGAATCGAGTTGTAGAACGAGTAGCCGAAGCTCTTGATATTGGTCGCAATACTGTTTCGCGTATAACACGTGAGAAAATTGGCCAAGAAGGTTCGTCCGAAAATAAATTATCGACACCTAACAAAAAGCGGACCAAGGTGAAGCCAATCACAGATTTAGATGATTTTGATAAGGATGCTATTAGAAATCATATTTATGATTATTATAGAAGAATGGACCTACCCACATTGCTCAAGCGTTTAAAATCACTGAAAGAAGCTGACTTGTTCAAAGGAGGTATTACTTCGTTGCGGCAAATTATAAAAGATATTGGCTTTGTTTTCAAAAAAGTTAAAAGGAGGATTATTATGGAAGAACCCTAGCAAGAATGAAATGGTGTTTTTTTGTTTTTACCATTAGAACATTACACAAAAAAAATTTTTTTTATTAATACAATTTTTTAATCTGATATCAACTTATTAATAGGTACAGGATTCATATGCGTGCAATAAGCCGTTTTCGAGAGAATTTTCCATAAAAGTCAAATTCTTCTTGTGTTCTAACTTTTTTTGTGGAGTTTCTATTACTTTAACGAAAATTCTAATCAATACAATTGGTTCTTCACATGTTTAAGTATAATATATATTTTTTTCAAAGCAATTGTCTTGTCCATTTCTTGTAACATCTTCATTAAACAATGGATATTTTTAGTATTTAGCGTTTGTCTCCCCCTTAACTTAAAAATCCCAACAAGGGCAAAGTAATCCTTGAACGCCATAACAGTGGTAATGTTCTTTGTTTCATTTTTTTTTTAAATTAATTTATAATATTTTAATTTATTTAATTTATTTATTAGGCTCACTTACGTTCAACAAAAGTTATGCTAATTACGTTCGATATACACAGATGTCAAATTATTCATGTTTTCGACGACAGATGTCACTGCGCCGCCGCCGGGAGGTTAAAAAACGCTATATTTTCGATCCTCAACGCGGACTACACTTTTCATACAAGATTTCGACGTTTACTTTTATGAGCCTAGGGAATAGAATTAGGGCAACATAAACACGTGCGTCAGGCGTCAGCTGTCGCATATATGTCAAAGTGACAGATAACGTAACGCTTGTATTAATTTTTACTCCTCACAACATTACCATACCGGGGATTTTATAAAACTTTAATAAAAAAAATTCAACGCCTGACAAAAAAAATATATATATATATTTTTATGGTTAAGATCGGCAGACAGGCTGACGGTCCACTTGATGGTAGGTGGCTACCGTCGCCTATAACACAAGCAACGCCAAAGCTGCTGCAAGTGCGCTGCCGACTATAATAGGGACTACAATTGGGAAGGGATAGGGAAATGGGCTCTGGCATCCCTTACTTCACTCACCGAAACACAACAGCACACGTGCTGTTATTTCACGGTGGTCTTCTGTATTTCAAGGGGTGGTCACTGCCGCCAGACGGGCTGCCCAAATGACTGCGAAACACAGTGTGCCCTTCCACTACTTTCCAGATCCAGACCAGAGATAAATTTGAAAAATTCCTTTTTCAAAGTTGACACTGCCGGGAATCGAACCCGGGAACCCTAGAACAGAGCGTTAAGGCAAACACCCTAACCACTCATCCAATGGGCTCGATTGAACAAATCTTTTAAGGGCTTCACTGAGGCAAATGACATTTACTATAGAACTCGCTGGCGGCGGAGACAATTCAACAGGCCTAGAAATGGTGTTTTTCTGTTTTTACCATTAGAACAATACACAAAATAAAAAATTTTATTAATACAATTTTTTAATCTGATATTAACTTATTAATAGGTACAGGATTCATATACGTGCAATAAGCCGTTTTCGAGAGAATTTTCAATAAAAGTTCTTCTTGTGTTCTAACTTTTTTTTGTGCAGTTTCTATTACTTTAACGTAAATTCTAATTAATACAATTGGTTCTTCACATGTTTAAGTATAATATATATTTTTTTCAAAGCAATTGTCTTGTTCATTTCTTGTAACATCTTCATTAAACAATGGATATTTTTAGTATTTAGGGTTTGTCTCCCCCTTAACAAGTAAGAAAATGGGGCGCGGGCAGACGCAAGTAATGAAATATTTCAAAGCTTTAGCTGGAGCAGGAAAACGGGTTTAGATAGATATATGCATTACACTTTACATTACGTAACTTAAAGCGAGATAAACTAAGGTCACCGTACGTACGCTTCCGAGTTGCAAGTCGCGTTAAGTTATGTAAAAATATGTGTTAAGCTGTCTTTGAAAACAATATTATTCCTTAAGAAACGAACACGGATATGTCTTGATTTCAATATGGCGACTGTTTGCATTTTTGTATAACCTACATACTCAAAGCTATTCCATTTAAAAAAAACTTAACAAGTGCGAGTTGAACTCGCGTGAAGAGGGTTCCGTACGATGTCACCTATCCGCACAATATTGAGTGATTTACCATGTTATTTTAATATCATGGACTTCTTATAGGTTTTCCTATAATCTATAAGTAGAAAACTAATTTCTGTATTTTTTCAAAATTCATGTCAGTTTCTGAGATAGGGGGGGGGGGGGTGTCAATTTTCGTCTATTTTCTTGAATAACTTGAAAACTATTTATTTTAAAATTACAAAGAAAAATACATTTAAGATCTTCACAACAAGACCTTCCATTTGATATGTCACACGATGCAGTTTTCAAAAAAAAAACCTCCCAATATACAGATTTCATCTATTCACGTCACACCTCTGCGTTTGGGTCAAAGAAATTGATATGTGTACCAAATTTCAACTTAATAGGTCTAGTAGATTCCCGAGATAATAGGGAATATGCGTCTAATTCAAAAAAGGCTTAAATATATTTTTTTATCAACATTTTTGCTTTAGAATTATGTCTATGTAAATTATTTTTTAATATTATTTCTTTTTCGTTAAGAAAATAATTATTAAAAAGTGCATAAAAATGTGGGAAATTCAAAATACTCGAAACGGTCAGATCGAATGTGACGTCAACGTCTATGAAATGTCAACGAGCGTGTACTTGTGATTTTTAACATTTGATTGTATTGTAGACTTTGACGTCACGACAAGCGCGCCAAAAGGGCGGGTGTTTAAAGTGCCCGTAGCTTTTAGTTAATTTTAACTTTTTTTTTGTTACCAAATTTCGGTTTTTTTGGCGCTGATATTTTTTTACGGTTATATAACGATATAACCTATAACCTATCGTATGAGAATATAAAAAAAAATGTGCATATTCCCTATTGACTGTGACGCACGGACAGACGGACACACGAGTGATCCTATAAGGACATACGGAACCCTAAAAAGGGCGAAGGAATTTGTCTAGCAGTGAACTACGGCTGAGATGAAAGTAGCTGGCTGCCTCAGTCTGTTTCCCGCTAACGTCTAAACCAACTCATTTTGATGCGGTTTTCACTAATAGAAAGAGCGATAAACGAGGAAGGTTTGTGTGTATGTATAAATTTGCAATTGATTCCGTGTGAAGCCGGGGACAGGTCGCTAGTTAAACACACACACCGCAAACGAGCTAAGAATCACGATTAACTGATTAACCGACGACGGCTTCCCACGACGACATCTTTCAATTGTTAGCTTGAGTTTAACGATATTACGCAATACACTTTCATTGTCCCATCCGATAGGATCGCGACCAGCTCATTGATCTACGCTGCGAGTAGAAAGTCCACAGAACCGAATCTATCATTTTTTTTGTTGTTATGTTTTTTTTCCGTTTATTTTATTTATGTGGTGTACACTGGCACAACAATATAAACCTAGGTATATACATTTACCTATAATACATAATAAAATCGTAAGCCAGCCGTGTCTGTAAATTAAATATTTTTCAAAAAAAAAAATTTAAAAAAAAAGTAGTGGTAGGGCACACTGCGTTTCACAGTCATTTGGGCAGCCCGCCTGGCGGCAGTGACCACCTTACAGAAGACCACCGTGAAATAACAGCATATACGTGCTGTTGTGTTTCGGTGAGTGAGTAAGGGATGCCAGAGCCCATTTCCTTATCCCCTCCTAATCCCTTATCCTTAATCCTACTGTAGTCGGCAGCGCACTTGCAGCACCTGTAGCGTTGCTTGTGTTATAGGCGACGGTAGCCACCTACCATCAAGTGGACCGTCAGCCTGTCTGTCGACATAACATAAAAATAATAATAATAATAATAATATAATTTCTACACGTTGTACTTACTTAATTTACCGAAGTCAAAAAACTAGTTTTTAAAATTTTACGTTTGTGCACGCTAATCTCAGAAACGGCTTGACCGATTTGAATGCGGTTTTCGCTGATGTATTTTAGCAAGCTTCCCGTAGCATTTAGTGTTTGTTTCGTTCCAATCGGTTCACAAACAAAAAATTTACGCGCTATACCGAATATCACGCGTAGAGACCCTACGCCGGCTTCGCGCGAATGCTGTTGGAACTGTAATAGGATGTATAACATACGAAAGTTTGTGAGGATGGATGTATGGATGTTTGCTACTATTTCACGTAAAAACTACTGAACGAATTTTGAACAAATTTAACACAGAGATAGTTTATTACTTTTTTTTAATGTTAAGATCGGCAGACAGGCTGACGGTCCACTTGATGGTAGGTGGCTACCGTCGCCTATAACACAAGCAACGCCTAACTGCTGCAAGTGCGCTGGTGACTGCAGTAGGGTTAAGGATAAGGGATTAGGAGTGGATAGGGAAACGGGCTCTGGCATCCCTTACTCACTCACCGAAACACAGCACACGTGCTGCTATTTCACGGTGGTCTTCTGTAAGGGGGTGGTTACTGCCGCCAGACGGGCCGCCCAAATGACTGCGAAACGCAGTGCGCCCTGCCACCACTTTCCAAATCCAGACCAGAGCCATATTTGGAAAAGTTGATTTTTCAAAGTTGACCCTGCCGGGAACCGAACCCGGGAACCCTAAGAACAAAGCGTTAAGGCAAGCACCCTAACCACTCATCCAACGGGCTCGTCAACCTGGATTAACAGATAGGATATACTTTTTATCCTGTTAGGTTCTTATTTAATGTCCCCATTGTACTCTCTCTATCGCTCTTTAAAATGCTAGCCAAACGTCAACTATTAACTGTGTGGTCAAACGTTTAAACTTTTTAAATAAACTAGCGGCCCGCCCCGGCTTCGCCCTGGATGCAATTTTTATATATAAGAACATACCCCGTTTATCCCTCTTTCCGTTAGTGAAAACCGAATTAAAATCGGTCTACCCGTTCACGCGCGATGCCGTGACCAAGGGAAATGGGGATTCATTTTTATATATATATAGGATTATTTTAATCACTACATTAAAACAGTTTATTGTTGTAATCATATGAATCTTTAACTATGTGACCTTTTAATTCAATCTTGTGATCAAAAAACCTGAATAAGCAAATAATAATATTTGAAGAATTGATCAAGGAGACTGGAATGTGCACCGAATTTGCTTCCTTATTTGCTAATTTACATTTTTTCGGCTTCTAAGGTTGATGTGTCATCTTTATTAAATATACTATACCATAGGTTCCCAACCAGGCACGTATCCAGACTTTTGGTTCGGGGGGGGGACAAACATTGAAACAACCATGTGAACTGTGTAAAAATCGCTGTAATCACTGTACTTTACTCTAATTTTTCTGAAAAATCTTTCACAGGTTTTTAGAGAAATCAAGAAACTACTCTTTTCCATCGCAGCTATGAATGTAGACGCAGTGTGGGCAACAGTTCTGTTTGTGCAGGATAGTTCTCTCAATGTAATGACAATAGGTTTGAGTAACTCACAAAATACATTTATAGAGTCGTGACGATCTATAAATCTAGTGTCACACATGCCGACCAGTCTTTTTTTCTTACTTTCTGAATGAATGACGTCTATCGTTTTTTTTTTCAGTCAGATTTCGGGGGGGATAAATCCCAACTATCCCCCCCTCTGTATACGTGCTTGTTCCCAACCTTTTGTGAACTACCACACCCCCCTATGCGGTTTTCACTGATGTATTGTGGCAAGCTTCCTATAACATTTCATTAGTGTTTGTTTCATTCCAATTGGTTTACAAACAAAAAAGTTACGCGCTATAACGCGTACGAAGTTGCGGGCTCAGCTAGTATAAAAATATACCTAGCTCTTAAATATGTACCTAAAGAGATCGCGCAAATGAAGCCATGGAAAAGATTAAGTCAATTCTAAGATATTCTAAAACTAATGTACCTATTAAGTTGCCTGTCTTATTGATTCGTATTTTCATGTTTTATTTAAAAAAATATTTTGATAAGTAACCAAAAAATACCTACCCACACTAAGATTCAAAACAATTTGAAAGTAAATTTCCCAGGAACAATTTGAAAATAAATTATTCCACATATTATAATATAGAATTCTATATTCAAAATTGTATTTTAAACTAGCTGAGCCCGCAAATTCGTAGGTAGGTACGCGTAGTAATCCGAATAGCGCGTAACTTTTTTGTTTGTAATTTTACAAACGCTAAATATTACGGGAAACTTGCTACAATCAGTGAAAACCGCATTCAAATCGGTTAAGCCGTTTCAAAGAGTATCGTGAACAAACGCACAACAAACAGACAAAAATTATAAAAACCGTTTTTTTTACCTCGGTAACATAAGTAAGTGTACTTAATGTTTTTTTTTTTGAAAAAATGTTTAATGTACATAGACACGGCTCGTTTACGATTTTAGTAATATGTATTGAAAAAAAAAAGCCGAGCCCGCAACTTCGTACGCGTGGTATACAGTACAAGGCGTAACTTTTTTGTTTGTAAATCGATTGGAATGAAACAAACACTAAATGTTACGGGAAACTTGCTATAAAACATCAGTGAAAACCGCATTCAAATCGGTTAAGCCGTTTCAGAAATTAGCGTGCACAAACGCACGACAAACAGAAATTCTAAAAACTATTTTTTTCACCTCAATAAATCTTGTACAAACACGGCTCGTAAGACTTTATATGTATTGATAACCCAATTATGTTTTATTTTCTGGCTTAAAGTTTAATAAAAGCGATAAAAAAAAAAAACAATAATAATCTCACATTGTACGCGAGCAGAAAGCGTAAATTTTAGCAAATTATAACTCGGCGTGCGGTCGAATTTAATTAGATTTAAAATTTGGAATTCCCAAACATAACCTAAAACATTTGTATTTGTTTTCAATGGAACAGACAACTTTATTCTTGCATTTTAAAATATAATCTAAAGTACATGTACTCACATCATCGTTTTTCGGATGTTGATGTGTGCAATGAACAAATTTCTGTTCGATAGTCGATAATTCACTGTCAAACGGACTGCACACAACACAATTATAGGAAACAATCAACATAAAAACACAATACATTCGTTTCACTGCCATAATTTTAAATATGACTGTTTGCGAGAAATTACAATAAACAAATCTCTATTCTTCATTTGTTTACATTTTACAAATAGATAAAAACACCGTTAAGAGATCCACTCCACTAAATACACTGTCCGAGACTAACTTTAACTTCACTCACTTGGATTAACTTGAATGAGCTGAGCTGACTGAAGCTCAATGTTGCCATTTCGGAAAAAAGAAGATCCCAGATCTTGATGAAAAAGTCCCTTTATTTTGAAAAAAAAAAAATTTATTAAAAAATTCGCTGGAAGTCGCTAAATTTTTATTTATTTATTTATTTCAGCAACAGCTTAGCACACTTAGCGTTTACTAGCATTAATATTCAACATTAATGGTCCAGTGTGCAAGCCAATTAAAGCTGAACTCGTCGTTTCTGTTCTGTGTACAAAACCATATTATTATGTTACACTATTATATCCACGGAGCATATACAAAGAGGAGATGTTGTTATTGAATTTTTCTATAGAGCGGCGCGTGACTACTGCGCGGGGCAAGGAGGAAGTTAGACCCCGCCCAATTATCTTAAATTGCCAATGAAAATTGACTGTAGTCTACAACAAACAAGCGCCGCCACACCGTGACCAGTGCCGACAGCAGACTGACCAAGACCACGCCCACAAAAAATGACGTCAGGACCTAGTTTGAAATCAGTGCACAGTTGTTTAGGCCATCTCCTCTTTGTATATGCTCCGTGATTATATCTCATATTAACTTACATATCAAACTTATATTGGAAACTTATATGGAAAAATAAATGAATTTTAACAGAAATTATTAATAATAGGATACGATACACAATTTCTTTGGTCAATATATACATTTTACAGCAAATATGATCAAGTCAAACTATAAAGAAAATACAAAATAAACAGTTGGAATCAGCAACAACAATATAAATGTCTGCATATAGAAAATAAAAAAAATAATAAAAAGTCTAATGTCAAAAAATTCCAACAAACAAAGGCAAAAGTAATCAGTCATGTGTGTGACGAAACGGCAGCGAATATTTCCAAAATTCCATTGTAAAAAAAGATTTTTTTATAGTGAAGCCTTTATTCATATCCCTATAGGTTTGAACAAAAAAAAAACATTTCGTCGTCATACACTATTCACACAAAACAGGTTTGTTATGCGAAAACATAACATAGAAACATTAAGAAACTGGCATGGAAGTAATAAGTACTATATACAACTTCCATGGAAACTGGTTATTCCATACCAGTGTTGCCGTTTCGGAAGAAAGAAAATCCCCAGATCTTGATGAAAAAGTCCCTATATATTGAAAAAAAAAAAATGTACTTAAAAAATCCGCAAGAAGTAGCTAAATATTATAAAATATTGCATTGTAAAATAAAGCAAATTTATATAATCAAGGCCTTATTCATAGTAATCAAATCCCTATAGGTTTGAACAAAAAAACATTTCGTCGTCGTACACTATACACTATTCACACAATCACATAAAACAGCTTTGTTCTGCGAAAATGTAATATAGAAACTGGTTATTCTATTCCTTCCTTCTCTAAACGGCGAATTGCTGACGAATGAATGAAAGAGAAAGAAATAGCGATACATGATGCATCGTTTGGTAGAGTGAAAGGCATCAAACAGACCGAACCTGGAGATCGGACCTCATTCTGTAGGGGGTTTTCCGAAAAACCAATAGCAGTTTGCAGTGTTGCTAGTAACTAGCTGCATTTAAATTTGTACCAAAATATTTCTGTATTTTCAAAATTGAAAAGTCGCTTCTTTTTGTAATTTCACTATTCTTTTTTTCTTATTTATTTCTTTGTAGCTTTGCATACAAGAAGTCGCTAAAAGTCGCTAGATCCAAATAAGTCGCTAAAGACATCCAAAATCCGCTAGTTCTAGCGACAAAGCTGCTAAAACGGCAACAGTGTCAGGAGCTCGAGTGAAAGAAGTGAGTGAATACAAGTTATGTCAACTGTCAATTAAATGTCAGTCCTACATAAACTACCATTAAACTACCATATGCGAATGAATTTGAGGTTTGAGTCAAGTGAGTGTTGCCAGATTCAATAAGCTTTAATGGAGACAAAATATAATATTTTTTTAAATATTATGTACATACACATAATAATATAAAATGGTGGGCTATGTACATACAAAATTTCTTTAAAAAAATACAACTAGCTATTAAGAGGGCTACACTCGAGGTTACGCTGCGAGATCGAATCAGGAATGAGGAGATCCGAGGCTCTAGTATGAGTTTACGATACTACACCAATTCTACACTCGCTAGCGAGAACGTAAAACTTTTGTATGGGAAATCGTGAACTGTCAATGTCAAATTATCAATTTTCCATATAAATGTTTTACGCTCTCGCTAGCGAGTGTAGTATCGTAAACTCATGCTAGAGCCACCGAGGCTCTAGTATGAGTTTACAATACTACACCAATTCTACACTCGCTAGCGAGAACGTAAAACTTTTGTATGGAAAATCGTGAACTGTCAATGTCAAATTATCAATTTTCCATATAAATGTTTTACGCTCTCGCTGGCGAGTGTAGTATCGTAAACTCATGCTAGAGCCACCGTACACGAATGAAAGTTCCGGACGTATTGTATAATTGGTATATACCTGTAAAGAGAAATATATAATTTTCTTTAATTTGAATACTTTTTGGTTAAACCACAACCTATAAATTGGTAAGTATGTATAGGGATAACTTGAACTCGGAGAAAGTAACTTACCTATGTTTTTTTTACCTCTTGCATCGATAATAATATTATAAAATTTATAATATTATTACTTACTTAATTATTACTTGACTTGACCTCGAATAGTTATGTTTTTACTATAAAAATCTGGAATAAATTAGGGTTTCCTAATCAATACTAATATTATAAATAAATGTAAAAGTAACTCTGTCTGTCTGTTACCTTTTCACGCCTAAACCGCTGAATCGATCATCATGAAATTTTGCATACACGTTGTCAGGGATGCAGGAAAGGACACAGGCTAGTTTTTTTGTTTGTAAACCGATTGGAATGAAACAAACATTAAATGTTACGGTAAGCTTGCTAAAATACATCAGTGAAAACCGCATTCAAATCGATTAAGCCGTTTCTGAGATTAGCGTGCACAAACGCACAGAAAAACAAAGAAAAATTCTACAAACTGTTTTTTTAATCTCTGAATATAAGCACAACGTGTGCTAATTGTTTTTTTCTTTTTCTTGATAAAATATTTAACATAAGACACGCTCGTTTACGATTTTATTATAATCTATACATCTAAAGATATATTATATCATTAGCGATGAGTGGTTAGGGTGCTTGCCTTAACGCTCTGTTCTAGGGTTCCCGGGTTCGATTCCCGGCAGGGTCAACTTTGAAAAATCAACTTTTCAAATTTGGCTCTGGTCTGGATTTGGAAAGTAGTGGCAGGTCACACTGCGTTTTCGCAGTCATTTGGGCAGCCCGTCTGGCGGCAGTAACCACCCCCTTACAGAAGACCACCGTGAAATAACAGCACAAGTGCTGTTGTGTTTCGGTAAGTGAGTAAGGGATGCCAGAGCCCATTTCCCTATCCACTCCTAATCCCTCATCCTTAATCCTATACTGTAGACGGCAGCGCACTTGCAGCAGCTTTGGGGTTGCTTGTGTTTGTAGGTGACCGAAGTCGGACGTCTACCGGTGACGAGGAATGATGTCGTATCGAGTTCAACATCTCGAAGGTGTTGAACTGGATCCAGCAGCCAGGTGGATGTGACGATGTTTACGCAAATAAAATACAATGTTGAAAGGGTTTACTCCTGCAAAACTCCGTATATATTACCAACCATCTGTTCAAGGTCTGTTTTTGTCTAAACAGTTCTGTTTTTGTCTAAACAGGTCTAAACTAAACTGTGTCATATGACACAGGACAATTAAATCGGTGCGAGTCAATCGCCACATGTTATAGGCGACGGTAGCCACCTACCATCAAGTGGACCGTCAGCCTGTCTGCCGATCTCAACATTAAAAAAAAAAAAAATTCAGTTGCAAATTGATATTCTTCAGTTTTCTTGAGAAACAAACAATTACTATCAGGAAAATATCATCCATATTTTAATTAAACAAACAAGTAGACCGATCCATACTTTACTCTTGACAACATCGACTGGACTTTGAGTGGATTGGAGATAACATCATATAATAATTATGTCAGTATCATTTCAGCAAAATATACCTAACAAACAAATAATTTAGGTGTTACGATCATGTAGGAAAACGTAGGTACTTAATTAATTTAATAATAATTAATTAATCAGTCAATTTTATTGTCTAGGTAGGAATATCAATAATAAAATATCGAAAAATGTATTTTTCCCTACCAAGGTGAAATTTCGACCAGTGCGCAACACATGTAAACAGCAAAAAGCGACTTCCCCTCCCGAAGAACCGATCGTGGTAACCGTGGAGCGAACCACGGGTAGCATTCACGGCCTTCGTTCAAGAAAGCCACTAGTATGCTACTGCTAACACTCGATCGATGTCGTCTTGTATAAATGCTAACAGTTGGAATCACTCCGATACCGCAATCTAGAACTTCATACAAAAATAGAACAATGTTTAAAAATTTGTAATAGCGCCATCTTACAATCACAATTAGTAACTGTTTTTCATGAGTTGCAACATTTGCGTTTCTTTTTCTACCATTGCTACTAATCCTTCCACACAGAAACGCGCTTAACAATTAATAAAACTAAATTTATAAGTCATGATTACTGCCAATATTTAATTGTTATATATATTGTAAAGGGATTTCATTATTTTATTTATATATAAGACAATTTAATATTTTATTTTCTTATGAGAAATTCCTACTATACAGAAAATAATTAGAAAGAATATAAATGGCAACACAGAGAACAATGTCAGAAAGGGACACCGCGGTCACACCACAGAGTATCTTTTTATATAGGAGGACCATGGAAATAATAAGTACTATATACAACAGGAATGACCTGTTGTCGCAAAATTGAAGCCGAAAGAGAGATCAGTAACTGTACCTCTTATCCCTCTCTGGCGATGGTGAATATATTGAAATATGATTTAAGGACAATAATTATAAAAAATGATTTGTGATTTGACGTCAGCAGATCATTGCTTCAGATGGATTTTAATCAAAGATGCTAATGATAATCTTGCCCTTTGCGGTACTATACATTTCCTGTTTTTGCTTGCTTTTCACACTCGCGTCATATAGGTAGGTACTGACCTACTGGTCCTTGTGGGACACGACATGCAGCTGGACTGAGATAAAATTACGATAAGCTACCTATTGTGGTATATTTAATTAATTAGGTAAGAAAAAAACAGTTAAGTTTGTAACCGCGAAACCTCTGCGGGGCGTTAGGGCTCCGCAGGCGTTCCAACCGTTACTCACCGACTGAAACTCAGGGGTAGACACTACACGAGACCAGTGTTAACTCTCAGGGCGCCAACTACCTGGGGTGGACTTAGACAAAAGAAAGCCAAGTTCAATCACACAACACTTTACTATACCAATAAATTTACACACTATATAACAAATGAAAATTTATACATGAAAGAGAAAACAATTTAGTTTAGAAGGTTGGTCCTGATCTTCCTCGCAGATGCTCTTAAACACTCACTTGTAGACACAAAGCACACAGACCACGCCGAAGTGATGCCACGTGGCCTGGTGGCTCGGCGAAGGGGTACCTGTCGACACGTGGATGTCGTCGCCTCCGACTGCGTCGCAGCTATAGTCCAAACCAGCTATGGCTTGGACTGCAGCCATATTATCCATATTTCCCTAACATTAGGATCTTTAGGAAATCTGAAATTGAACCCGTTATGTTAATAGAGAAAGGAATAAAAAATGCATAGGTATTTAAGTTATTTGTTCTTGAACTAGGATTGGATAGTCATGCATGGTCACCCTAATTGTTCACTAACAAATTATGTTTAAAACTATTACCTGTGAAAAGATAAACCACAATCAGGATAATACTCGCTTCCGCAAGCCTCCACGACACAAATTCTCCCCATTTTAATTAAAATTCTTCAAAAATATCACGAAATCAAAAACATTCCGCCATTGACGTCAGAGTCGGCGATTTCATGTGGGGTTGTCAGGTCAGGTGTCCGTATTTCATACAAATAAAAGAAAACCTATACGCCAATCGCAAAATTTTTGCGTTAATAAGGCTTTACACGTAGCAACAAATAATATTGCTTTAATATGTCGGTAATAAATTATTATTTATATTTAGAAACATTTTAGAAGTAAATGTTTTTACTTCATTACATTACATCAATGGCATATTTTTCTACCATTTCTACCAACTTAACTCTGGCAACTCTATAGAACGGGACACAGCGTTCAGTGGTGGCCCTCTCACTCGGCTTCATTTTTATTTTGCGCGCAACAAGACTCTTACGACCTTAGCATAAGGTTTTATTTTCTTTATTTTAGCTGCAAGATGCACAGATAGAGCTTATTCCTTATATAATACTTCCATGAGGAGGACACACTAGTTACCATCTCGCTCGGATCGCTTTTTATAATGCGTGCGGAATAAGATGTAAGTCAATGACATAAGCTTTACTTTTAATTGATTTGATTGAAAGAAAAGTTGGTACAGCTCAGTCCTTCTGCATAAGGTCCTTGTTCCAAACATACATTTGTATAGAGTGAGGTAAAGGGGGGGAGTGTGAGCAGCCTATGTTACTCGCTGATAATGTAGTTTTCTATAGGTGAAAGAATTTTTAAAATCTGTCTAGTAGTTTTCGGGTTTATTCGTTACAAACATACATTTGTGTGGAAGGGGTATAAGGGGGGGGGGAGGGTGTCATCGGGTAGGGTGAGTAGCCTATGTTACTCGCTGATAATGTAGCTTTCTATAGATGAAAGAATTTTTGAAATCTGTCTAGTAGTTTTCGAGTTTATTCATTACAAACATACACACGTACAAACATACATTTGTATGGAGTGGGGTAAAGGGGGAGATGGGGGAAGGGTGAGTAGCCTATGTTACTCGCTGATAAATGTAGCTTTCTGTCTAGTAGTTTTCGAGTTTATTCGTTACAAACATACATTTGTGTGGAAAGGGGTAAGGTGGGAGGGGGGAGAGATGGGGAGAGTAAGTAGCTTTCGATAGGTGAAAGAATTTTTAAAATCTGTCTAGTAGTTTTCGAGTTTATTAGTTACAAACATACATTTGTGTGGAAGGGGTATAAAGGGGGGGGGGGGGGGGCATCGGGTAGGGTGAGTAGCCTCAGGGCCGTCTTTACCCGGGGGTGCAAGGGGTGCGGTGCACCCGGGCGCGGAGCGCCCGCGGGCGCCTGCCGAGCGCGGGCGCCTGCCGAGCGCGGAGTATAAAGATATTTCATTGAACTTAACGCCATTGCATAGTTTCATATGCTTGTTACGACACATACGTATGCGCAAAATTAAATATAAAAAAAAAAATAGTCATCAACAGGGGGCGCCTGCCGAGTGCGGAGTATAAAGATATTTCATTGAACTTAACGCCATTGCATAGTTTCATATGCTTGTTACGACACATACGTATGCGCAAAATTAAATATAAAAAAAAATAGTCATCAACAATAATCATTGTTTTACTTTTATTAAAGCGCCTACACACTGCCCTAAAATCGGTGGCAATATTGGGGAAGTGGTGGGGAGCGCCCTAGATCGCTCCCTTGATCGCCTCAAGTGTAGGCAAATCGTAATCAGTTTCCTCCTAACTCTGAAATCGGGTCGGTCGAACCCACGATATAGGGGCGATTATCGTCTAGGGAGAGTTGTCGCATCGTGTATAACAAAATCAGTACCGATCTCACCGCAGTATGTCTGCGACTGCAGCGGCGACAAGACGTATTTTTGTGTTTTTAATTTGTATTCCGTGCGAAGACATGGCGAAGGAAAAGAAGCGAGAAGCCTGGACGAAAGTCAAGGATCTCTTCAAGGAATTCCTCAACACATTCTATATCCATTCTTAAAAAGTTTTCAGCTGCTTCCAAATGTCTCTCTCCCTTCTAAGGTGTTTCCATCTAGCTACAATATGGGCTTCTTCAAACTAGCAGTAATCAAATTCCTGCAAGGTCGGCAGCGCACATGCACCCCCCCTGATGTTGCTTGTGTCCTTAGGCGACGGTAGCCACCTACAATCAAGTGGACCGTCAGCCTGTCTGCCACCTTTAATAATAATATTAAAAAAAAGTTCATGGCGTTTCATCAACCAGTTCTTCCTTTTTCGTCTTTGACTTGGTTGCACTGTAGAAACTGCCAGAGTGATGCCTATTCTCTGATGTTTTGAGAGTGTCGGCGGCATCTTGATAGACGAGCGCTTTGTTGCGCGGTCGGTTTCACACTTAGTGGCAGGGACGTGTATTGAGTAGCGGCCGATTTCATCCCCCCCCACTACCACTCTCCCGACATTGCCACCGATTTTAGGGCCGTGTGTAGGCGCTTTAACAATTTAATTAAATGCAACACGCGCGCGGCAAAATCTCTAATCCAAAGATAGTGTATAACCTTTGACACATTGCCGCCCGGTCGCCCGCACTTGAAGCAAAATGATCTCTAAGTCAATAAAGTGTAAGTTCATTTGAAATGGGCGCGAGGCGGGGCGCGGCACCTGTGCGTCTGTCATAGGCGAGTAATTGCGCCCTTTGACATAGACGTCCGGGTAGCTGAGGGCGCAGGCTGAGCCCCGCACCCCGGCGCCGAATAGACTTAAGACGGCACCTTGTAGTTCTGTGGGAACACAGACAATGAGTTCCACTCCCTAGCAGTCCGAACAAGGAAATTGGAAACATTTTTACCATATTCCCAAACCTCGACTAAAAATGTGAAGATTAGCTATAACTATGTAAATTTGCGTGGCGGCTGAGTTACAACCACGAATGGGGAGTTTTATAAAAGAAATAATTGAGAATTGGTTGTTTTTAGACCCCTGTGGAGTCTCCCCTGGGGGTCCACCTGGACCACTTTGGGAACTAAGGATCTAGAAGAAAGCCGCCGTTTTAATAGTCTACAGAATTAAGTAGGTACCGCAACTTAGCAGTCCGAACAAGGAAGGTGGAACTGAAACGCTTCGTGCGTGATCGAGGAACATCGACCACGAAGGGATGAAATCCTCGCCCACGCCTATTGTTCCGCAAGTGAAACGGTTCCGGTTGGATTAATTCGTACAGAACAGATGCACACTCTCCATAGTGTAGGCTAGGTGTGATGCTGCAGGCTATGAAGTTGGGAATCCACAACTTTTTCCTCAACCTATTATGACAAACTTAATCATTATTCCAAACCACGAATAACTGCCGGGGACTGTCACCTACTTATTTAAATTTAGAACACGTGCGTGAGGACGCTCGAATAACACACTGGCCGCTTATGCAATAATAGGACACGATTTGTTTTACGATTACGTGAAAGCCTTTGATTGGTACAAGTTAGAAGCGTTTTGATTTTGGTGCACGCTTGGAATATCATGAGCGCATATCTAAATGGCGAAATATCAAGTTTTGTGTCGAATAAAAGAATGTAAACGAGTAATGAGTAAGTAATGAGGGATTTCAACTTGTGATGCAAGAAAAAGACATTCTGTTTGAAGAATTTAAGAGAGTAGGTATGAGAACTCGCTCCCTTCTTCTTGCAAAGGTAAAATACTTCCAAGGTTAAAATAGCCATGATGGTCACCAACCTTCGCATAGTAATATAAGTTCCATGGGACATCAGACAACGGATTTGGATAACAACGGAGCTGAAACCTGGTCCCCGAGACTGCAAGACCGTCGCAAGATTGACGCAATGGATATGTGGTGCTGGAGACGCCTCCTAATTTCGCACCAATAAATCAATTCTAGAGGAGCTTTCGTCGGTTGTGCTTTGCGAATACTAAAGTTCTTTGGCCACATATCTAGGAAGGAAAACTCGATGGAACTTGTGATTCAGTGGAGGGAAAACCTAATAAATCGGGAACAACTCGATCTATACTGTGGTAGTGTGCTGGTGACGTCACCAGCAGACAAAAGTGGAGAAGCATCGCAGGAGCGGCAATGCGGCAAGCCAGGGAGGGTGAACACGACCATCCTCCGTGTACATAATCTGCACGACCACGACAAGACAAGACTGACAAGAGTGTGCGGGCTTTGACATGGTAAAATCTATAAGCCCGCCATATCTCCACTTGGAGGGTAATCTCCGCAACCGCTGCATCTATTTCAAAGGTATACTTTTCTTACTAATATTTATTATAAATGCGAAAGTTCGTGAGGATGGATGTTTCTTACTCCTTCGCACAAAAACGGCTTAACGAATTTCGATTATATTTGGCACACAGATAGTTTGTTACCTGGATTAACATATAAGAGACTTTTTATCCCGAAAAAACGGAATAAAAAAGTTGAACTCGCGTGAAGAGGGTTCCGTACGATGTTGTGTGATTTACCATGTTATTTTAATATCATGGATTTCTTATAAGTTTTCCTATACCTAATCTAGAAGTAGAAAACTAATTTCTGTATTTTTTCCAAAATTTTAGGTTCAGTAGTTTCGCAGATAAAGGGGGGGGGGGGGGTCGGACAGACGAGTGATCCTATAAGGGTTCCGTTTTTTTATTCGGACGTACGGAACCGTAAAAAGGTTAGGGTCCCGAGGGAACACCTAAAAATAATAAAAAAAAATGGGCGCCAATGGCATCACAGCGATAAAAATGTAGATGTTTTCGCAGGTGTTAAATTTTTCATTTTTCAAAGAGAACAAATCGCGAGCACTAGCTAGTAGGTATATATATAGAAGGAGCGTTTTTCTAGTCTTTAATACTTTTGTTTTTACCTATTTATGTAGACCCTTGCAGTAGATAAGTCTTGAAGTGTTGACCACCGACGACCTACTTGCTAGACCGCTGACCTCAAGAGAACTGCTAACAGTGAATAGATGTGGAAAGCAGGGGGCAGAATGTGGTGGCCCCTGCTTTCCAGAATTATATAGAGTAACTTTTACATGCGATTTCTTCGGATAGACTATTGAAACTCCTTTTTTAAGGTGGTGAAATAACGTTACGCATACGCACACCGTCGGGGGAGACGGTGCGGTTATGTGGGACTCCCCTTCCTCATAGTGAGGGAGGTATACCCACTAAAACCCCGCGCTCTCCCTCGGCGGTCAGGGAGGGTCCTGGGATCGCATTAGCGCCAGGGCAGACTATTGAGACTACTAATAGACTAAACTATTTTTATGTTAGATCGGCAGACAGGCTGACGGTCCACTTGTTGGTAGGTGGCTACCGTCGCCTATAACACATTCAACGACACAGTTGCTGCGAGTGCGCTGCCGAGTACAGTAGGATTAAGGATAAGGGATTGGGAGGGGGAATAGGGAAACGGGCACTGGGCACTGGCATCCCTTACTCACTCACCGAAACACAACAGCACACGTGCTGTTATTTCACGGTGGTCTTCTGTAAGGGGATGGTTAATGCCGCTACGGGCTGCCCAAATGACTGCGAAACGCAGTGAGCCCTGCCACAACTAAACTAATAAATAAATCAAAGCAAAAAATAAATAAATATTTATTTCCACATACACACGTCTACAAAATCTTAATACATATACTACAAGGGTAAGTTTATATTTCTATTTCATCAGGCAGGTGGCCTGCCAGCCGTTGATGGTAGGTGGCTATCGTCGTCTATGGACATAACCAAGATCAGGGGGGTACAAATGCGCAACCAACCGATCCTTCAGGAATCTGTTCAGGAAGCCCATATCGTAGCTAGATGGAAACACCTCAGAAGGGAGATTGTTTCAAAGTTCACGTGTGCGCGGGATGAAATTTCTACTCATAGGAACTCTGCGCAGCGGCACTTCATCCAAGTATGCGGATGAACTTCGCGGTAAAAGTTTGAGGTAGATGTAAAAGGAGGTTAATTCGAACAATTCATCCGAGCACTCCCCATTGTACAGCCGGTAGAACACACAAAGAGAGGCTACATATCTTATTGATTTAAAAATTCGTTACGTCATAATAGTAATAGTACGGCTAATAACCATTCTATGTCTCGAATGACGTCATTCAATTGCTTACGCAAAACGCTTCTGAATCAGCTTAAGCCTTGGACCACGCGAAAGAGATCACCTATATTACGAAACTGCTTTTGTTTAGATCCTATTGATTGAAAAGAAACAAAATGGTGTGAGTCGTGACACTTAAGAGTTAAGTAAATTACAATAATTAAAATTATATGAAGTAAGAATGGAAAAACGATCCCCGGCCATGCCATGAAGTGCATTCAACGAATGCTCTCAAACGCTGAAAGAAAACATAGCGAGGACGAACTACTGATACAAGAGGCGACTCAATAGTCCGGGTGACGTATATTATCGGACTACTGAGACTGAAAAGTCTCATTAATTCGGTCAACCGGACTACTGATACTAGACCGAAATCAGCATACGCCAAAAAAGAAATTCTAAAACGCATATGAAGTCCACCAACACGCACTGGGCCAGTGTGTTGGTGGACTTAATATAGCCCATACGCCCATGTTGAGGGTAGCCCTGTGCCCATGCAGTGGGCATATAATAGGCTGTTGATGAGATGAAGAATGTTCAATTTTTTTTTTATGTTAAGATCGGCAGACAGGCTGACGGTCCACTTGATGGTAGGTGGCTACCGTCGCCCATAACACAAGCAACGCCACAGCTGCTGCAAGGGCGCTGCGGATTACAGTAGGATTAAGGATAAGGGATTACGAGGGGGATAGGGAAATTTGCTCTGGCATCCCTTGCTCACTCACCGAAACACAATAGCACTCGTGCAGTAATTTCACGGTGGTCTTCTGTAAGGGGGTGGTTACTACCGCCAGACGGGCTGCCCAAATGACTGCGAAACACAGTGTGCCCTGCCACTAATTTTCAGATCCAGACCAGAGCCAACTTTGAAAAGTTCATTTTCAAAATGACCCTGCCGGAAATCGAACCCGAGAACCCTAGAACAGAGCGTTAAGGCAACCACCCTAACCGCTCATCCAACAGGCTCTGCAAAGGAACATTTTAATATAAAAGGTTAGGGTTGATGGTGTCATTTTTTTAAAATGTGTACCTATCAACCCTAATATCTTCTAACCTCCCTTCCCTAACTCTGTTCATTTGAATTTTAGCAAAAAAAGTTATATGAACATTTTTTATGTAAAAATTCTCTTTTTTTTTATTAAATTCTCTACAAAACTTACCTGGAACTTTTTTTCCAACCGTTATAATTTTTGTATACATAATTTGGAAAAAACACATTATTTTTGAATACATCGATATTTTATATTTTCTAGAAAATTATATAAAAAATGAGGTATTCCAATTTTGATTCATTACAAAAAATTTCTGGACTATGAAAAAAATAACAATTACACGCCAAAAATAAAACAACACCATTTTTTTTTTTCGCTTTAACAAAGTATTACACATTTTGCCCCTCTTAAACAATAAATAAAATAAAAAATCTTTATTAATAAATAAACAATTGTTTATCTCTTAGCAATATTACCATTGCATAGTTTATTGAAGAATTCTTTTGAATTGCTGCACCTTGCGCTTACGCAGTGAGCACATCTGAAAGAATGGATAAAATAGCTTCAGATTTACAAGGGGCAGAAAAAACCATTTAGCATTAACCAGCTGCTATAATAATTAAAAATTACAAACTAACAGATTTACATTCTACTGAGACCATTCTAATAAGCCCAAACACGCTATATCCGCTGAAGTTGCTGAGGATTCGGGTATCCCGCAGACTACTTGATGCTGCAACATGAGGTCATGCTTACCACATGTCATGAAAATACCACAGAAGTAACCGCCAAATCAATCAAACCTGCGAAAGTTTTTTATTAAGGTTTCCATTCAGGCTGACGATCCACTTGATGGTAAGTGGCTACCGTCGCCTATAACATAAGCAACGCCACAGGTGCTGCGGGTGCGCGGTAGGTGGCTACCGTCCCCTAAGGACACAAGCAACACCCATACATGTGCACTGCCGACCTTGCAGGAATTTGTTTACTGCTCCCTTGAAGAAGCCAATATTGTAGCTAGATGGAAACACCTTAGAAGGGAGACTATTTGTTCCGGGATAATGGCTATTTATAGAAAAACTTCAATCTTTGAATGAAATACAAAATGACTCAGAAATTGAAGCCTCACTTCTGACTGCTTCTGACTGAGATGATCAATGTTGATGATGTGCATTATTTAGAAATCACCTGCTGAGAAACTGCTTGGAAACGGCCGGTCCGTTGTTCAAATGGTTGGCAACAATGTCTGCCATGGCGGCTATGAAGGTGGGATGGTCGTTGGGGGTCGCCGCGCGTTCCACTTGCACTATGCCGGCCTGTACGAAAACACAAAAGCGTCCACTTATTAAAAACGCAAACAGCACTGGTGCTGAAATTCAACACACACAAACTATTAGTGCATATTTATTAAAATAAAGCGAATGTTTACATACTCGTACTTCGCAGTGTATAAGTGCTTTTTTTTTAGTTATCATACACACAGTGGCAGTACAGAAAATACTGCGTTTCACTCGCACGTCGCAAATAGCACAAGTGATGTTTCCTTGAAGCTATGTGTAGGCAGTAATGTAATATTAATGAAGCATCTAATATAAAAATACATAAATAGTTCAGCACTTTTGAGCTCAACGAAAAATAGACTTTATCTTAATGAAAATACAAACCTCTTTGGCAATTTCATCGCAATACTCTATGTCCAATTCGTGCAAGGTCTCGATATGCTCATTCACAAATGCAATCGGCACCAATATTATATGTTTGCATCCTTGTTTTGAGTAGGACTGGAATAAAAAAAAATGTACATATTGACACTTGACTGGCCTTCGCCTGCGACTTCTTCTATCTTTATAATTGCAGCAAACGTGTATTTCTTATGTATACACTGTACAAAAATGTAGTTTATACATTTAAAAAAAAAACACATTTATAAAAATCCATTAAGTAGTTTTTGCGTGAGGGAGTAACTACCATCCATCCCTCTATCCTAACAAAATTTCACATTATATTCAAAGAAAGATTTGAATCGAAAGATGCGCCCTAATCGACCCGCGCCATATTTAAAACGGGGCTATTATTTGCTCAAATTAATGTTGCTATCTCCCTATTCATTTATGCCAATGAAATAAAATCGAAAATACCTTGATAGCGTCATCCGTATAGGGTTGCAACCATGGCAACGGTCCGACTTTGGACTGCCACACCAGCCGGTGAGGGTTGGGAGATCGGAGAGCGTTCATGGTGGCAGACACCGTGGCGGCCACCTCGTGAGGATACGTGTCTCCGCGGGACACCGCCTGAAAAAACACTATCGCTCATTAATTGCACATTAAAAAATCAGTTGTGCGGAAAAAAGGAACTTCCCAGGAAAACACAATTGCTTGTTAAATGCATTTCCAGAAAAGCACTTGTGCAGAAAAAAACACTTCCCAGAAAAGCTATTGCCAATTAAATGCACGTTCAGAAAAGCAATTGTGCGGGACAAAAGAAGTTCCGGAAAAAAACATCATCGCTCATCAAGTGCACGCTATAAAAGCCCTTGTGCGATTGTGCACTACCATCGGTAAACATCAGCACAGAGTTATCAAAGAAAATGCTATTTCACCGTGAATAATTGCACAAAAACACTAAATAAAAAAGCACATGTCAAATCTTTAATTTAACTTGAAAAGATTTAAAACGTCTTTATATTACTTAAATTTTTTTTTATTTCAAAAGATTTTTTTTTCATGTTGAAGACAGGCTGACGGTCCACTTGATGGCAGGTAGCTACCATCGCCTATAACACAAGCAATGCTCTTCCGTTTCCAGTAGGTGTTACAGTTCAAAATCATTTATTTTTTTCTTGTTCACATGTCATTATAATAGACATTCTTGGTGGCCAGCTACGTCGGTGACATGGTCCCCCCCCGGTGTGACAACACCAGTAACTTAGGTAGGCCGACGTAGCTAACCCCACTACAAATTTAAAAAAGGTACAAATTATGTAAAACATAAAATTACTTTGCCCTCCCCCTAATATTGCGATCTAATGCATAAAAAATAGAAAAAATATATACATAGAAAATTAGGAGGGCAGTACTATAAGTTTCCGAACTGGACGGCGTAACGTTCCGGTAATGGTAGCTACTTCAACTACTCTGACTACGCCGTCCTTGCCTGGAATCGTTCGGGCGACCCGCCCTCGTGGCCAGACTCCACGAGGGAGGTTACCATCAACAATTAAGACTAAATCGCCTACATTAACTATTTCGCTGGGACCGGAGAGCCTGCGCGGCATCAAGGTCGGTAAGTATTCGCGTACCCAGCGCGACCAGAAATGGTCTGCCAGCCGGAGGCCTCGCCTCCACTTCACTCTGCGGATCAAATCGGCGTCGTCGACCTGGGATACTACGGAGTAAGGCGAAGACGAGCCCAATATGAAATGTAAAGGCGTTATAGCGCCCTCATCGACCGTCACGACGCTCCCTACTTAAAATGGCGGTTACTGTGTCCGGCCCTCATATGCACTCCTAGACGACGGCTCCACTGCCACGTTGGTCGATTCAGCTATCGCCAAGGCCATAGGTACTACCGGAAAGAAGTCCGTCCTCCGGATGAATGCAGTGGGCGGCACGTCCAAGGAATCCGATGTAACTTTCGTCTCTCTGGAGATTAAAGGTCGCCATGCCTCGCAAACGTTTAAATTAGAGAACGTTTAGTTGCTTTCAGTGTAATGAGTTATGGGATCCTTCTTTGGGGTGGCGCTGCGGACATAAATACTATTTTCATTTTACAAAAAAGGGCCATTAGAGCCATCTATCAACTAGATCCGCAGTCTTCCCTCAGAGAAAAGTTCAAAGAAATTAAGATTTTAACTGTTACATGTCAGTATATTTATGAAAATTTAATTTACGCGCATAAAAATATTAGTCAATTTAATAAAAAATGTGATGTACACAATATAGGTACTAGGTTTAAAAATAATTTAGATTTACATAAGACGCGACTCCACAAAATAAGTAATTCTTTTATGGGTCAGTGTATACGGTTTTATAATAAACTGCCTGAGATGATCAGAACCTTATCTATAAATAAATTTAAAGTTGTCATTAAAACCAAACTCCTCTCGAAAGGCTATTATAAGGTTACTGATTATTTAAGTGCCAATGAAGCCTGGAATTAAAGCCTGGATTCCGAGCTCATACTATGCTTAGTATTGTATATTTACTTTAGGTATTAAGTGTATGATTATAATTATTGTAATTTTTTTATATTGTAAAGATGACAAAAAGAATAGTATCCTGAGTTTCTTTCGGGGTTTCTTCTCAGGATCGTCATCTTGGCTTTTTTTCCGAAACCCTGGTAAATTTAAATTTAACTGGTAATTCGAAATGACGATCATAAGAGTTTCTTGGAGAAACCTAATTGATAAATAAATATTTTGATTTTGATTTGATTTTGATTTTGTTCGAGCCATTGCGAACCTTTCCTTATCGAGTCAGATCACCGAATGCAAAGATTTGCTTGCTTACAATCATTTAGCGGACTTAATTGAGGAACTGAGTTATGATGAAGCCAAGCCAATGATGCTAATTGTTAAAAATCATGTTGATCGATTGAGTAGTTAAGGCGTGAAATCATAACAAAGAAACAAATACAAAGTGAGTTTATAATATTAGTAGTGATTTACAGTCAGAGAGATACACAAAAATTTTTTACCTTCAACGGTAAACTGTGAGCTGTGAACAATATTAAAACGTCATCCCTTATTTTCCTCTCGAACTTCTCCAATTTCTCTTTTATCCTCTGCGCGAAGACTTCAGCCAGAAGTGGATGGGTCGCCCATCTTTCCACTAAACTGTATCTTATATTTGAAGGGATTTCTCTGAAAATAAAAACTGGGCTTTTTTAACATAATACCACTAACGCATACGATTTAAACAAACCCGCCTCGTACTGAGTTTTATAACATCACGGGATTTTGTATCTCTGTCCTTTTCCCTCTTACGTCAAAATGTGAGAAGCGGCCGGCGCTGACTGTTTCATGGTACAGGGAAACGATCTTGACAACACTTGGTCACCTTTTTATGAGTGGTTGCGCTACTAGATAAGTTCTACTATAATGGACGCATTATCAACTGAGTCGTCAGGTAATTTTATGAGTTATCATTTTTATCAGTCATCTCGCTCGCACTTACAGGTCTTATGAAGTGGTATAGTGATGTACGGAGGCGCATGTCGATAACATGATACAATATGATATGTAACTTTTCGCTATGTGAAAATAAAAGTTTGTAACATGTAACAAACTAATTTGTTTTTTTAAATTACAAAAACAAATCAGACTATTATCTTTTCACCTCTCCAGCACGAAAAGGGTGCTTTTGGCCTAAAAACTTGCAGGAAAATCGATTTTTGCTGCGAGCGTGAGGAAAAGTGATTCAAATTTCGAACCGCGATTTAACTCCCAGGATTATATTAATGTGTCCAGCCAAGGCCGACTAGATTCGGCCGGCCATAGCCGACTAGATTCGGCCGACCAAAGCCAACTAGAGTTGGCCCAGCTGTGAAGATAGTTTCACAGCCGTTCAGATACTGGTTCAGCATTAGTTCTTGGTGTTTTTGTACTGTTTTGGTAAATATAAATGGATTTTCTTACCTAGTAACGCTTTTCTCGCTGTTGAGGTGAAAAGTTGTATTTTTAATACGAGAGCAAATGACTATTATATTGAGAAATCGAGGCAAGTCGACGGTAGAGCTTTAGTATGCGAGCTTATAACACATAAGCCATATTTTGAGATATCTCCAGTTTTTTGATAAATCAAAAAATATGTACATATAGGTATTATTTTTTCCATACAAAATTTTTATCAAATTTGTACAACTTTGTAAAAACTGGCTTCCTATAATCTATAAGTAGAAAACTAATTTCTGTATTTTATTCAAAATTTTAGGTTCAGTAGTTTCCGAGATAGGGGGGGGGGGGGGGTGAATGGTCAATTTTCGTCTATTTTCTTGAATATTTTAAATTATTTATTTTAAAATTACAAAAAAATACATTTAAGATCTTCACAACAAGTCCTTCCATTTGATATGTAACACGATGCAGTTTTAAAAAAAAAATTATTTAATTTTCCACCTTCCCCCCAAAAATGACCTCCCATATACAGATTTCATCTATTCACGTCACACCTCTGCGTTTGGGTCACAGAAATTGATATGTGTACCAAATTTCAACTTAATCGGTCTAGTAGAATCGGAGATAATTGACTGTGAGCGACGGACAGACGTACACACGAGTGATCGTATAAGGGTTCCGTTTTTTCGGAACGTACGGAACCCTAAAAATGTACATAAAAAAATAGTTGGAGAACCTACATCATTAGTTTTCCAAAATTTGCTAGTCGATTATAAAGAAATAGTGGCAGGGCACACTGCGTTTCGCAGTCATTTGGGCAGCCCGACTGGCGGCAGTAACCACCCCCTCACAGAAGACCACCGTGAAATAACAGCACGTGTGCTGTTGTGTTTCGGTGAGTGAGTAAGGGACGTCAGAGCCCATTTCCCTATCCCCTCCTAATCCCTTATCCTTAATCCTATTGTAGTCGGCAGCGCATTTGCAGCAGCTTTGGCGTTGTTTGTGTTATAAGCTACGGTAGCCACCTACCACCAAGTGGACCGTCAGCCTGTCTGCCGATCTTATCGAATCTGTCCACTACGGCCGGTAATATTTTTTATTTTTCAATTTTTATGTGTCAATAAAACAAAGTTTATAATATTTGCGCATGAGTCCCGCCATCAAGTGTACTCTAATAATTGCAGACATGTTAATCACATAACATTGTTAAGTCTTGTTTTATGTTGCAATGTTATATGGCAATGTTAAATAACGTGAACGTGTTATACAACAAAATTATATAACATGTTATATAATTTGGACGCACCTTTAGTGTCAGCGGGATGAAATATCAACCTTGTCCGTGTTATGCGAGCGCAGTGTGGTCATGTAAATAGCTTAAATAAAGAAACGCTTACCTGTTTTTAAAGTAGTCCGTTATCGCGTTCAGACTGGAGCCAGTTGTCGCACAGCTGTATTGGGGATACTGGGAAAATATCACAGCTCTCTCCACACCGTCTCTGTAAATTATCAAGGATATATTCTTCTTTGAGTGCGCCAATGGCGCAGCGGGAAAGACGTTCCCGGGTTCGATTCCCGGCAGGGTCAATTTTGAAAAATGTACTTTTCAAATTTGGCTCTGGTCTGGATAGTAGTGACAGAGCACACTGCGTTTCGAAGTCATTTGGGCGGGCGGCAGTAAGGAAAACCACCGTGAAATAACAGTACTTGTGCTGTTAAGTCGAGTTTCGGCGAGTGAGTAAGGGATGCCAGAGCCCATTTCCCTATTCCCTCCTAATCCCTTATCCTTAATACTACTGTAGTCGGCGGCGTACTTGCAGCAGCTTTGGCGTTGCTTGTGTTATAGGCGACGGTAGCCACCTACCGTCAAGTGGACCGTCAGCCTGTCTGCCGATCTTAACATAAAAAAAGACGAGTTCCTGAATTTCCGAGTTATCTCTTAGATAGCTTACTACTTCAATTCCGTTTTAGAAAAGAGAAAAATACCTCTCGACTTGTCCAAAGGCATCCTCAGTGAAGGGTGGTACATATCTGAAAGCCACATAGTGTTTGTGCGGAGCTGACTCCGGTAACATTTGATCCAAAGCGTTTGTCAGTAATTCACCTGTCAACATTTATTTTAAAAAATTAGGGATCGCATGCCAACGATCCGATATCGAGGAAATAGATCCGGGTGGGATGCAAATAAGCAAGACACAATAATTTTTTTAGAGATTTATTATTAAAAAAAAAACATAGCATGCACTCATAAATACTAAAAACTATAACTTCGCCCGGGGTGCAATTTTTATATATATGAACATTCCCCATTCATCCCTCTTTCCATTAGTGAAAACGGAATCAAAATCGGTCCACCCGTTCACGCGTGATGCCGTGACCAAAGGAAATGGGGATTCATTTTTATATATAGAAATAATGTACTTAGTTCTATAGGTGCCAATCTTCAAACTCTAAATGTTGCTAACAGCACCGAGGCTATGCTATATTAAAATTGGTTAAGGTCGTCAGAGAGGCTGATGGTCCACTTGGTGGTAGGTGGCTACCGACGACTATAACACACAACGACACTGGTGCTGAAAGTGCGCTGTTGAACATAGTAGGATTAAGGATAAGGGATTGGGAAGGGATAGGGAAATGTGCTCTGGCATCTCTTATTTACTCACCGAAACATAACAGCTGACATGCTGTTATTTCAATGTTGTTTTTCTGTGAGAGGATGGTTACTGCCGCCAGGCGGGCTGCCCAAATGACTGCGAAACGCAGTGTGCCCTCCCACTACTTTCCAAATCCAGACCAGAGCCAATTTTGAAAAGTTTATTTCCAAAGTTGACTCTGCCGGGAATCGAACCCGGGAACCCTAGAACAGAGCATTAAGGCAAGCACCCTAACCTCGTCATCAACGGGTCATTGCTAGTAATCGCAAGCACATATATATCTACGTGTGATAGAGGCTTAACAACAGAACAAATGCCAATTTTTATTTACAGGTGGGAACGACGGATAAAGTAATCCTGTCTTAAGTAAAAACTTAAGTAAGATTTAAGTAAAACAAGGTACCTTGCGTGTTAGTCCACTTCAGTATGGGTGAACCGCCTCCAATTTCGCTGTACTTCTTCTTTACTTCTTCAGTCCTTCTGCTCGCTATCCACGGACCCAGTTTACTTTGCACGGGCAGCTGGATCATATCTCGATCCGTCATTATTCTATGAAGATAGTCGCCTACCTAGAAATTAAGAAGATTGCTCTATTCACATTTAACCCAAGATCCCAGTTATCGAGTAGTGTTTATTATGTCTATCGAGTAGTGTTCCTAGGTACTTTGAACGTATGCGTAGATACACCCATCGACCATGGCCATAGACCCAACTTAGATAAGTTGGGTCGATGGCCAATTTAGAGCTATCAAGTGAGCAAGGTGAGTAAAAAGAGGGCTTGTCTATTGTAAAAACTTATTGTCTATACTACGAGTATTGTTTTGTAGAATATTATTACAATTTTCTGTACTATTTTTTTGCAAACCGATTGAAATGAAACAAACACTAAATGTTACAGCAAGCTTGCTACAATACATCAGTGAAAACCGCATTCAAATCGGTTAAGCCGATTAGCGTGCACAGACGCACAGACAAGCAGACAAAAATTCCTAAAATTATTTTTTTGACCTCTGTAACATAAGTTAGTACATGTCCAAGTTGTTTTTTTGAAAAATTATTTAATGGACAGGCAAGACTAATTTACGATTTAATTATATGTATAGATTGTTAGCATAAGCAAATAAAGGAATCTAATTAGTTTAACACAAACTATGAGATTATATTGAGAAAATAATTATATCTAGAATATATTCCATATTATTATATGAATATGATTATATATAGAGTAGGTATATGTTTTGTAGAATATTATTACAAAATAATATTCAGCACTGCCATAAGGCCATAACTTCTGTCAGACGCTTTAAGACCCTTTTATTCTGCAGTGTATCGCTGGCCATGCATCCGGGAACATCCGGGGCAATGAAAGCCATCATTGGTTTTATACAAATTGTGCCGGCCAGCGACATGCTTTACAATCCACAAAATATAAATAGACGACCCATCTCTTGATATTTTATCTCTTGTGCATCTGACATACACGACGGACAATAGAGTGGAGCAACCTGCTGCTCTGCACCTTTCGCCTCACTGAGTACATACCTAAGAAGTGGTGTAGCTGTACTGGCCAAACTACGCACTATCACGTGGCCTAAGACTATAAACGTCATAATAACAGTTCTCACCTGATCTGTTGTTGTAGGACCCCCCATATTTAACATAATTATGGCTGTTTTTGCCTTCTTCACACTGTTAGCACCAGTGCTATATTTAGCCATTGAGGCTATCCTTATGAAATGAGAGCGACCTGAAAATAATTATAGGCAAAAATTCAAATTGTTTTTTACGTAATAACTTTTTTGACTCTTATACATTTTTAACAATAATTAATAACTCATAATTAAAAGTTTGTTTATAATAATTTTTAGTATATACATATAGTACATTTTCTGGCATGGCATTTTTTAGGAAATGCCATTTAAGGCAATTTTTTTTATTAAATAAACACACCTTACAGAAGACCAACCACTATGAAATAACAAGTGTACAGGGGCCCTAGCCAAGATGCAAACTATTGCAAATGCTTCCTTTGCGTACTTACGAAACGAAAGAAAGAAAGCCCAGTGATTGGTTGTTGTAACAGTTGTAACTTCAACAACTAATCACCGGGCTTTATTTCTTTCGTTTTGTAAGTACGGAAAGGAAGCGTTTGCAACAGTTTGCATCTTGGCTAGGGCCCCTGTTGTGTTTCGGTGTGTGAGTAAGGGATGCCAGGGCCCATTTCCCTAACCCTTTATCTTTAATCCTACTATGGTCGGCAGTGACCTTCCAGCACCATGGTGTGGTTTGTGTTATAGGCGACTGTAACCACCTACCATCAAGCTTAACATTTAAAAAAATTACATTTTATCAAAACACTTGATCAAAAACTGACAGCAATTAACCAACGCAGCCAGTATGCTTGGAACCCTGCATAAGGTACCCAAACTTGATATGATATACAATTTGTATATAGTTTAGATTATTAATAAATTATATTGTATATTGTTAGAATAAGATAACAATAAATTAATCAAATAAATTTATTGCAAACTGTGAGATTACATTAAGGAATTATTATATCTAACATATAATAAAATCGTAAACGAGCCGTGTCTGTACAGTAAATATTTTTTCAAAAAACCATTTGTACACGTTTTACTCAAAAGGACTGCCTTTCGAACCTTACATGAAAAAGGACAAAAAGAAAATAAGGCTAAAAAGGATACTTAAACAATTTTCAAAAATACAGCAACGCGTCTTTTCATATAGATAAAAATCTATATCTAATTATTTACAATAATAGTCATTTTTATTGGACACCTAAGTAATTTTACTTTAACAAATAAAAAAAGTAACTTACACGTTGACATCATTTTATTTTAATTAAGAAGTCGCACCAAGCAGATAAAAGCGTATTTCTTATTACGGGTGTATTTATTTGGTGTTTTTTAAACAATCTTAGCACATTATAAACAGATAATTTAATCAGAAAGGGATAAATAAAAATAATTCAGAATTTCAGACAGAAGTTAGCGATAGCGTGGCGATAGCGAATAGTTTTTTTTTTTGTTTACATACAAACATATACACAGAATAACATACAATACAAAAATACCACAGATTAATGTTGTGATTAATCTGAGCAAAATACAAACATTTCAATTGAGTATTCTGTGTTGCAATGGAATGTCCAAATTATAAATGTCAGTTTAAAAAAATCAAAGAGGCTTTAATTCAAAGCCATAGTAAAAGCAGAAGAGAATTAAAATGAAAGTTATTTTAAGTTGAATTATTTATATGAACGAAGACCAGAATAAGCATGAAATCAGTCTCTTCGCCAAAATAAAACAAATACAAAGACATACACACATATTCTCAAGTAATAATATATATAAACTACCAGCGCTTAAAATTAAATCAAACCTCAAACAAAATGACCTTAAAAACTTTATCGTCATTTATGTTTAGGTCGACAGACAGGCTGACGGTCCACTTGATGGTAGGTGGCTACCGTCGCCTATAAAACAAGCAACGCCACAGGTGCTGCAAGTGCGCTGCCGACTACAGTAGAACTGGATAAGGGATTAGGAGGGGATAAGAAATGGGCTCTGGCATCTCTTACTCACTCACCGAAACACAACAGCACGTATATGCTGTTATTTCACGGCGGTATTCTGTAAGGAGGTTGTTACTGCCGCCAGGCGGGCTGCCCAAATGACTGCGAAACGCAGTGGTGCCCTACCACTCTTTTCAAATCCGCGGGGATGCGGGCGGCGCAGGCCGCGTTCGGCAAACTCGCTACAGTTTGCATACTCTAATATGGAGAGCTGACGCGAGCCTGTTTTTTACGTATTAATTTACTAAAAAAATTATTACAATGATGTGCACCTGTTTGTGTACGGATTGGACAGGAAAATATAACAAGGATTTAAGATTTCATAGATTTCTCCGTGATGAGAGATAAGTTTTTCCTATAAATAAGTTGTGGCGATTGACTCGCATCGAGTTGATTGTCCTGTGTCATATGACACAGTTTATATGGTTTTTATACACTGGTAACAGTGGTGACCCCGACCGACGTGATAGTGTAGGTGACCGAAGTCAGACGTCTACCGGTGACGAGGAATGGAGTGATCTTGTATCGAGTTCAACATCTCGAAGGTGTTGCCAGGCCATCTCGAAGGTGCAGCCAGGTGGATGTGACGATGTTTACGGAAATAAAATACAATGTTGAAAGGGTTTACTCTTGCAAAACTCCGTATATATCACCAACCATCTGTTCGAGGTCCTCACTGACAGTCTGTTTTTGTCCTAAACTGTGTCATATGACACAGGACAATTAACTCGGTGCGAGTCAATCGCCACAAAGTATATAGTTTGAATAACTACATATATATTTTCATTTAAGGAAACTGTAAGTCTAGATTAAGAATAACTCTGTCTCTGTACTGAGAATATAAACTATAAAAGACTGTTTGTTTCGGAATAAATAAATAATTAATGATAAAGTTACTGAAGTCTAAAATGGACTAATATTAGTCTAGCACTATTATTTATTTTGTACTAATTGAAACCTTTGTACATAAAAATATATTAAAAGACCTTGAATTGATCTGGCATATCGACCCGTCGCCATTTTGATTTTTTTTTCGGAATCGCGGCGCACGGTAAAAGTGGTATCCTAGTATAATAGTATATAATAGTATATAGTATTATAGTAGGCAATACACCTACTCTCTTCCAATAAACAGTAATAATAATAAACAACCTGAGAACAATTATTTGGATAAAATCTGTTGCATATAGATACATAGTCTATTTTTAATGATTATCGTTGTACTCTTTATGTCGATTTTTACCTCCAAATATCTCGGTAACGTGACACTTTAAGATACCATGTCACTTGACATTTCTTGTTCGTTTATGTGTCTTCTATACCACTTTCATCGTGCACTGCGATTTCGAAAAAAATAAAAATGGCGGGGATCGATATACCAGCTTCCATACAAAAAAGTTCCCTTTGATTTATATCTAAAGAAAAACTTAAAGAAGTTTTGTGAAATTATGTGCAAAAGTTGTCGCGAATTGCGTCGCAGTTATAATAGAAATTCCCAAAAATTGTATATTTTGTAAGTGCAGGTGCATTATGAATAATTGCGAGCTATCAGACCTATGTTGATGGCGCAATTCAAAGCGCATCGTATGTGTTACAACCTATATATGTACTTGAAAATAAATGATTACATAATAATCTTTTTTTTTCCATTTTGTGCCAACCCTAGCATATCTGCGTATGACAGAGTAAGTACGTGCACGCGCGGCGGCATCACCCAACTACAAAGGCGTTGCCTAACTGTCAGTATTGTTAAACTGTGTTAGGACACAGACGCAATATTGCCTGTCTATATGTATTCTATAAGAGGTACACGTGGTTATAAATGTTGAAGATATACAACCTCTTGTGTTCAATGTACGAAAAAGAAAATGTACGTTGACATATATATAGAATAAGTAAGTTGTCAATGTTTGTCAAATAAAAATAAACGGATTGAAAATACGTGCTTTAATCTTATAACAGAAGAAAGAATCTCCAAGTCTATAAGGCTAACCACCTTGGACACCACTGCCCACAGCTAAACAACAACGAGCCAGTCCGAGAAGACCACGTTCAAGAACCCGAATCACAAGTAGAAGTAGACGAATTCTATGACGCTGAACCGCCTCGTTACAATTTACGAGATCGCAACGAAATTCGACGGCCTGTAAGATTCAACGATTATGTGAACGCTACCGAAACATACCCGGCGAATTTTGCTGATGCGATGAATCGAGATGATGGTGAAGAATGGCGAAAAGCGATGCATAGCGAAATGAAGTCACTAAGAGAACTCAACGTTGGCACGGCTTGTGATTTACCGAAAGGGAGAAAAGCGCTTCCTTGCAAATGGGTTCTTCGAACAAAAAGGAATCCAGACGGCACAATCGACAAGTACAAAGCACGGCTCGTTGTGAAGGGTTTTAAACAGAGGAAAGGAATCGATTACGATCAGACCTTTAGTCCTGTTACACGTCTAGCAACTGTCAGAGCACTATTGAGTGTCAGCGCTCAAGAGAATATGTACCTGGTTCAATTCGATGTTGCTACAGCTTTCCTCAATGGAAAACTTGAAGAGGAAATTTATATGCAGCAGCCTGAAGGCTTTAGTGATGGAACGCCTAGAGTCTGGAAACTTAATCGAAGCTTATATGGCCTAAAGCAAGCTCCAAGATGTTGGAACTCTTGTTTTGAAGGAATTTTACTAGAGTTGGGCTTTAAGCAATGCGAGGCAGACTGCTGTCTTTTCACAAAGGAAATTAATGGCAGAAAGCTATTAATCACATTATACGTAGACGACGGATTAGTAGCCGCAACGGATGAAGAGTTGGCAAACTCTTTTCTTAACGACTTACGTAAAATATTGAACATTACGACTAAACCCGCGTCGTATTATCTCGGATTACAAATCGTAAGAGGAGAGAATGGGTCTGTCTTCATAAGTCAAGAAGCCTACGCAAAGAAAGTCCTGGAGCGTTTTGGAATGACAGACTGCAATCCTGTCACGACACCCATAGTAAAAGAAGGTTCTTATTCAGGGAAAGTCGAAACTGAAAAGAATGAAAAGTATCCGTACAGAGAAGCTATCGGTGCTTTAGCATATTTAATGGTCGGTACACGTCCGGACATTGCGTATGCTGTGGGCGTTGCTTCACGGAAATTAGAATCGCCCTCTGTAGAAGATTGGCTTGGCGTAAAGAGGATTCTGCGTTACATCAAAGGCACATATTCATATGGAATTAAATATGAACAGCGTAAACCAGAAACGCTCGAGGGATTCAGCGATGCTGACCATGGAGGTGATCGAGAGACTAGCCGATCCACTACAGGCGTGGCCTGCCGCTATGGAGGAGGAATTATATCGTGGCTCAGTCAACGGCAAGCATCGGTTGCCATTTCTACTACCGAAGCCGAGTTGGTAGCAGCTAGTGAGGCAGCTAGAGAATTGGTTTGGCTAACCCGAATAATGAAGCAATTGACTAAGCTCGAGAATACTCCTGCGTTGTTTGTCGACAATGAAGCAGCTGTTCGTTTGGCTCATAATCCGGAATTCCACAAGCGAACAAAGCACATTCGCATTCGACATTTTTATGTTCGAGAGCAAGTTGCAGAAGGTGCAATAGAAGTAAAGAGAATCGGCACAACGGATCAATTAGCTGATATTTTTACGAAAGAATTACCGAGACCAAGATTCTCTTCTCTTCGCCATGCCCTCGGAATACAAGAGCGTTGAATAAGGGAAAGTGTTGAAGATATACAACCTCTTGTGTTCAATGTACGAAAAAGAAAATGTACGTTGACATATATATAGAATAAGTAAGTTGTCAATGTTTGTCAAATAAAATAAACGGATTGAAAATACGTGCTTTAATCTTATAACAGAAGAAAGAATCTCCAAGTCTATAAGGCTAACCACCTTGGACACCACTGCCCACAGCTAAACAACAATAATAAATGTCACATTACAGATTTTTTCGTCTTGCCCGATCTATACAGTTGAAAATCTTTGAGTTTATACTCCGTTACTTCCATGCTCCGGCCATTATAAGAGTGCTGTTCTGACAGGGGTCAATTCCATACATTTTCTGTATCGTTTATTCGGAAATGAACTTTATGCAATGGACATAAAGAAAAGTCAAAAACGCATTCATATAATGACCGTACTATAGTGAACAAAAATCAAGTTTACTGAAAAAAAAAACATTTTCTATTCTACAGATTGTAACACAAATTCCTTTTGAGTATATAGTGTTCTGTGATACAAATTCACCTCATGCAGTCATGCCATGTGGAGTTGATTGTTCTATGAGTTGAGTTTCACTTCACTCCTTCACTTCACTTGACAAAAATATTATTTACCCGAATGAACGTCAACTACTAAATAACGTAATAATTGTGATTCCTCTTTGTTGTGAAAGCAATTGCTTTTGTTACCTTTTTTATAAGAAATAATTAATTTAGTTAATAATATTGCAATGTCTATCCGTAATGCTTCTCACGCCGGCAGCTGGTATAGTGAAAATGGTAAGTTTACGATCTTTTTGTTGAAATAAACAGATTTCTCCGAGAATATTGCATTTTTTTTATTTCTGCTTTTGTAAAAAAAGCTTTTATGACACAAAATCTCCGTAGATAATACTTATTTATTGTTAATTAGTCAAAAGGTGAATGACCTCAATAAATTCATTTATTTTTGCATGGTCAAACTTCTTTGTTTTGATTATACTTTTTGTTTCTTTATTGGCAACAATGATTAGGTATTTAAGTTGTAAATATTACTCAACTAATAAATAATACGAAATTCACGTTTTTATGAGGAACATTTGTATTTTTACTTAATTTTCATTTATTATATATTGTGTAAGTTATATTAGTGGAAAATACATTTGTGACTTGCATGTAGGAATTTACTTTGTACATAATAAGGTATTTATTTATTTAGTCATAATTATTATTAAAAATAAAAAAAGATCTTTTTGTGTTTGTGTGCTGCGTGCTGCGTTCTGAATTGTTCAATTTTCTTTTAAATGTCATTTATTGACAATGACTTTTAAATAATTTAGCTGCAAGACAAAAAATATTGAAATTTATTTAAAAAAATTAATACAATTGGTATTTATTAATTGCACATAGTTATTGACCAAATATTTCAGAGAGTTTTTGAACCCATCCGAAATGTTACAATGATAGCAATATTATTTCGTGAGTTGCGTACATAGAACACTATATATGCCAAGTTTTATTATTTACGTAGTCTGTGTTAAACATCAAAAATTTAATACAATTTGTATTTATTAACTGCACTTGTTTATTTGATCAATTATTTAAAAACTTGAGGTTTTTGAACACATCCGGAATGTTACAAAACGATGTTACAATACAAATGTGATTTGTACAATACGAATATGATTTCGTAGTTGTGTACACAGAACACTATATACTCGCCAGTTATGTATATAGTCTGTGTACAAACGTCATATCGAACAAACAAACTGTAACGGCTGTTATTTGTTATTTGTTTGTAATTTCTCTTCGCGGCGAACTAAAATGGCAGAAAACAACAAAAAAATGCCTACTACATCGAAATTAAATTCAAAATCTAAACGACCCGCAACAGTGAGAAATGCTGGCACGAAATTTAACGAAACCTTAAACCCTGGCGGTGCCGGACATTCGATGCCTGCTTCGAACTTGACTCTTGTTGATTATGGAAAAAAAAGGGCTTTAACGGTGAGAAGTGCTGGCGTAAAGACAAATGAAGCCGTAAACGCTGGTTGTGCCGGCGATTCGATGCCCACTTTAAACTCGACTGTCCTACAAATTGAACACGGGAAATTCCTAAGAGCCATGTTGGAAGAGTGTCTAGTCAACGAGAAAATTCAGCGCGAAGAGACCCAAATGGATATCCAGTTATCGCTTTTGGCCGATAGATTTCAGAAAACAATAGACCAGTTGGATAAAACAAACAGGCGATTAAAAGATATATCTTTTGTTGCTGAACAGAAAAGGTATTTAATTTTTTTTTATATAGTATAGTTTTTAAACATACATCTACTTCAAATATATCAATGCACAAGTCTAGACTTGCTCAAGTATACATTAACATATGTGAGAAGACTTGTCAAGCCCTTTGGAAGAGTGGTCAAGGTGCTTGTCTTAGCGCTCCGTTCTAGGGTTCCCGGGTTTTGATTCCCGGTAGGGTCAACTTTGAAAAATGAAGTTTTCAAATTGGGCTCTGGTCTGAATCTGGAAAGTAGTGGCAGGGCACACTGCGATTTGCAGTCAATTGGTCAGCCCGTCTGGCGGCGGTAACCACCCCCTTACACATAATTAGTTTTTTTTTAAATAAAAATAAAAAAATCTTTACAGATTGCTTGATCTTAAAAGACAAGATTGTGCCAAATACTATGAGTTGACAGAAGAATCAAATGCAAAGACAGTACTGGACAACCTGGCGGCCACAGAACAGGCCTGTCTCGATAAGCTTGATGTTATAAATGTAGACTCCGGATATGACAAAGACACTGGCCATAAACAGCTGCTAGATGCGGTCACCGATGCTTTGGAAGGGTTAGAACTGATCAAGAAGAAGTCAAAATTAAACATGGACACATTCAAAGAGTATCTGGAAATGGAGGAAAATATTAAACATGTGGATAGTGAGAGGAAGGAATTTGAAGATCTGAAGGATACCTTGCAGAAGGAACTGCCCAGGTTTGGTGAGACCACACTGAAACAGATCTCGGAGAGTGTTGTCGGAATGTTGGATGATGATGAGGATGATGATCTTTCTTCATCATAGTGGATCAACATTGACTTGTGTTAATAAAAACATCAGCGAAGCAAACCAGCCAAAGGCCAATCAATGAAATAATGTTTCTTTAATGGCTGCCGCAGATGCAAGCTACTAGTAATGTACTACTGCATGGGTGACTGGTCACCCGTGACTGTATTCTACCAAACCAGCTCATTTACAAAATGGATGTTGAAGAAATAACAAAAAGAAAATGAAAACATAGATTTGGATACATCCATTGGGGCCCATCCATAAATTACGTCACACGAATTTCATGATATTTTTTTGACCCGTTCCCTGTTCTTGTCACAGGTGGTCCCATTGTAATTCCTTTAATCGGAATATTGAGTCACATATGGGAATAGAGTTAATTTTATATAAGCCAGTTCTCCTTTACCTCTATTCTCCATGTCGAATACAACCTAGTCACCACTAGCCACCCCTAGCCATACAATGTCACTTCCTTGACCCTTAATTAAGGGGGAGGGGGGAGACCCTTAACGTATCACGTAATTTATGGATGTCCCCTTGTTAAGAGAACATACTAAAAAGATCCATTTAAACTCAGTTTATACTAATTTAGAGTTTATTTATATCTTATTATTATTTATAGAGGTCCATTTATATATTCAGACACATACCGTCTCAAACACCGTCTGACACAGTTTATTTAAATCTAGCCTACCGGAAACATGCCATATCAGACAAAACAGAGAAGTCAGCGGCCCCTCCCGCCGGCAGTTACATGCACGGTTCCGACTCTGGGGCACAGGCCCTCAGACACTTTCTGGCTCAGACAAAATATTATCTCCGTAAAGGACAGCCTCTGATGGCGTGTGAGCGGACACGTTACGCTAGATATGAATAAGTTCTTACATATCATATGAAATAATATTATTTTATCTGACACGCTATGTGTCATATGATCGTTGTCTGAAGATATTTTAAACAGACCTTTAATTATTTTATGAATTTTTGCTTACACACATCAGGGCGCCTGTAGCCCTGATGTGTATATAATTGATATGGCCGATAGGGCGGTAGTGCCTAATGTGCCTAGGTTCTCGTCCGGCAGCTGCTTTTGGTAACTGACCCACCGCATTTCACTATCTATTTCTTTCTGTTATACTTCGTACCTTGTTGCTTACGATGGATTCAAGATCTTTATTTACTCCAGATTTTTTCACCTTTGTCTGGATTGTTGATAGTTTTTCAGTTTTTTTGCCACAACTGTTCCGAATTTGAGCTAATTTGTGTACTTCAGATTTTGTAATCACGGGGAATACCCGTTTTGATTATATAGTTTTGAATCTGTACTAATGTATTTAATATCTAAAAATGTTGCCTCACATTTAACTATTCTCTCTTTTGTATTGTTGATTCAAATATAATAATGAATAAAATGAATAAATTAAATAAATAAAAGTTTTCGTAAATGTTTAGTCATTTTATTTTTACTTTTGGTTTTTGGTTACTGTTCTGAACTTGAATTGGGACTTTCTATAGAAATAAAGGAAGAGACATTTTGTTTGGAGTATATTACATTTTATTTGTTTATGTTAAAATCGGCAGACAGACTGACGATCCACTTGATGGTAGGTGGCTACCATTGCCTATAACACAAGCAACGCCACATGTGCTGCAAGTGCGCTGCCGAGTACAGTAGGATTAAGGATAAGGTATTAAGGATAAGGTACAGTAGGAAGGGATAGGTAAATGGGCTCTAGCATCCCTTACTCACTCACCGAAACACAACAGCACACGTGCTGTTATTTCACGGTGGTCTTCTTTAAGGGGGTGCTTACTGCCGCCAGACAGGCTGCCCAAATGACTGCGATACGCAGTGTGCCCTGCCACTACTTTCCAGATCTAGACCAGAGCCAAATTTGAAAAGTTCATTTTTCAAAGTGGACCCTGAAAAGAACGTTAAGGCAAACACCCTAACCACTCTTCCAACGGGCTCATCATCTGTTATAACTGAATGGCAACCACGAGACGGCAAGAGGAAAAGAGTTAGACAAACTGACTATCCACTTGGCAGGGGTTAAACTGGTAATCTGATCTGGCATTCCCGTTCCCCTAGTTATTTTCCATTCGGCCGCCATCGTAACCAGTTGCGTTAGCGTTGCGTTGTGCTTTACCCGCAATATTACGGTGTTTTGTCAGTGCGCTGTTTTTTTACGACGATATTCTGTAAAGAGGTGGTTATCACACCACCGGAGCGTAATGTGGTATGTTACTCCAAAAATTTAAAACGTTGCTCCCTCTTTCAGGTAACGAGCTCTCTCGGCAGCTAGACCTTTGGTTGTCCAAAGCTGATCTGACTCATGGACCCGCTCGCGCCATAATCGCGCCGTAAGTTTTTTTTTTAAATGCAGTTATGACGCTTGTATTTTTATTATTAAATACAATGTTACTAGTCGGGCCATAAATACTGTTACATAAAAGCTTTTTCTTTTTTTCAACTCTTTATTCATTTTGAATTTGGAAAGCGCTTATTATGTCAAAAACTTGTTTTGATTTTTCGCCATTCCACATATTATTTTCGTGTTTATTATCAAATTACAATACAATATGGAATGGGGTGTTAAAGAAAATAGGACTGCAGTGATTGCCTTACACAGAATGTGTATTGAGCCGTCGTCGGTCATATTCAAGATACTTAAAAAGCTTGGTAACAGCCGTATGTTCGTAAAATTCAAAATTCAAATTCAAAAGTTTATTCTGCAAATAGGCCGCAGGGTGCTCTTTTACATGTCTTCCAGCGCTTCGGAAGGACCATCATAGCCAAGAAGAATGCGCCGCAAGAAACTTGGCAGAAAGTCATAAAAAAAGTTACAATTTATATTTATCACAGCAAAACACACTTAATTTTCGCGATTTATTCACATCTATTAAGGTTTTATTGATGTGCCTTAGACCTTCTTGCTGCCTGTTAACTTTAAAAATCAAAGATGTATCATCAGCGAACAAAACTATGTCACATTTGTGTTCTAGCAAGTGGGGTAGGTCATTTATATATACTAAAAAGAGAAAAGGACCCAAAATAGACCCTTGTGGTACACCAAGCTTTAGTAGTGATCCACATGACTATTCTATTTATGTCCACTTTTTGTATTCTTTGAATGAGGTAGGACATTACAAGGTTCAGTGCATTTGCTGATAGTCCTAGTATTGTTCAAGTTTGCAGATAAGCGTCTCATGCTCCACGCAATCGAAAGCCTTGGAGAGGTCGCAAAAAATCCCTATCGAAATACCAACACTTCCTCTGCTGTCAGAACTACAAAGGCTGTTTATGCTGTTAAAGCCAGATATTCGCCGAAATTCCAGAAGGAAACAAAAAATCTTATCGCGTGAAATGAAGATTCCCGCCAGGACTGTCGCGTATATTAAAACAAGACCTGAAGCTCGGTGCTTGTCGACGTTATACAGGACATGCCCTAAATCAATCCCTACAGATAAAGAGAGTGGAACGACTAAAACGCCTTCTGTCCCTATACGCAGGTGAAAGACACAGAAATATCCTCTTTACTGATGAAAAAAAATTCACGATTCAAGAGCACAACAACAAGCAAAATGACGAAGTGTACGCACACACTAAAGAAGCTGCCCTCCAAAGCGCTCATTAAAGCCTATAGTCGAAATGTAACAAATCAGGCTATGTCGCTTAGCAGGAGCAATTTGTGTATGCTATCTAGGGCGCTAACGCATGCTATCTAGGGCGCTCAATAGGCACCTTAAAGTAATGGGGCTCACTAGTACGGGAGAGTGTCGCTTCTGCCATGAGGCAGAAGAAACACCAATGCATATCTTGTGCGAGTGTGGCCCCCTGATGCACAAGCGCACTCACATCCTAGGAAGCCACACAATGGCTTGTGAAGATGTGAAGAATGCTTCTATCAAAAAGTACTACAGTTCCTTAACGTGGTAGGTATAGGTAGAGAGCTATAGATCACAATATTTCAGCAATGGACGAAGTGATACTGGTACTCTAGCAGACAGAAATAGCCACTAAGATAAGACAAGATAAGAAAGAAGCTGCCCTAGTGGCTGGAAAGGTACAACGTGGTCATCATCCTGCGGCACTTATGGTTTGGTGCGGGGTGTCTTATCAAGGAGTCATAAAGCGTCATTTTTGTGTAAAAGGTGTGAAGATTTTTCAGCCAAAGTGTATCAAGAGACCGTCTTGGATCGTGTTGTGAAACCTCTCAGTGATACACTTTTTAAAAATATATAGTGAATTTTCCAGCAGGACTGCACCTGGTCACAAGGCAAGAACTACCCAAGTCTGACTCAAAACAACGTTCCGGACTTTATAAGAGCTGAAGACTGGCCCTCGTCTAGTCCAGATCTGAACCCCTTACAAATTATGGTCAGTTTTAGAGGACATGGCCTGCTCTAAACGACACGCCGACATTGAGTCTCTTAAGAAATCTCTGGAGCAAGCAGTGGTTAAATTTCCCATGAAAACAGTGCGTAAACCCATAGATTCTTGGCCAAACAGATTAAATGCCTGTATCAAAGCTAAAGGTGGCCATTTTGAATAGTTTTTTTTTTTTTGTTGAGTCTTCAATAAATCTAATATATAAAATTCTCGTGTCACAGTGTTTGTAACAAAACTCCTCCGAAACGGCTGGACAAATTTTTGTGTTTTTTTTTGTATATTTGGTACGTATGAGAATATGTCGTAAAGTATTTTTCATCCTCCTACTCGCACCCCCCATTTTTTAATCGGGATTTTAGTATTTTTGTACGAAGAATATTCAAATAATCCGTCGTTGATTGACATGAGTTGGCGCGTCACTTTGACATAATGGTTTGAAAATAAAATTGGACAAGATAGGTGGCGCCACAATAGGGTTAGAAAATTATTTTCGGGTTCGTACAGGACAACGTCTGCTGCATATGATATGTATATATAAGTTATATTAAGATTACCTTACTTCATAAAGAAATTAATGCATTTTAATTTGTAATAGAACTTATGGCAGGAGTAGGTATTACATATTAGAGAAATTGGGTAGGTAGGTACTCATCTCAATTCCGTTCTTGTAAACTTTCAGGCACGCGGGATACTCGTACTGTGGCGCGTGCGCAGCTTTCGCTTACAGACAAATAAGCCCAGTTGTCGTGTGAGTATTACTTTCTTTCTTTCCCCCTCCACCAAATCTAATACTGTCTTCTTCTTGAATTGTACTTGGACCTATTCCCCTTTTTATGGACATAAATGTCCATGTAGGTGGGCACTCGTTCGTTGTCTTGGTGGAAGAGGATTTTCTTCTTAGCCAAAATGTGTCACATAATAGTAGATTTTACAACAAGTGCACAAAACGAACCATTTTTATCCGAGACTTTTAGCTGATAGTAATGTCGAGGATAAAAATGGTTTTGTGGACGAGTTATTATACTCTGCTTTTCACTTCGATTGCGAGGACATAAAATATAACATTTCTTTAACATTGACATTGACATCTTATGACATTGGCTCGGGCTGCAGACCTATACAGCCTACTATTAAATTAAATTTGTAATAATAATTTTCTTAAATTAATTAAATAACCTACCGTACTTGAATTTAAATTTTAATATCTTTTATGTCTTAAAAAACACATAAGGCAAATAAATTTAAGTAAATATTATAAAATAACAAATTCTATCTACGAACTTATTAATGTGTTTGGCTGTATGGCTCATTTTCTTTGCCTTAATATAGATACATTTATGAGTAGATACGTTAATGCACTTGTACACAAAATTCGATTTTGTGCGGCCTATATCCCGCACAAATAAGCACTTTCAGAGCATGAGAAGTGAAAAAGTCTTTCTGATTTTAGTAAATATTTAAAGTCTTTTAATAAAGTAGATTTTTTTTCAGTAAGCGTATCTTTATACTTGGGCCGTCCCACCACGTGAGGCTGGGCGGATGCGCGCTTTCCAGCCTAGACAAGTACCAAACACCGTTGTACGATCTCACCATAGACAAACAGAGTGAGTATGTTTTATTTCCCTACTAATGTAAAAATGAATCCCAATTTCCCTTGGTCACGGCATCACGCGTGAACGGGTAGACCGATTTTAATTCGGTTTTCACTAACGGAAAGAGGGATAAACGAGGAATTATATATATATAAAATTACACCCCGGTTGAAGCCGGGGGCGGGTCGCTAGTGAGCAATAATTTCCAAGTTACAGTTTAGCCAGGCGTTGGTTTTTTATTTTGTATCCCTGACGGTGTGTATGAAAAATTTGTTGATGATCGGTTGAGTAATTAAGGCGTGAAAAGATTTGATATGGTGGAGGGATTTGATTCGATCTTGACAGCGATATCCGATTAGGCCAGTACCAACCTAGTCGAGTTTAACCCTACCAAAATGTCTTGGAATCTGGTCAAAACGGAGTCAATCTGACCCTACTGTACAGAATGTATCCATCTCAATTACCAACAATCTCGGCCTCCTTCGTCTGGACTTCTGACCCTACTTTCCAGAATGTAGCCATCTCAATTACCAAAAATCTCGGCCTCCTTCGTCTGGACTTCTGACCCTACCCAATCTGACCCTACTTATTGTACAGAATGTATCTATCTCAATTACCAATAATCTCAGCCTCCTTCGCTTGGACTTCTGACCCTACCCAATCTGACCCTACTTTCCAGAATGTATCCATCTCAATTACCAACAACCTCGGCCTCCTTCGTCTGGACTTCTGACCCTACCCAATCGGACCCTACTTATTGTACAGAATGTATCTATCTCAATTACCAATAATCTCGGCCTCCTTCGTTTGGACTTCTGACCCTACCCAATCTGACCCTACTTTCCAGAATGTATCCATCTCAATTACCAAAAATCTCGGCCTCCTTCGTGTGGACTTCTGACCCTACCCCCCGTTTTTTTTTACGTTAAGGTTGTCAGACAAGCTGACAGTCAGCAGTTTAAGTTCAGACATCGCTAAAGGTGCTGCAAGAGCGATCCCATTCATAGTAGGCTATGTGTCTATTATAGTTAAGTCACAATAATAGTTTTTTGTTCAAATTAGTCAATCAAAACATGGATAGAATTTAAAAAATGATATTTTTATCCTATTATTATCTTTATCCAATTAAGGTTGATTATTTGCCTGTAAATAAACTTTCGTTAAAATAACCCCGTTGTAACTCGTCAAATAATTGACGAGCCCGTTGGATGAGTGGTTAGGGTGCTTGCCACAACACTCTGTTCTAGGGTTCCCGGGTTCGATTCCCGGCAGGGTCAACTTTGCAAAATGAACTTACCAAATTTGACTCGTCTGGATCTGGAATGTTGTGGCAGGGCGCACTGCGTTTCGCAGTCATTTGGGCAGCCCGTCTGGCGGCAGTAACCACCCCCTTACAGAAGATCACCGTGAAATAACAGTACCTGTGCTGTTGTGTTTCGGTGAGTGAGTAAGGGATGCCAGAGCCCATTTCCCTATCCTCTCGTAATCCCTTATCCTTAATCCTACTGTAGTCGGCAGCGCACTTGCAGCAGCTTTGGCGTTGCTTGTGTTATGGGCGACGGTAGCCACCTACCATCGATGGCTAGGAGCGATAAAACCGAACAAGAAGGCATTGTGTGTACTATGTATAATGACGTAATATTGTTGCTAAATGAGATTGATTTTAAATACTTCCAGTTTACACGGAATTAGAAGCTACCCGCCAATTCACGTGGATGGACGTTCAGACCGATGAAGACGAGCACTCAATAGAAATGCATCTACCCTACATTGCTAAAGTTATGGAAGAGTAAGTGTTTCATTGTCTTTATTCTTTTTTTCTCTTCTTTTTCCTTTTGAAGCCTTTTTTCTTATGACCATAAAAGTATTTCTGGTCATTTTGAGGAGGCTATTGGATGGGTAGTTATGGTGCTCGCCGTAACGCTCTATCTCAGGCGTCCCGGGTTCGATTCCCGACAGGGAATCACAAATTGGGCAACCCGTCTGCCGGTAGTAACCACCTTCTTACATGAAATCACGGTAAAATAACGTAAAAACCTTTCGTTTCAGGTATAAAACAGGATTCACCATAATACCAATCCTAGTCGGTTCCCTTACGCCAGAGAAAGAAGCGAAGTGAGTATTGCCAGATAAGTCTGTATTTGTTGTATATACAGGGGGTATTTTTTAACTACAGGGAAAGTACTTTAAATACCGGAGATAAGTAAGTAAGTAAGCAAGTACTGCGATTCGCAGGCATTTGGACAGCCCGTCTGGCGGTAGTAACCACCTCCTTACAGAAGACCACCGTGAAATAACAGCACGTGTGCTATTGTGTTTCAGTGAGCGAGTAAGGAATGCCACAGCTAATTTTCCTATCTCTTCCTAATCCCTTATCTTAATCATACTATGTTTTGCAGCGCATTTGCTGAACTCGCGTGAAGAGGGTTCCGTACGATGTTACCTATCCGCATAATATTGAGTGATTTACCATGTTATTTTAATATCATGCACTTATGGGTTTTCCTATAATCTATAAGTAGAAAACTAATTTCTATATTTTTTTTTTTTTCAAAATTTTTGATTCAGTAGTTTCGGAGATAAGGTGGGGGGAATGATAAATTTTCGTCAATTTTCTGGAATAACTTGGAAACTATTTATTTTAAAATTACAAAAAAATACATTTAAGATCTTCACAACAAGACCTTCCATTTGATATGTCACACGATGCAGTTTTGAATTTTTTTTTTTAATTTTCCACCTTCCCCCCAAAAATGAGCTCCCATATACAGATTTCATCTATTCACGTCACACCTCTGCGTTTGGGTCACAGAAATTGATATGTGCAGTGCACCAAATTTCAACTTACTCGGTCTAGTAGATTCGGAGATAATTGACTGTGAGCGACGGACAGACGGACACACGAGTGATCCTATAAGGGTTCAGTTTTTTTATTCGGACGTACGCAGATTTTTTTTTTTTTAACGAGCAAAACTGCATCCTTTTTTGGTTTTCCTTTAATTTAATTTACCATGTTTGTCAGAGGATTTGATCCTTATCCTTAACTCTATCGATCGAAGTACAGGGTGTTATTTTTTTTTTCAAATTTTAACTAGTTTAATTCCTGTCTCTGGCAAGCGCATATTTTCAAAAATATTTGAATGCAGTTTTGCTTCCTTTAAAAAATAAAGGACTGTTTCGTTTGGGTAAAATTTTCCAGTATGTTGAGTAGTATCTCTCCAGTTGCGGTTGAAAAATTCCACTTTGTATATTATTCCACCTGCTTCGCTTTTAACTGTAGAAAAAAGATAGTTCTTTTTAAGGTGAATCGCCCACTGCACCGCGCCCCGTCGCGTAGCGCGGGACCGCAGATTATCAATTTATGTAGAAAACGCCGCGCGCGTGAACTGTCGCTCCGCGCACCGCGGCGGGACGCTTCGCTAGTGGGTGAATCGCCTAACTGTTTAAACCATGCGCATAGCGCCAGGGCGCAGTTATTATTCATTTTCCGCAATCTCTTTCCAGACTCTGGTAAAAATAGAACCTTGCAAGTCGAAATACATAAATAGTATGTGCGACCCATCTAGGGTTGCCAGGCCTCAAAATCGAAAATCCGGACACAGACTCATATTTGGCCGGACATTTTGCCATAAAAGCCTGACACACTGGTTTTTAGAAGAAATAGTTCTTTTTACTTGTGCATTTATTACTTTGAGACTTGCTCTACTCTTCATTGTTGTTTTCTTAAAGTACCTAATTTGTAAGATCGCGAATCATGCGTGTCCGCGTGATTCTGGCCGCTGAGGGGTTGACCAAGAGCTTAACAAAAGCCGGACGGGCCAGACTTGTACATATTTAGCCGGACACGACTGTAAAAAGCCGGACATGTCCGGCTAAAGCCGGACGCCTGGCAACCCTAGACCCATCATAAGGTGTTGCCTGTGTCCTTAGGCGACGGTAACCAGTGTCTAATTATACTGGACTGTATTATATTAGATTAATTCCATTTTATAGAGCAGTAGCTGAATCTGGGCAGCCCGTCTCGCAGCAGTTTAAGCGATATTAGTTTGTGTGGGTTTTTTTTGTTACACCAGGTACGGAGCCATACTGGCGCCATATCTCGCCGATCCTCAGAATCTGGTGGTGATCTCGTCCGACTTCTGCCACTGGGGATCAAGATTCAGGTATACCTGGCGCGATGCGTCCCGGGGACATATTTACCAGAGCATCGAATGGCTCGATAGACAGGTATGTCTATGTACCACACATATCATGGGTTAAACTTCTTAAGTGAGCGACCTTAAGTTCACTTAAGGTTATTATAATTGCATTGTTACTGTTGAATATATTCGTATTCATTTAGCGCCATCTTACAAAATTTTGAGCTAACAGTTGACTGTCCAGAACATCAAAATTTCCAAGATGGCGGTTTAATAGATATATTTTTTTAAAAAATTTTCGTGTAAAATTCCGTTTTTACAAGAAATATAACTATCTAGGTTCGCCTTTAGCAATACATTTAGTGAATCTTTTTTTTATTTGTATACTAGCGACCCGCCCCCGGCTTCGCCCGACGTGCAATTTTTATATATCCTAAAACATTCCCCGTTTATCCCTCTTTCCATTAGCGAAAACCGAATTAAAATCGGTCTACCCGTTCACCCGTGATGCCGTGACCAAGGGAAATGGGGATTCATTTTTATATATAAGATATTTTATTTTTTGGTATACACCTATGGTATGGTACATTTGGCTAAATTTCGTTTTTGACGTGACAACGTCTAATAAATCGATGAACGCCGCCGGCTGCACGCACAAAAATGATGACTCGTTGTCCCGTTACGATCGAGCCGATGCACGATTGGAGCGAGAGCGCGGCACGAGCGAGCGAAAGGCATCTATCTCTCTTCCACTCGATTGGCCTATGCATCCGAGGAGAAGAAACAATGTTTTGTTATGACGTTGTCACGTTAAACTATCGTCCGTAAACCGACTTTACAGACAACGATTTTTTCATCCCAGAGTTGATAGATGCTGGCCAAGAATAAACCCATCTTTAATAATAAAAAAAAAGTATTTTATTATACATATAATAAAATCGTAAACGAGGCAATATTTTTTCAAAAAACAATTTGAACACGTTGTACTTATGTTACTGAGGTCAAAAAAATAGGTTTTAGAATTTTGTCTGTGCGTTTGTGTACGCTAATCTCAAAAACGACTTAACCGATTTGAATACGGTTTTCACTGATGTAGCATCCCGTGACATTTAGTGTTTATTTCATTCCAATCGATATACTAACAAGAAAGTTACTCGCTATACCGAATACCACGCGTACGAAGTTGCGGGCTCAGCTAGTTACTATTAATTTACTAACTAATTTAAACATGATTTTACAAATCTGTATTAAACATGTACAAATACAATACGGTGGCCGCCATTTTGGTGACGTAATCACGTGACACGCTCAGTACCTACCGTCAGTTTTGTTTAGCTATATTGTTTAGTTGCGGCTGACGTCACGTCGATTTTTATGTGAGAAGGTTCCTGCGCATTAACAGTTTGTGTGGATTACATTTATCACCAGACACGTAGTCACACCGTGATGGTATGTAATCAAGCCGTTTCACTCTTGACCATAATCATTATTGTTTTTATGAGATTTAAAATGCTTTCTTGACTGCAAAAAAAAAAACTATGACATGTCTTAGAAAGAGTTAAGAAAAATTAATACAATAATTTGATATATCCATATTCTTGAAATCTTGAAGAAACTCATCTGCAATGGTTACATTCTAAGGTTAAATGTTTTTGCAGCTTGGTTCTTGGTCCTTCGAGCCTGATAAAGAATGAAACTTTTGAACCCGAGTCACCACCAAATTACTCGTCCACCCCATCAACACCACTAAAGGCATTAAAAAGCAGTTTAAACCTTTTGAATTTCAGGGTATGGACATAATTGAAAGGATGGACCCGCGAGCTTTCACGGAGTATCTCAATAAGTACGGAAATACTATATGTGGTAGACATCCTATCGGCGTATTACTTCAGGTAAGAGAATTCAGTCTGGCGACGGTAACCACTCCTTCAACGTAAGAGTTCCTTGACGCGTATAAGGCCTACTGTCCATGTAGCCGTCATTTGTAGGTTGCTTGCAAGCGTCATATGACGACAATTGTACTTTGCATCTTTGATCCAAGCAGCCTCATTCAAGCTTCAAGTGTTGTTCATTTAAGTTTCTGACCGTAGAAGCACGTTTTTATAAATCCAAAAATGTCTACTGATGATGAAGTAGGTATATTATAAGACGAAGAAAATACTGGCTCACTCCAAGCTTATCAGCAATATTCTTGAAATTTACGGCCGATGACGCCATTTTCATCACAATGCATAACGTGTTACGTCTTGCATGCGGTTTTGAGTAATGACAGGTCGTCGCTCAAGCTACGTGACGATTGGCACCATTACGCAAATGCGATGTTGCCGTTTCGTGGAGAGAGATGTTAAGGTCGGCTGACAGGCTGACGGTCCACTTGATGGTAGGTGGCTACCGTCGCCTATAACACAAGCAACGCCAAAGCTGCTGCAAGTGCGCTGCCGATTACAGTAGGATTAAGCGTAAGGGTTTACGAGGGGGATAGGGAAATAGGGCTCTGGCATACCTCATTTACTCACCGAAACACAACAGCACACGTGCTGTTATTTCACGGTGGTCTTCTGTAAGGTGGCGGTTATTGCCGCCAGGCGGGCTGCCCTATCACTACTTTTCAAATCCAGACCAGGGTCAATATTGAAAATTACTTTATTTCCAAAGTTGAGGCCGCCGGGAATCGAACCCTTGCCACTCATCCAACGGGTCGTCAAGTATGAAAGCTGCAAGCAAGCGTACTACAGTCGTCCATTGACGAAAGCGTCCGTATGAAGGACGCTACGTGGACATTGGGCCTTACTGCAGTATAACGTTGTATCTTATGAAAGATGTACATAAAGAACAATGGCGAACTCCCATATAAATTTTTGTTGACTTCAAATATTGGCGTCTACCAATGAAAAATATGTAAAAGTATAGGGTTTTTATTACTGAACTAACTGGTCTTTTGAAGGAAATCCCCTGGGCAGGATGACCGGAGACGGAGGTGGTGATACGGTGGCGTACCGAAATAAAAGTAGGCCTTTCAGGTATACAGATTTATTCCCCCCACAGCCCTCTACGGGCTATTTCCTCAATAGCCCTCTACGGTTATCACACAGAAGGATATGTCTTCGAGTGGGATATGAGGCACGAGTGCGCGACGCGACGCTGAGGCGAGATAATCGTGCGCAGCGTTGCGCATGTGTCGCGTGCTGTAGCAAAGGACCGATTGACGGTGACGGGCGCCACCGATGCGGGGGTCGGGGCTTCGCGCTTGGAACCTGCGCGCTCTCCGTCTCGCTCTCTCATGCACTCATATGCGTGTGTGTGAGTGAAGTGGCACTAATATCGGCCACGCCACAATTTTATCACTAACCGATTCAATGCGGCGGCGGCCTTTTATACAAAACTTACTCTCGTGGTGGCTTACAACAGTTCGTTTATTTATTGTTTCGGTATTGTTCGGAGCGCGGAGACTTCAGTCCACGGCCAACATTCGATCTAAAAGGTTCCTATAGGAACGATTCCTATAATTTAAAAGTGATTTTCTGTGTGTTTAACCCAAAACCACTGAAATCTTAGAAAAATCCATAATAAGGTAATAATTCACAAACGAAGACTATAGACACCACGGAGCATATACAAAGAGGAGATGTTGTTATTGAATTTTTCTATAGAGCGGCGCGTGAGTACTGCGCGGGGCAAGGAGGAAGTTAGACCCCGCCCAATTATCTTAAATTGCCAATGAAAATTGACTGTAGTCTACAACAAACAAGCGCCGCCACACCGTGACCAGTGCCGACAGCAGACTGACCAAGACCACGCCCACAAAAAATGACGTCAGGACCTAGTTTGAAATCAGTGCACAGTTGTTTAGGCCATCTTTGTATATGCTCCGTGATAGACACGATTTCTCGGAAAAGTATTGGTAATTTTACTTAGTTTTAACCTTCCAAGAGACAATTTCACAAAGATTCAACGAATCTAAAGAAATATGATGCCCCTGAGGCTTTATCCGCCATGAATGGGCTAAAAAGAGTCTGGAATTAAAGATATTTTAGTTTTAAGATTTTGAGGTTACCTAAAATAACACCTATTAATTGGATTAAAATATATATTTACGGTACTTTTACATTAAAATAAACTAACTGCTTAGAACTGAGTTCAGATTAAAATACTTTTAGGTAAATTGTGGTTGACATGTATTATTATGCACCTTGCTACGAGTATATATAGTGTTCTGTGGTATTATGTAGTTATGTAATTTTTGTACCTTGTTTGTCACATTAAAATGTCATTTACTCATGGAAAAGAAGATGTCACATGTCATTGTCGACAGAGTGACAGGATGAATGGTTTACACAGAACCCTATACTCACAAGGAGATGGTTAGTCAATTGTGTTTTTTTTTTAAATTGAAAAAAAAAACACAATTAGGTAGTAGGTAGTACTGTTAGTATAATTTGAAAAACCTTGGAAAATTTAGTTATTTCCTTTATATTGATGACATTTAAAGACTAAAAGTTTCGCCATTGTTCTTTTGATCAGAAGTCTAATTTTATGTAAGCCGAAGATGATGAATTTTATTTTTCTTTCAATATTGTCTCCAATGATTCCATTGACTCAGCGGTCATGTCAATTCGAGTGTTTAAGGTGCTAGCTTTAACGCTCTCTTTCAGGGGTTTCGAGTTCGATTCCCGGTAATCGACTTTGGAAATAAACTTTTCGTAGTTGGCTCTGGTCTGGACCTGGCAAGTAGTGGCAGGGCACACTGGCACAGGCACACACATTCTTACAGAAGACCACTATGAAATAAAAGCAGTAAGGGATGCCAGAGCCCATTTCCCTATCCCCTCCTAATTCCTTATCCTTAATGCTACTGTAGTCGGCAGCGCACTTGCAGCAGCTTTGGCGTTGCTTGTCTTATAGGCGACGGTAGCCGCTTACCATCAAGTGGACCGTCAGCCTTTCTGCCGATCTTATCACTCAGCACACGTGCTTTTGATATTTTACGCAATGTCTCCTGTTTTTTTTTAGTACTTTAAGTGACGTGACGTTGAAATGTCATTTTCAGGCCATATCGAAGCTGTCCAGTCACGCGAACGCCCCAAAAATGTCTATGGAGTTCCTCAAATACGCACAGTCGTCTCAATGTATGAACAACCAGGATTCGTCCGTCTCGTACGCGAGTGCCTCTTTGGTTTTCGAATAGCATGTTATCAATAATTATTAATTATGTTAACAATAGAGATGGGTCGAATATTTGGGTAGAGCGATGTTCTCTTTTCGTGATGTCTTAATTAATTAAAGACCAAAATATTTAATATAAATAAAAATTAATTACCCACATGTATGACGGAACGCCACTTGAGGACGGTACGACCGATTTTGCTCATTTTTTCTGTTGTGTTCGTAATTGTCCAACATCGTTCAGTGGCTCTAGCATGAGTTTACGATACTACACTCGCTAGCGAGTGTAGAATTGGTGTAGTATCGTAAACTCATACTAGAGCCTCAGGTCACATTCCTTTAACACGTTGTAAAGCTCTGGTTTCCTAAGAAAGCGGTGACGTCACTTAACAGACGCAATTTAACGGACGCAAAAAGACGGCCGTCTTTGCGGTGACAACATGTGGAAAGTTCCATCACCATCGGCCACCGTTTTTTAAAAAAAAAACCCAACCTAAAAACGAATCCAGGAGAGTGATGATCCAAGTTGGAACTTATTTTGTACTTGGACCGGTCAAAACAATATAATATTTTAAAAAACGGATTCACCGCTATCAAGAAAAACGTTCGCGAACCATTTGACACCGACAAGACGGCCGTCATGCAAATGGCGGCACCGCTTTTTGACGTTACGGTGACGTCATTCACCGCTGTATTACGGCCGCAATATGACGGCACCGCTATCCTAGGAAACCAGAGCTTAAACATACTCCACAATGATCGCCACTTTTCCCATCATGTGTCCAAATTTATTTAAATGGAAGTGCCAAGAAAGTAATCTCATTAAGTTACCAAGTCGCGTCTGCAAATAGGCGCATCAATAAACCATGGTACGTCGAAAGGATGTGGCTGGATGGTCTTATACCAGATACCCATCGAAATATAACTTTCTGGCAGATACCTCTTTCCAGTGATAAGGTTGAAGATATGTGTTTAACATTGTGTTCAGCCAATTGACATTTAGAAGTGTTTTTGTTTTTTTTTTTCTTTTTATTAGATCTGGGGCCTTAGACAAAGTAGCATTCGCTCCGTAGCGATGCGATATCGAAGTTCGTTATCGTCTCAGAGACAAAGGAATCGACACTGTAACACGTGATACCTTGTCATGATTTCTTTGTCTCTGAGACGATAACGAACTTCGATATCGCATCGCTACGGAGCGAATGCTACTTTGTCTAAGGCCCCAGGGTAGTGCTTGACCACTATCTCACCTGATGTGAGGTGTAGATGTGGCCGAAGGTGGACCACGCTTACCCAGTAAATGCCCATTTACCCTGGTTTTGAAGACCCCGAGGTTGTAGTTCTGTGGGAACACAGACGCAGGCAATGAGTTCCACTCGTTAGCAGTCCGAACAAGGAAGGTGGAACTGAAACGCTTCGTGCGTGATCGAGGTACATCGACCACGAAGGGATGAAACCCCTGCCCATGTCTAGTGGTCCGCAAGTGGAACGGTTCCGGTTGGATTAATTCGTACAGAATAGATGCACACTCTCCATAGTGTAGACGATAGAAAATCGATGGGCAAGCTACTTTTCGCCGTTTAATGGATGGGCCAGCCATGCAATTGATCGGCTGTTTAAACCAGTTGGCTGCGAATCATACATTTACTATTGATTCCCACTTTTTATGATTTCCCCATAATACGAAAAATATTCTTCACATTCAAAATACATTAAGCTTCCGCAACGTATAAATGTTTATTCGGCGGGAGCTCTCGTTATTCTGGTTGTGCGACGATCTCGATTTCTCTCCTAGAAATTATCAAAATTAATTTGATCTCCGGCCGCGTGTGACCTGTATCGGGTGGCGTTCTAGTTATTTTGGTTCAACTAAGTGAGCTTGAACACTTGTGTCTCAGACCTAATAAGAACTAAAGATAGAACGTTACGGACAACAGAGAAAAGCCGATTTTATAAAATATATGTGTGCGTAGGCCGGCTATAACCTGAATTTTTATTGAAAATATTGATTTTCAAGTTTACTTATGTGTGAAATGAGATTTTATTTAATGAAAACTACGCATAATTCGTATTTTCACTTGTAAATATTTTAATTTATTATTGTAGGGGTTATTGTTCGCAGTGGAAGAATTTATAAGCAGTTATGCTTTGTAACAGAATATTTACATTATACACATGAGAAGGATTATACCAGTATATACACAGCTTAGAAGTTGTTACGACATTTAACTGACACTTCTTAATTGTTTATCTATACTAATATTATAAAGCTTTTGTTTTTTTGTTTGAGAGTTTGTTTGTTGTTTGAACGCTCTCATCTCAAGAACTACTGGTTCGAATTGAAAAATTCTTTTTGTTTTGAATAGTCCAATTATCGAGGAAGGCTATAGGCTATATAACATCACGCTACGATAAATAGTATTATATATAAGCAGTGTCCAGTAACGCGCGCCCCACGCGCACGCCGCCGCCGGCCGTATGGGCCGCAGCGAAACGTGGCCGAGTTCAGCTAGTGTGAAAGAAAATCTTAAGGGGTAGACAAACCCTAAATACTAAAAATATCCATTGTTTAATGAAAATGTTACAAGAAATGGACAAGACAATTGCTTTGAAAAAAATATATATTATACTTAAACATGTGAAGAACCAATTGTATTAATTAGAATTTTCGTTAATGTAATAGAAACTCCACAAAAAAAGTTAGAAAACAAGAAGAATTTGACTTTTATTGAAAATTCTCTCGAAAACGGCTTATTGCGCGCATATGAATCCTGTACCTATTAATAAGTTAATATCAGATTAAAAAATTGTATTTATAAAAAAAATTATTTTGTGTATTGTTCTAATGGTAAAAACAAAAAAACACCATTTCTAAGCCTGTTGAATTGGATCCGCCACCAGCGAGTTCTATAGTAAATGTCATTTGCCTCAGTGAAGCCCTTAAACGAGCTGTGTTTGTACATTAAATAAAAAAAAATTGTACACGTTGTACTTGTGTTACTAAGGTCAAAAAAGTAGTTTTTAAAAACTTAGAGGTGATATCCAACAATTATTAACTGAAGCTCCACTCGCTGGTGTTGCTAGGCATAGTTTTTTTGTATTTGTGTGCGTGTAACCGTATATTTACACGGCGAGGCGTAGTTGTGCCGGCTTCACTCCGCCGCCGTTCCCTGGGCTCTATCTTTAGTTCTTGTTTTATCTGAGACTTGGTATCAGTTAAGAAATTTTCCATTGAATTATGGTTAGTCTAAATTAAAGGTTATCTTTTTTTTACTGAGGAATATTTACGAAAATATTTCGAATTAAAAAACTAAACTCCATCTTTTGTTGTAAGATCATCTCTGCACTTTATCGCTCCGCTTACTAAATAAGATATATAATAAATATGTCACCTAAATATACATATAGATTAAGAAAACTTATATGAGTGTGTATTGTTAAAGTGATTTATCTGTAATTTTACTCGATACTACCCACAGTGCTCAAATCTTAATTATTATATTGACTTAAGTTGATGATAAATTCATTAGATAAGTATTGTTCGCTTTAACACTTAAATGGATGCATTTTAACGTATTCTCAATTTAAAAGTTTCAAAATAGATTTTTTTAAATCTACCCTCATATCTAAAAATTACAGATAAAACATCTTCCTTTTAGTGTTTTAATTTTTTTATACATTTATATCTAACCTAAAGCTGTCCTATATCTTATGTAGAAGAAAATAAATTTGTAATTGGAAGTTGTAAATATAAAACTCACGATGCTTAAACATTCTAGATATATTTCCTTGGTTAGAGCTAGTCTTGGAGAGAAGTATGCGTTGTTTTGGTTAAAAAAAATAATATGTCTGTAGTGTATGCGGTTATTTACTCTCTTCCTCACACGGGCAACACTGACTCGTTATGCACCACGTTTAGTTGACGCCGAGACATGGCTGAGATTAGACGTGTCGGCAGCCCGTCCGAGAGAGTGCGTATTCGAGCCTGTGATTCATCCCACGACTGGGGGCTGCTACAATGTCTATCGCCAAAAGCCAAAATAATTCTATGGATATACCTATCCCCGCACGTCAATTGCAATCAGTATAAAGTCATCCTTTTCCACGTCCGATTTCTTTCACGTGACGTCATCTGTAACTAAAATCTCGCCGGCCATTGTTGCAAACAGTACTGAGTGTGTCACGAGATTACGTCACCAAAATGGGCGACCAGGCGTATTAGCAATTTACGGAGCTAAGCAACGCATGCTTCTCGAGATTACATTCTAGGATGTTTTTTGATCAAATGAGAGATTATCCTTTAAGGATATTGTGTTTCTTTAATTTCTGGTTTTCTAATAAAAAACTAAGTTTAAATTATTCTAAATTATATGAATTTGGTCTCAAACTGGCATTTATTTTGTGTTAAAAAAAACTGTTAAATAAAGTTTATTTCCTGCTAATTGGGTTTTTATTATTGTGGTTAGTATCCTTGTTAATCCTGTTTTATGGTAATACTTATTTGGCTGATAAAGTGTGATTATTGGGACAGAGTAATATCTGCAACTCGTAGATTAATGATTGGTTTCCGCTGGTGTTACAACCAGAGGCTCTAGTATGAGTTTACGATACTACACCAATTCTACAATCGCTAGCGAGAACGTAAAACTTTTGTATGGAAAATCGTGAACTGTCAATGTCAAATTGTCAATTTTCCATATAAATATTTTACGCTCTCGCTAGCGAGTGTAGTATCGTAAACTCATGCTAGAGCCACAGATACCGCACGTCAAACAAAAAATAGTCCCAACAAATTTCTCTAGTTAGCGTTGACTATTTGTCCTGATGCTTGCTTGTGTGGGTAAAAAAAAGGTTGAAGCGTGATAACTTTTACCCAAATTATGTGGAAATTAATAACGATAAGTTTAGCTTTTTATGTCCCCACCGAAATACGAGCCAGGTAGAGACTGGAGGCCGACTCCAATGTACACTCGGCGTCAAAAATATCGCCCCTCCGCGAAAAATAGTTTAAACCGACTTTAAACCTTATTCGATCAAGGGTAAGGGTATAATTGAAAGGTAATAAAATCTATTTTTTAGGAAAATTAAAAAAATAAGAATCATTGCGTCCAAAAATTAAAGAAAAAAAAAATGACGCACATACAAACAGACAAAAATTTAAAAACTTGATTTTTTGACCTCTAACATATGAATACAATAATGTACATACAGACACGGCTTTTATTATATGTATATAGATGTGACAGGCTTAATTTTTTTATTTTTAGAAAAACTACTTTTTATGTCCTTTTCTAAGTCCCTGAGAAAACGTGGAAATAAATAAATAAATGTATATAAAATTTCAGAACCTTCGTACAAGTCACACTATGATTTTACCAAGTTTGTTAAAGAGATTTGATCCTTATGATTGACAATATCGATTGATGCCTTAAGGCTGCGTACAAGGCAAAAAATATTTTTCATTTCACCCGCGTGGCCCCATAAGCGATTGTGACTGATCATGTGAAACAGTGCGCATTGAAGTATTGCATAACATGAGACGGAAGATAGCGCATTTCGCGCAATAAAAATGTTATAAGTGGCAAAAGTATTAAATATTAATTACTCGTAAACTACAATGTCAAATGAAAAATTAGTCCTCAAAGCCCTAAATAATCTGGGAAGTGAGATTACTGATCATTTTTTAGGTTTGTAATATGTGTCATTTTGAAAATAAATCAAAAAAACGATAAAAATGAGAGGTAATTTGTTGATTTTTTTTCTATCGAGAAAATTTCATCGTATATAAAATTTTCTTTTTCACATTTCATTTTTACTTAAATAATGTATTAATCTATATATAAATATTTTCTTATTTGCACTTTACAAACTTAGATAAAATTCAATTCTAGGATTAGCTATTTTTCTTTATACGCGCTCTTAAAAACACAGGACGTTATTTTTTCGCATTTAAGCTGATTCTATTCCAGGGACTAAAAGCGAATTTGGTTGTACTGTGGAGTGAAATTAAAAAAAAAAAGCTGTCAACTTGTCAAGTGACATTTTTAACTGAAGTCAAATCAAAATCGAAAAACTAAAATTGTTCGTTTAAAAAAAATGCTTACACAGAAGCTCCATGGCTTGTGATAATTTTAGGAATAAAAATTATAAAGAAAAATACAAATCATGGTATAAGGTTGATTTGGACGGAGACTTCATTACGAGATACGAAGACGAGCTGCCTTCTCGAAAGGGGATTCCGCGAAATATCTCTGGAATCAGAAAACGAAAGGTTTTTACGGGACCTTCAGAAAAACCAAAGAAAGGGTCGTGGCATAAATTATTATCTTGTGTGAAGAAACGGTCCTACGTTTTCTTGTTATGGGGTTACCAGTATTGCACGCAGCTTTTTCGGCTTGGTTTCTAATAATTTAATGCAACAGGACTATAATAAGTATAATGATTATGTAAATCTATACAAATTTATATATAATAAAGTCATAAACGAGCCGTGTCTGTACCTACATTAAAGATTTTTCAAAAAAAAAAAAAAACAATTTGTACTAGTTGTGCTTATATTATGGAAGTCAAAAAAATAGTTTTTAATATGTTTGTCTGTGCGTTTGTGCACGCTAATCTCAGAAACGGCTTAACCGATTTGGAAGCGGTTTTCACTGGTGTATTATAGCAAGTCTCCCGTAACATTTAGTGTTTGTTTTATTCCAATCGGTTTACAAACAAAAAAGTTACGCGCTATACCGAATACTACGTGTACGGAAGTTGCGGGCCCAGCTAGTTAGGTATACAACGTGTCTCAAAATTCAACGATAAGCGGGCACCAAAAGGTGTACCTGCATGTGACTACTCGAGAAAAAAAAGATATTTTTTCCTGTTTTTTAAAAAATTATAAAAAAAAAAATGTGAAATCCTTAGAAAATTGACACCCTTTATAATATTTTTAAGTACTGTGGTTACAAATTTAGAAATATTTCAGACTTTTTTTGTATCGGCCATGTATCGGCTAATAAAGTAGCAATATCCACCACAATTCGTAAAAATATCAAAATGCCTGCAGTTTTTACACAAAAATTAAACGAAATTATATTTTTCACTAAAATTATTAAAGATTTTTACTTTCAGTCCACTTTCACTCATCGTGGTGAAAAAAAAAAACGTAAGGACACTACTGCGGCAAGTTTTTTTAAATATTGACGCAACTGAGACTCTAGGAAGACTAGCCACGAAAAAAAATGCTTACTATTTCTGAATGAGAACCAAATTTCATAAATGGATAGTGACATTTTTACTATGCACTCACTTTGTACCTTACTTTACTTTGTAACAGGTTTTTAATTGCAAATTCTTAGAATTTGAATGCGACATGTGCGTACACAATAAAATCAGTTAGAGAGAGACAAATGTTCATTGATGGATAACACTAGGTCAGGAACGATCCCCCCCCCCCCCCCCCCCCACGATTCTCGCGCCCTAGGCTGCAGCCTAATTAGCCTAAGGGTTAATCAGGCCCAGCCTATTGCCTGAGACAGCAAAACCGCGGTGTGCGCGTAATGTTTGCTTGTATCCGCTTGGTATCCGCGCGCACACTCCGCAGCGATGCGACAATATAAATATGAGCCGCGTAGGTATTTTGCCCTTTTGCGCCGCCGCCGCCGACGCCGGGCAGCACAGAACATAAATATTCTCTCTAGCGACACAATACCTCGTCGATTATTTCGTTGGCTGTGACGGCTGCTGCTGGCTCTCGCTCATCCTCCGTCGTGAATCCAGTGAGAGTGGTCAAATAAATATACAAAACCAGGCTAATAAACAGCTCTTTTCAGAGCTATTCAAATTGATCCGTTAATGGGTGGTCTATATATTTATTTCTACACCTTCACTCGGTACGGTAGCTACACATAGATATTTAAGTTTGAAAATATTCAAAAATCTAAGAGTATTATTACAAAAAAGATAAACAGACATTGAACATGTGTCTAAAAAAAATTTATTACAAAAGCGTGTTTAAGCAGTTAGAGTTAGGCACGGTTTAAATAATACTTTTCATATTTAAATACATGTCAATACTTGTCGAACGTTTTGTAATGTTGCTATTTTATTGTTACTATTTGCTATTTTATAATTTTAAAATAGCAACATTTGGTTGCCTAGCGATGTTTTGGTTAGTCAAAGGACAAACACTGTTTTGTAATAGCGAAGGTTAAACATTATTTGAGGCAGAGTTTAAACTGTGAAATTGTACACAAATGTCATTAGACACTGTTTGACAAAACACGTGTTGAGACTAAGTTTAGTATTTTTTTTTGTAATAACACTGTAATTGTTCCAATAAGGTAATAAGTTTTTTAATTTTTTAATGTTATCCCCAATTACAAAAACTGAAATCACAAAAAAATTACTGTTTTTTTATGTTAAGGTCGGCAGACAGGCTGACGGTCCACTTGATAGTAGGTGGTTACCGTCCGTCGCCTACATCACAAGCAACGCCACAGTTGCTGCAAGTGCGCTGCCGACTACAATAGGATTATGGACAAGGGATTGTATAAGAAAATGAGCTCTGGCATCCGTAATGTAAGGGGGTGGTTACTACCGCCAGGTGGGCTGCCAAACAAGGGCGCCATCTTTACCAAAATGGCGGTGTTAGCTTGAAAATCGCAATACGCCAAGATATCCTTAAGAACATAATCTCTGTGTGATAGGTAACATAACAATGATAAATCAGGATTTTTTAAATAAATAATTAACTGTCCTAAGATTCATGTTAATTTATTTTACAAATTACATACGTCAAGTACCTATAGATGACATTGTTTTATGCACTGATAAATTTAGAAAAAAAAGTTGGATTCTCGCCTTACTGTAAAGCAAACTTCTTAAATCCACTCAAATTGATTAGTTTTTTTTTTATGTTAAGGTCGGCAGACAGGCTGACGGTCTACTTGATGGTAGGTGGCTACCGTCGCCTATAACACAATTAATTAATTAATCACCTAATACCTATACCTAATTAAGGTATTAATCAGTTGTTAACGCATTAATTAGTAATTAAGGCATAAATCAGTGGTTAAGGCATTAGTTAGTACCCAATTAATGACTTAATTAGAAAGTAAGGTATTAAATAGTAATTAAGGAATTAATTACCAATTAAGGCGTTAATTTAAGAATTAAGGCATAAATTACTATTAGGTATTCTTGTAGTGAGTCAGAGAACACTGAATCAGTTTATCGGCAGCTTGTTCCGGCGTCAAGTCCCTTTGCGATTGCGCCAATAGCTCGTAGCCTACCATGAATTTCTTAACTGTCGCCGATCGAAGAAGAGGAGGCAGGTAGACCGCATGAACTAACCAGTGGGGAGATGCTTCTAGCTCCGCGTTGCCTGTCGGAGCACCTGTAAAGGGATAATTCAATAATAATACCGAAAGCTTGTAAAGTGAATAGGATAAGAAAAGTAAGACTAAAGAATGATTTATATTACACCGGGCCGTGCCCCGGCCGGAGCCCGGTGAAGATATTGTTAGTAGTATGCATTAATGCATTGTTAGAACCAATTCATATTACACCGAGTATAATAGTACTTAGAAATGGCATGGCACGGGAGAGGCCCGGTGGCGGCACGGTGACGAATGACAATCCCGGCCGGAGCACGTTGAGAAAAACACGGTGAGGGCCCGGGCGGGGCACGGCCCGGTGTAATATAAATCATCCTTAATCAGCCGGAGGTGCATGCTAGCGTTGACGAGTCCGTTGGATGAGTGGTTAGGGTACTTGCCTTGCAAGGCAGACTCCCAGGCTGATCCACTCAGGCCGACGTGCCGCGGCGAACGTCGCGTGACAACCTCAGGGTGTCAGAAGGGGACGTGTCTGACACCCTGAAACACCCAATAAGGATGAGCGGCGGCTCACGGCACTCCAGTGGGCCGCCACATTTATAGTGAGGCGAAGCCATAGCCCTAAGCTGGTTTCGAGGAGAACATTAGTGGTGCGTGGGGATCCGAGGATAAGGCCTCGCTGTGAACTCTGACCCGCACATCTTTTTTTTTTTTTTTTTTTTTTTTTTACTATAGATGGGTTTGCTCTTTGACCAGCATCTATCCATGTAGGAAGGATGAGGCCGAAGATGGAGCGAGCTCACCCAGAAGATGCCTATTCACTCGAACCTTGAAAAGATTTGGGTTATATGAGCTCGAAAATACAGACGCCGGCAGGGAGTTCCAATCCTTAGCAGTGCGCATCACAAAAGATGTTTTAAAGCGCTTGGTCCGAATTAGAGGGATTTCGACAAGGTGAGGATGGTAACCAGCCGTACGTCTGCATGTCCGATAGAAGAAAGGGGAAGGCGGTATGATCTCATGCAGCTCTCGAGCACACTCTCCGAAGCACATCTTATACTTTGCGTCTATGTGCCAGGCTCTGCAGCTTAGTTCTTATTAGTGTATCATCGCCAATGAGCCTCCTAGCTCTGCGATCCACCGCTGATGGTGGAATCCGGGGGGTTTTAGAGGGTATTCCCGGTGATAAGTCACTTTACCGGGCGAGTCCCACACTCGCCCTCGTCGAGGGACAGCGCGTAAGCCTAAAAAAAAGGGTGCTTGCCTTAATGCTTTGTCGACTAGGGTTCCCGGCCGGGTCAACTTTGTAAAATGAATTTTTCAAATTTCGCTCTGGTCTGGATCTGGAAATTAGTGGCATTAACACAGCCGGTAACCCGGCTGGCGGCAGTAACCACCTCCTTACAGAAGACCATCGTGAAATAACAGCACTTGTGCTGTTGTGTTTCGGTGAGTGAGTAAGGGATGCCAGAGCCCATTTCTTTGTCCCTTCCCGATCCTTAATCCTACTAACGTCAGCTCCACGCCATCAATAAGAAAAAATCACTCCTCTCTTTTCGTATTCAGCTCTTTCAAACGTAAAGTCAATCTTACAAAAAATACGTATATTTATATGATACATAACTTCTGGATCTAGGTATATTTCTGAGCTCTGGCATCCCTTACCCACTCACAGAAACACAACAGCACATGTGCTGTTAATTCACGATGGTTTTCTGTAAGCGGGTGGTTACTGCCGCCAGACGGACTGCCCAAATGACTTCTAAACGCAGTATACCATGCCACTATTTTTAGAATCCATCCAGACCAGACCAAACTTTTAAACGTTCATTTCCAAAGTTGGGCCTGCCGGGAATCGATCCTGGGATCCCTGACACAGAACGTTAAGGCAAGCATCTAAACCACTCGTCCAATGGTTGCTTTCGTTAATAGGCTACGTTACCCAGCTACTATCATGTGTTCTATCAGCCTGTCTGACGATGTTTACATAAAAAAAGTTTATCTCTTACCATGCCACCCCATGCTGTATGGGAAGCTGCACTTGAATAAATTGTCGTACTTTGTCGTCAAAACCTTAATTATTTTAGCCAACGAAGTCCTTTGTGAGTCATTTAGATCCGTCAATCTTTGAGGTTGGCCATTTATGGGCAGTACCATGGTCTCGTATGGCCATTCTGCCCAATAAGGTACTAGGGCTGCCCACTCCTCATTCTTATATACGATCCTTTCCTGAAATCAGAACAGTATCTTTTAATTATTATTTTTTTAAAACATTTTATATCATGTACATTTACAAAAACATAAATATATTAATAATATGATATTATAAATGAATTTTTAAATGTGTTTAACTGCGTTGGCTTCCTAATAAAATAAATAAATAAATAAACATTATTATCGAATTGCAGTTATCTTTCTTTCTTTTTAGGGTTCCGTGCGTCCGAATAAAAAAACGGAACCCTTATAGGATCACTCGTGTGTCCGTCTGTCCGTCCGTCACAGTCTATCTCCGAATCTACTAGACCGAGTAAGTTGAAATTTGGTGCACTGCACATATCAATTTCTGTGACCCAAACGCAGAGGTGTGACGTGAATAGATGAAATCTGTATATGGGAGGTCATTTTTGGGGGGAAGGTGGAAAATAAAAAAAATTTTTTTTTGAAAACTGCATCGTGTGACATATCAAATGGAAGGTCTTGTTGTGAAGATCTTAAATGTATTTTTTTTTAAATTTTAAAATAAATAGTTTCCAAGTTATTCAAGAAAATAGACGAAAATTGACCATTCTCCGAAACTACTGAACCTAAAATTTTGAAAAAAATATAGAAATTAGTTTTCTACTTATAGATTATAGGAAAACCTGTAAGAAGTCCATGATATTAAAATAACATGGTAAATCACTCAACATCGTACGGAACCCTCTTCACGCGAGTTCAACTCGCACTTCTTTTTTATGTGTTTATGGTACAAATAATAATACTTAAAAATAATTAAAATTTTTAGTGATGTTTATTGGTCATATTATCAACAATTATGAGTCCTTGTGGGAAGAATGAGTAATGGGGGTAGAACAGTTCTCGAATGGAGGCCACAAATTTGAAAGCGCAGCGTGGCACGACCTGAAAGTCTTCGCGGGAAGCGGCTGGACGCAAAGGACAGAAGACCATGCGTGGCGACCTTGGGAGAGTAACGAACACCCATCCTACACAAAATCCTAGTACAACGCCACCTATTTAATTTACGACCAACTGTACTTTGTCACGTAGGTACAGAGTTGGTCTGCTACCTGCTACTTACATTTTTTATCATCTCCTCTTGCAAGTAATCGACCAATAGCGGTCTTCTGTATTTTTCGTAATAATCCTTTTGACATCTGTAATCAAAAACCCTTTTTAAGAAAATTGCCCGGACGGAGTAGTGTGAAATCTGATACATTTCAAGTTTAACGGAGAAGGACTGTGGAGATAGCTAATATTTTTATATAATATGCGTTACATACACAACCGCGTGTTTGACACACACACATATATATACATATTTAGGTAGGTATTTATTTAATTATTAAATCACTTTAATAACTGTAGTAGTAAATTAGTAGCAGTGGTGTAGTAGTTCTAGTCTACAAATACAATCAAATTGAAAGAAAAATTAAGCAGTGTTATGCGTATAACGTAAAAGATTTTATTTAAGGGGGAGACAAACGCTAAATACTAAAAATATCCATTGTTTAATGAAAATGTTACAAGAAATAGACAAGACAATTGCCTTGAAAAAAATATATATCTATATTAATAATTTCGTCAAGGGGTAGACTCGATTGAAACTTTACCTGAATGATAAAACATAAAAAAATAAAGATTTCGAGTCGACAACATGTATCCGCAAAATTCGGATTATCAAGTATTTTGTTAAATTCTAATGGTGCTCTGCTGACGGACAAATCGCAGTCGCCATACTCATGTCACTCACTGACACCTATGACATTTTGAGTGGTTAATAAACGTTCCGTTTCATTCATACTAGCGCACATACGCCTCATTCATTTTAAAAACAAAGTGTCCATTACAAAGAACTGTGACTCATGTGACTATGTAAAACGAAACGTCTTGCCGCAAACACTGAGCGAAATCTATGCCACTTTGCCTTTAATATTCCTTGAGAACCGATAACTACAGAAATATCTACCTACATTTTGTACCTACATGTGTACACATATTATGAGTCACATTACACCCGAGCGAAGCCGGGTTTTCATCTAGTTATACTTAAACATGTGAAGAACCAATTGTATTAATTAGAATTTTCGTTAAAGTAATAGAAACTCCACAAAAAAAGTTAGAACACAAGAAGAATTTGACCTTTATTGAAAATTCTCTCGATAACGGCTTATTGCACGCATATGAATCCTGTACCTATTAATAAGTTAATATCAGATTAAAAAATTGTATTGATAAAAAAAAAATTTTTGTGTAATGTTCTAATGGTAAAAACAAAAAAACACAATTTCTAGGCCCGTTGAATTGGATCCGCCGCCAGCGAGTTCTATAGTAAATGTCATTTGCCTCAGTGAATCCCTTAATGATGGGATGTACTGCTACGATGGATAGTCGATATTTTTTTAAATAAAAAACGTATATTGTGCGAAAATGAAAACACAAATAACAATTTAACGAAAATGAAAACAAATGCAGCAAATGGAAACAAACTCAACAAACTTTAACAAAAAAAAAACAACAAACTATAACAAATAATAATTTCACGAAAATGAAAACAAACAATGAAGTGGAAATACGTGTCACATACAAGGCGCTAGCACTCGTACTGACATCATCGCACGGGTAAACAAAATGGCCGCCACGCCGATGCGCCATAGAGCGAAAATGTTGTAATGAAAAAAATATCAAATACCAAAAAAATTTGAATTATTTAATTAATTCAACAATTTATATTCAAATAATTTTCTTTTTAAAATATTTTTATAACAATAATAAAGAGAACGAGATTTATGCTGCGAGTATCGATAGCGATAAAAATTAATCGCAGAACGTTACATCCCTAGTCACGCGGTACTGACAGATGTCAACGTCATACCGACAACTGTCACCCGCACCATGCTACAGCGCACGGAGTATAATCCACTTAAATCAATTTAATCTACATAATGAAACCCAAAGTTACCTGTCTTTTAGCCTGGCTTCGTTTGGTAGAAAGCTCGAAGCCCAAATCTGGCAGTGCGGGTGAGGATTGGAGCAACCCATTATGGCGCCTTTGTTTTCAAATATCTGAACCCACTTGTATCGGCGAGACAGTTCCTTGGTCTGATTTATCCATCTGATCAAAGAATTTCTTATTCATAAACAGGGGCCTTAGTCAAAGTAACATAACGATAACGAAGTTCGCAAGAATAAAATGTATGGGATTGACATACAATGCCGTCGCTAAATCACATGACATCCCATACATCCCATACATTTTATTCTTGCGAACTTCGTTATCGTTATGTTACTTTGACTAAGGCCACAGTACAGTTTTAGATGTGTTGATAACGGGGACGCAAGTTCGAATCCCCGCCAAAAGTAAGACTAAATATGACAGTTTGGGCAAAATATGTAAGTACATCAATGAAACTTTGTTTATAACTTTATCTTGTCACTAGAAATGAGGATCTGCCGAGTCCTACCAAAATTTGTGCTTATAATAGGAAAAAAATAGCACACGTGCGAAACAAGGGTCGAGTCGCTAGTAGTTATTAATTTAATTTAGTATTAGCACTTACTCTTCAACGACATTGTATATTTCTTCGAGGGTCATGAGCGGCAGAGTCATCGTTGAATCGGGATGAAAACACATCACCCTGAAAAGAGAAAATACGTTTATTATTGGAGATTTTATACCTTAAAAATCGATTTTTTTTATGTTAAGATCGGTAGACAGGCTGACCGTCCACTTGATGGTAGGTGGTTACCGTCGCCTATAACACAAGAAACGCCAAAGCTGCTGCAAGTGGGCTGCCGACTACAGTAGGATTAAGGATAAGGAACTAGGAGATAGGGAAATGGGAATTTTCATATAAGGCCTCCGGTATGGATTTTTTTTATAAAATCAAGGTAGCGCTTGACCACTATCTCACCTGATGTGAGATGCAGATGCGGCCGAAGGTGGACCGCGCTTACTTAGTAAATGCCCATTCACCCTGGCTTTGAAGACCAAAAACTAAAGCGTCAACTAAAAAGCGTTACGTTATCTGTCACTTTGACATTTGTGCGACGGGTGACGCATGTATTTATGTTCCCTAATTCTGTGTGAAAATTGTGTTCGGTCTGGTGTTAGTCCTTGTCTTAAAAAAAACGCGTAAGCGCCGCATAAAACACGGCGCTTGCAACCTTTTCGTCGCGAGAATTTGGCCATCCTAAACAGAGTGAAGCGATGCTTCACACCAGGACAGCTCCTCTCTTTGTATAAGGCACAAGTCCGATCTTGCACGGAATATTGCTGTCACCTTTGGGATGGCTCAGCAAAATACCAACTTGCCGCACTCGACTCGGTGGATCGCAGAGCAGGCTCATTGGCGATGATACACTAATAAGAACTAAGCTGCAGAGCCTGGCACATAGACACAAAGTTGCCTGTGTGTATTCTATAAGATGTACTTTGGAGAGTGTGCTCGGGAGCTGCATCAGATCATACCGCCTTCCCCTTTCTCCTATCGGACATGCAGACGTACCTACTGCCGGTTACCATCCTCACCTTGTCGAAATCCCTCTAATGTGGACCAAGCGCTTTAAAATATCTTTTAAAATGCGCACTGCTAAGGATTGGAACCCTGTCGGCGTCTGTATTTCTGAGCCCATACAACCCAAATCTTTTCAAGGTTCGAGTGAATAGGCATCTTCTGGGTGAGCTCGCTCCATCGTCGGCCTCATCCTTCCTACATGGATAGATGCTGGTCAAGAGCAAACCCATCTTTAATTTAAAAAAAGAAAAGTACTTAAAAATAATCTTCGTTTTAATTAGTCCTCCTTTTCATATTTCAGTGTAACTTAGTAGCTTAATTATTAAAAATATTCTTAAGTTATAAGTAATTACCGGCAGGTTCCCTTCGCGGGTGCAATTTGGAATAAGGGATGATCAGACGCGGGCGGTTCCGGGACCCTATCCTTGAGAGCTGGGAAGTCGTTTGGGAACACATACGTCGACGTGTACTTGGGGTTGGTCTGAAAATATAAACCTTTATTCCGGTACTCCGCATTCTATGCGATTTTTTTTTATTTTTTGAGTAGATTTTTTGACCTGGGTAAGATTAGTATTTAAAAGGGCATTTTCTGCTTCTACTTAGGTCATTATCTCAGGACGTCCACTGCTGATCATGAACTCCTCCCCCCCCCCATAATTTTCTAAAAGAACTGGTCAGAAGCAGCCTGGATTCACCATCAACCCGTGCCGTGGCCTTATCAGATCTGTCTGTTCAATAATTTTTGGATTTTACTCCTAAAAAATCTATTTTCATTTATAAGGCCCGCGGCATGGATATTTCGTGAGGAGTAAAATTAATAGAAGCGTTAACTAAAAAGCGTTACGTTTTCTGTCACTGTCACTTTAAAGTCTGTGCTGTCTGTGTCTGACGCATGTTGTACGGAAAGTGCGTTATAAACTGCCGGCGCACCGACATCTGTCGTCGGAAAAATGAACTATTTGAATAAAACGTAATGACATCTGTGTATAACAAGCAATTCTACCCAAATCCGATAGATGTCGCCGCTTCACCATAGATTAAAAAGACATTCAGTATTATAATAAATGGGGCCTCTTTTCTTATTGCATAGATCTGACACACACACTTTATTTAAATTGATTACCTGTCCATTAGGTCTCGTGGCTCCTGGCCCGAGAGGATTGTTCGGATCTGGTTGGTGTTCTTCAGCAGACGCCTCGGTCTGCCCGCTCCAGGGTCGAAGACATCTGTGCGGCGATACCAGAACCCACGAGTCTTTGAGAGGATTGTATCTTAGGTGTTGGTGTTCTGAAATTGTTTAAATTAAATCGGCTGACTGAAATTCAGCGCAGTAGGTCCCACCCGCCGCATTTAGTCAGTGTGCTGAGAAAACGCTGCCTAATCCTTTTGAGATGTAACAAAACATAGTATGGTGGGACTGTTTCTCTTTTATAGGTCTACAAAAAAGTCCGGAATGGCATATTATGTCTATCTTTAAATAATAGCATATCTATACCCATTCTTACTACTAAGAAAATGGTCACAAATATGTGGTATTTAAAAAGACGGATTACAGTATTGATCATTATCAAATTAAATCTGTTAGTTACCTACCTTAAGGGGGAGACAAACGCTAAATACTAAAAATATCCATTGTTTAATGAAGATGTTACAAGAAATAGACAAGACAATTGCTTTCAAAAAAAATATATATTATACTTAAACATGTGAACAACCAATTGTATTAATTAGAATTTTCGTTAAAGTAATAGAAACTCCACAAAAAAAAGTTAGAACACAAGAAGAATTTGACTTTTATTGAAAATTCTCTCGAAAACGGCTTATTGCACGCATATGAATCCTGTACCTATTAATAAGTTGATATCAGATTAAAAAATTGTATTGATAAAAAAAAATTTTTGTGTAATGTTCTAATGGTAAAAACAAAAAAACACCATTTCTTGGCCTGTTGAATTGGATCCGCCGCCAGCGAGTTCTATAGTAAATGTCATTTGCCTCAGGTTCATACATATTATAATAGCCCTGTACACCATACAATTTAAGTAAATATCTAAGGAGTTATCGTAAATTAAATTAAAAAATACGCGCGAGAAAATAAATTGAAGCGGTCTCGCACCAACGCGACGCGAACGACTGGTCTCGCTTGATGCAGACGCAGGCGTTAATGACTCGTACGTTTTCTAAACAGTTCTAAACAGTTGTCTGGTAACAGTTTCTAAACAGTTGTCCTTGTTGAACAAGGACAACTGTTTTATATAAAAAACAAAATTATATCTTACCATTGCCTTTGAACTGCATTTTTCCTTTCCCTGTGTACAAAATTGAACGGTAACACTTCCTCTCAGCGTTGAATGTCCTTAACTGACTCGTTATAGTCGTTATTAAGTTGGTTCAATCCGATAACAAGCAATAAACATTGGTCATAGACTACAGAACAATGTAGACGGGACAAGAGGTCTTTAAAGATAAATGCCTATTTCAATAAATGTTTTCTGTTTAATCGTAGAATTTTGTCACACTATGGCCGAAAGAGAAATTTGAAATCAAAAATGTAAATAAAGGTTAAAAATAAAAACCTAAATTCTGTGGTTTGTCGAAAATTATAATAACATTGTGTTAAAATTGTAGGTACATATATGTATCACTTAAATAGGTAAAATATATAATATTGGGCACAGTTTAGACAGGACAGATTGGACAGGAAAATGGGCTCTGGCATCCCTTACACACTCATCGAAACACAACAGCACACATGCTGTTATTTCACAGTGGTCTTCCTGACAATAGTCAGTGAAAACCGCATTCAAATCGGTTGAGCCGTTTCTGAGATTAACGTACACGAACGCACAGACAAACAGACAAAAGTTCTAAAAACTATCTTTTGACCTCGGTAGCATAAGTACAAATTGTTTTTTTTTTTTAATCTTTAATGTAGGTACAGACACGGCTCGTTTATGATTTTTTATTATATGTACAGATTTATAACACTGAAGCTCGTCAATAGCTTAAAAAAAAGAAAGAATGAAAAATATACAAAGAAATAAAAGAAAAAATACTAGACGTGAGATTTACTAAATTTTGTTTTGTTACCTACATCGTAAATTCGTCAACCTATCTGTTTCTACGTGAGCTCATTTTAGTCTATGTCGATTTACTGGTTGTTATCTAATACGACTTGCACCATTTTTGTGCTCTTTTATGTTTAACATTTTATCATTTTGATAAATTACTTACAAAATAGAATCTATAAAGAGCTATGGAGAGTGGATCGGGGTTACTCTGGGCAGTGGGCGGGACAAATAGTACGAAGAGCTGACGGTAACTGGGGCCGGAAGGTCCTCGGACCGGCAAGCGCCACAAGGTGGACATCCAACCACATGGTGGACAGATGAACTGATAAATAGTCAGGGCTGCTACTGACAAGTCCTATTGAAAAATGATGTGGGAGGCCTATGTCCAGCAGTGGACGTCCTACTGCAAATATGATGATGACGGTGAACTGTTCCGTAAAGATATTAAGATCTTAATATTGATAAACTTTTTATAATTGAAATTTAATTTATTTTTTATAATTTTTATAACTTTTTATAATTTTTTATAATTGACGGCCCGTTGGATGAGTGGCAAGGATGCTTGCCTAACGTCTCAAGAGCCCCGGGTTCGATTCCCGGCGGGGTCAAGTTTGGAAATTTTAATGTAATTTTCAAAATTGACTCTGGTCTGGATTTGAAAAGTAGTGGTAGGGCACACTGCGTTTCGCAGTCATTTGGGCAGCCCGCCTGGCGGCAGTGACCACCCCCTTACAGAAGACCACCGTGAAATAACAGCATATACGTGCTGTTGTGTTTCGGTGAGCGAGTAAGGTATGCCAGAGCCCATCTCCTTATCCCCTCCTAATCCCTTATCCTTAATCCTACTGTAGTCGGCAGCGCACTTGCAGCACCTGTAGCGTTGCTTGTGTTTTAGGCGACGGTAGCCACCTACCATCAAGTGGACCGTGAGCCTGTCTGTCGACATAACATAAAAAAAAAAATGTTAAGATCGCCAGACAGGCTGACGGTCTACTTGATGGTAGGTGGCTACCGTCCCTATAATATATTACAACCAACGCCACAGCTTCTGCAAGTGCGCTGCCGACTGCAATAGGATTAAGAATAAAGGATTGGACAGGAAAATGGGCTCTGGCATCCCTTACTCACTCATCGAAACACAACAGCACACATGCTGTTATTTCACAGTGGTCTTCCTTAACTATTGTCAGACTATTGGTTACTATTGTCAGACGCGCTGCAAAAGGACTGCGACACGCAGTGTGCCCTACTAAAATTAATGTCAGTCTTATTAATTAAGCTATAGGTATAATGAATAATCATCTAACCTTTTTTTTTAAATGTTAAGATCGGCAGACAGGCTGACGGTCCACTTGATGGTAGGTGCAACGCCACAGCTGCTACAAGTGTGCTTCCGACTACAGTAGTTTTAAGGATAAGGGATTGTTGAAGGGGTTAGGGAAATGGACTCTGAAGGGAAGGGAAATATCTCTATTATTATGATATAATACCACTTAATTTTGTGTAATAAATCAATGACAATGGTAACAATAAAATAAAACAAAATAATGGCAACATTAGCGGTTTTTCCCCGTTTATCACTTCAATATAGGTATTTAATTATTATTCAGTACAAGTTCACGTTCTAGGGATGTACGCTATGGCGTGACAATAAATATTTATTTTAATATCAAACTTTTTTTGTACAAATTAATAAATATGGGCATATATATTTACTATTTTTTTATTTAAGGCTACCATCGCTCATAACACAAGCAACGCCACAAGTGCTACGAGTGCGCTGCAGACCATAGTAGGATTAAGCATAAAGGTTAAGGGGATAATGGGCTCTGGCATCCTTTACTTACTGACCGAAACACAACAGCACATATCCTGTCATTTTGACGGTGGTCTTCTGTAAGGTGGTGGTTACCGCCGTCAGACGGGGTGCCCAAATGACTGCGAAACTCAGTCATTACAATCCCGATCCTAACAAATTGCGCAATTCCTTTTTTAAATGTAACAGCACCTCGAATAACATCATTTTAAATACATCTTTGATTTTACCATAGAAAAAAATAATTAGTATAATTTACAAGTCGTTGCATAGACTAAATACATAGGTTTGTATTTAGTCTATGCAACTTCTAAATATATGTAAAAGTAGCAAAACCACCCCTCACCCCCCACCCCGGCCTCGTACGGAAACAATTTTTTTATTAGTATCAAAATTCTTTGATTTGTTCAATCAATCTAACGATTTGATCAAATCAAATCTTTACTAGAGTTTCAGAAGGAAATAGCCAAGATGATGACAATCCCGAGAAGAAACCCCGAAATAAATTCAAGGTACCATTCTTTTTATTATCTTAAAGTCAAATATATTACAATTATGATATGATACATCAATTATGATATGATAAACAGTATATACAATACTAAACACAGTATGAGCTCAGAAACGTTTAAATTTAGGGTTCATTATCGCTTAAATAAATAAAATCTGCGATTTTATAATAACCTTTCGAGCAATGGTTTTGACTACACATTTAAATTGATTTATAGGTATTTATTTTTACACTGACCCATAAATGAATTACTTATCTTGTGGAGTCGCGTTTTATGTAAATCAATGTAATTTTTAAACCTATATATAGACCGTTTAAATGAGTCTCGTAACGTGATAAATAAGAGACCCGCCGCCCGCACCTCCCTTTGTCGTCATACCCCCGCGCCCCTGTACCGAGCGGGCGAGGACCCATTTAAACGGTCTGTATCTATAGTATTTTTTTATTAAATTTACAAGTAACAGTTAAAATCTTGGGCATATCATGAGCGGCGGAAGTATGATCTACAGCAATTGATCATGCAAGGGAAAATACAGGGTAGACGCAGGCCGGGCAGACGACGTACTTCCTGGCTCAAGAATCTCCGCGAGTGGTATGGCCGAAGTACCAGATGACTGTTTCGAGCCGCCGGCTCGAGGGTTAGGATAGCCATGATGACAGCTGACCTCCGATAGGAGATGGTACTCAAAGAAGAAGTTAAAATCTTTATTTCCTTGAATTTTTCTCGAAGTTAACACTGCAGACATAGTTCGTGGATACCCCTTTAAAGCCCTTTTTTAGGGTTCCGTACGTCCGAATAAAAAAACGGAACCCTTATAGGGTCACTCGTGTGTCCGTCTGTCCGCCCCTCCCCCCCCCCCCCCCCCTTATCTCCGAAAATACTGAACCTAAAATTTTGAAAAAAAAAAATATGCAGAAATTAGTTTTCTACTTATAGATTATAGGAAAACCTATAAGAAGTCCATGATATTAAAATGACATGGTAAATCACTCAATATTGTGCGGATAGGTAACATCGTACGGAACCCTCTTCACGCGAGTTCAACTCGCACTTGTCCCGTTTTTTATTTGTCTGTTGCGTTAGGTACCCAAAGAAGAATCCCATAACACATTATAATTATCGATCCCAATACATAAAAATAATTATCGATAATTTTAATTGTCGATGTACTTAGCACAACCCTAGCTCTGTTTTATCAGTTCAACCTCTGGGTATATCAGTAAGCGTTCAATATAAATAATCTTTTATGCACTGGACGTCATTCGTTAATTATTTCACATAATTATTCGAATTTTAAGAGTTTTATTTAGTGGATTCAGAAGACTCAGCTCCAAAAATAATTCACCGAAATTGGTATGTACTATTGTGTTTAATTTAAAACTTATTCTATAAATTTAAAATAGATATTATTCACCGAGCTGAGCCGGCAACTTCGTATGAAAGAAAGAAAGAAAGACTTTTATTCACTGCACGTAAGACACATTATACACAAGAACAGGACAGAAATCAATGACGAATCGGATGCTGACTCAGCATTGTGCTGAGGTGCTAGACAAACACCTGCAGCGCTGATTTTCAGCCAGCACCGTATGTGACTCATTGAACACCATACACATGTAATTCCTAAAATCTTATATATAAAAATGAATCCCCATTTCTCCTGGTCACGGCATCACGCGTGAACGGGTAAACCGATTTTAATTCGGTTTTCACTGATGGAAAGAGGGATGCGCGGGGAATGTTCTAGGGTATATAAAAATTGCACGCCGAGCGAAGCCGGGGGCGGCCCACTAGTATTTAATAAATATAAAATGTGAAGAAGAAAACTGTAGTAAGGATGTATTTAAAGCAAAGTTAAAATTGGAATAGCGATAATTAGGTAACGTTATATACCTACTGTTTGGTTGTAAATTGTACCTCATTAAGGGATTCACTGAGGCAAATGACATTTAGGTACTAATTATTATTAATTATTATTAATAATAATTTAATAATGGTAAATGTTTTTACCATTAGAACAATACACAAAAAAAACTTAGTTATACAATTTTTTAAACTGGCATTAACTTATTAATAGGTACAGGATTCATATGCGCGCAATAAGCCGTTTTCGAGAGAATTTTCAATAAAAGTCAAATTCTTCTTGTGTTCTAACTTTTTTTGTGGAGTTTCTATTAATTTAACGAAAATTCTAATTAATACAATTGGTTCTTCACATGTTTAAGTATAATATAAAATTTCTTTCAAAGCAACTGTGTTGTCTATTTCTTGTAACATCTTCAATAAACAATGGATATTTTTAGTATTTAGCGTTTGTCTCCCCCTTAAAGTGTGCCAGTTGCCTACACAAGTACCTATTGCGCAGCTGTTTCAGAAGATAAGAGTGCATATATACCTAGTCGTCAAAAAACTTCATGTAAGTTTGACGACTTATTTAGTTTTAAGGTTTTTGTTATGTATTTTGAATAAATACATTCACATACACATTGTTGCCTAGCCGCCTTATGGTGGCATAATATACAATCGGCAGAGGAAGAAAAGAAAAATAAAAAAATAAAGATGGGCGCCAGCTAATTACCTAATAAATTTATTATTTATTTATTTATAATTTTAACAATTTAAAAAGAAAACTAAAATATACATTAATATAATGATAGCATTAAAAACCACTTAGGTTTAACCGTTTGCTATCATAATGCTTTAAATTATTATTAAAATATTAAAAGATTTAACATCTAACTGTGTACAATTAATTACAATGTTGATATAATCAAATAAAACGCTAATTAAGCAATTTGAAAATATACATTAAAAAAAAAAGAAATTACAACAAAATTAAATCGGGGTGAGTGAGTTCTATAAATGCCCTGTGCGTGAAGTTAAATTTATATATATAAAAACCTCATTGAATCACAATTTGCACCTTATTATATTTAATTTAAGTAACTTAACTGAAAACGGGGAAAATTTGGACGAGCTCGGCAATAAAGTTAAAATCCTCTGGCAATGGGTCGGCTTGTCTTCATCCGGTGTCGTAAGAAAAATCCAATCTCAAGAAAAAACTTGGTAGCGTCTACGTCTCCCAGAAGTAACAGCTGCAAGCCGAGGTTCGAATAATTAACAGTTACGGAGAATCCTTATTACTCCTGAACTTGTTATTTCCGGACTTGATATTACCGGACTTGATATTTAAAATTTTTAATTAACAGTCAGAAAAAAAGAGGAGAATTTAAGAATAGAGAGTAGTTTTTTATAAATTCCAGGACCAACCTCCTCGCACTCAGCCAAAAAATTAAAATGATTTCATTATTGTTATTGTTAGGTATTATTATTGTTTTTATTATTTATTTATTTATTTTTGAGCTTTTTAAATATCATCTAATAATAGCATTAATATTTACTTATGTGCGGCAGGGAACTGGAGTAATCTTGGAGTAATGTTTTCAATTTTCGTGCAAGCAGTTGTGTTTCTTGACAACAAATAAATTTAAATAAATATTTTTTATTCATTTGTTAGCGGGTACATGCATGGTGTGTGAGTGTGACCGTGTTTGTGTATTAAGTAAGGGTTCCTACGGAAGATCAGTGCTGGCCTTAGCCAGCAAAATGCTGAGTAGGGACCTTTTTGTAACTTTCTTTCTTGCTGTTACTGTTATTTCTTTTTTCTCTGTGTCTGTTAAATGTATGTTTTATAAGTTACAAATAAATTGAAATTGATTGATTGATTGATATTCCCGGACTTGATATTCCCGGATTTGATATTCCCGGACTTGATATTTCCGGACTTGATATTCCCGGACTTGATATTCCCGGACTTATATTCCGATCCCTGGAAATGGTTTAGAAATATCTAAGCACATTGGAATGATGTGCCTGACCAGTGGGAAAATAAAAATTAATATACAAGGGCCTTGATTCTGTATGGCAATTATGATTTCACGCTTTTGTCTTACCTTATCAAAACACGTAATGTCTTGTCATGGCATTTATATATATGTAAGAGAATGACTTTTTAGCAGATATCGTAACAATTTGAGGATATGACGTGGTTTCGAAGTAAGGAATCGCGTGGAATCGATAAGTGGCGTTAGTGAATTAGGGCCAAGGTCCCTAAATGTTATTAATTTAGCCAATAAGTGGTCAGGCAATAGCAAGAACAAATAATATAAGAAAATAAGTAGGTAGTTGTAAAGATATAACGTACTCAAATTAAATTTATGAATTTTACAATAATTTAAATAAATAAATAAATAAATAAATAAACTTAATCTGCTGTGGAAATATGGAAATTCACACAATCTAGAATGATAACAAAATGGCCGGCGAAAGCAAGCGTAATCTCTATATATAAAAATGAATCTCCATTTCCCTTGGTCACGGCATCACGCGTGAACGGGTAGACCGATTTTAATTCGATTTTCACTAATGGAAAAGGGGATAAAAGGGGAATGTTCTTATATATAAAAATTGCACCCCGGGCGAAGCCAGGGGCGGGTCACTAGTTTAGTATAAAAAGAAACACAGAATTTAACAGTACTAACAGTATATTACAAATAAAATGAAAAGAAATAATGAATGAATAAAATTGACGGCCCGTTGGATGAGTGGCAAGGATGCTTGCCTAACGTCTCAGGGGCCCCGGGTTCGATTCCCTGCGGGGTCAAGTTTGGAAATTTTAATGTAATTTTCAAAATTGACTCTGGTCTGGATTTGAAAAGTAGTGGTAGGGCACACTGCGTTTCGCAGTCATTTGGGCAGCCCGCCTGGCGGCAGTGACCACCCCATTACGGAAGACCACCGTTACGGAAGACCAGCGCATTTTTTTTTTAAATGTTATGTCGACAGACAGGCTGACGGTCCACTTGATGGTAGCTGGCTACCGTCGCCTGTAACACAAGCAACGCTACAAGTGCTGCAAGTGCGCTGCCGACTACAGTAGGATTAAGGATAAGGGATTAGGAGGGGATAAGGAGATGGGCTCTGGCATCCCTTACTCACTCACCGAAACACAACAGCACGTATATGCTGTTATTTCACGGTGGTCTTCTGTAAGGGGGTGGTCACTGCCGCCAGGCGGGCTGCCCAAATGACTGCGATGCCCAAATGCCCTGTAGCGTTGCTTGCGTTATAGGCGACGGTAGCCACCTACCATCAAGTGGACCGTCAGCCTGTCTGTCGACATAACATAAAAAAAAAAACCAATTAGGTATACTCGAAACGAAAACCAACACGGTCAAAAGCAGAATGGCTCTGTACACGACGGAGACAAAATTTTGTGACAACGAAAATTGAATTGATTATCGAACCAAGGTTTGTCAAAATTAAAAAAGAATCTGATTAAAAATAAATAACGTGAAGGAGTGATTGAAAATGTGGTGATATATGTAATTAATACATTTATTTATAATAAACTAGCGGCCCGCCCCGCAACCGTTTGCTGCTGTTATACAAAAAATTACAAATACATTAAAAAAAAAATTAAATTATCACAAAGCCTATTACTGGGTCTGACAAATTACAATTTAAAAGTACTTATATATATATAAGTATATTGTATATATATATATATATATATATATATATATATATATATATATATATATATATATATATATATATATATGTGGGATACGGGGAAACAATTAGAACGAACAGTCTCTTTCAAGATCAGTTTTTATTCTTTTTTAACACACACGTTACACCAAAGATAATAATACAACATCTTTGCGTTACACATTACACACTACTCGCGTCATTTTTCTTCTCTCTCCGTCTTCCTTCTCTTTTCGTCATAAACACTTCGCTCCTTTGTCTCTTTCAGTCATGGACACTCGATTCCTTCCCGGACACTATCATAGACTACTTTCATTTTATTTTTTTGATCTTGGAAGGAAAGTTATAAAATTAGAGTGATCAGTCCACATATATATAATCTAAAAATAAATTAATATTAAATTGATTAAAAACTTATAATATAAAAATGGACCCTGCGGCATTGTACCAAGTACTCTGGCAGCATTTCCTCGTTGAATGGCCAAACTAATACGTTGGCCGAGGAAAGTGCCAGCTCTTCGGTCTGCCGTCGCATCAATAAGCCTCTTCGAGATGTCTTTGAAGAGGCTCATTGCTGCAGGCCCCCACGGACCGAGTGTCTCGACTCCGAATGGTACAAAACCATATTCGGCGCCGAGGCCACTATATTTCGAGATTTTATTTTTTTCCGCCGCCTCTGCTGCGGCTGCTGCCTTAGTGGATGTTCCATGGAGATGCGAATTTTTATATTATTAGTTTTTAATCAATTTAATATTAATTTATTTTTAGATTAGATAATTTTAGTTTATATGTTAGATATTGGTTAATATGGTCTGCACTGATGGTGTGCACCATACTAAAAAGTAACTTTGTTTCCTCCATTGAGCGACACCAAACATCCCTCTTTCCATTAGTGAGTAGGATTAAGGATAACGGATTGTTGAAAGGTTAGGGTAATCACTTCCGATTTGTTTGTAAGGAAAATATAAACTAGAGGAACAAAGTTGATGTATCATATAACATCTTGTCGCAAATTACAGTCTGCTTATTACTCCATCAACGAAGTTTTATGTAATGGCGTCCTGTAACTTAGAAATTGCCTATTGAATATGACGTAGCTAACTGTATCAGAATTGCCTTTGAGAATTTGTCCTTATACGAAGTTGCCTTAATGCGAACTTGCCCTTCTGCTTATAAGCCGTGAAGACCGAATTAAAATCGGTCTACCCGTTTACGCGTGATGCCGTGACCAAGGGAAATGGGGATTCATTTTTATATATAGAGATATAGAGATTAGTTTTTTTTTCTTTTCAGACTGTACACAGGAAGCATGGACAATCCGGGGCCATCGGGTCACTCGAGCAAACGTACTCCTGACGTCTTTAATTATTTTCTGGGAAAGTTCATTTTAAGCTCGGAGTCTGAGTCTTCGAAATTAAATTCCACACAGACGAAGATTCATCTAGGGAAAAGTGGAATGGATGAACACAAAAATGAGTCTACCAATGCAAAGTCTCCAAGAACCAGAAACAAGATGTACTATTGCGAATTTTGTGATACTTGTACGACACAAAAAAATCGCACAGGTCCCAAGTGTCTTAAGGACGAGGTCCATTACCGTGGTAATTGCGTATCGATATCATCCGTATACTGTTTAGTTTGCGGATTAAAGTTCACAGAGGACGCATACCAAGGTCACAAAGCGAGCCATAAGAAGAAAACATTGGAATTTGGTTTATACAAATTTTACAGATGGCAGGACGAAAAACCTTTAATGAAAGCGCCTTTACCCAGATATCCTTATTGTAATAAGTGTAAAATGTATTATTTACCGCAATCGAGCTTGGAACACATTCATACGCAGTCAAAGAGAAGGTGTGATATATGTAAAAAAGTATACGATGAATTCACATACAAATTACATATGAATTTCCACAAGAAAAACATGCCGACTAACGATGACATCGATCTTGACCGTGAAGCCGGTAAACCCTCGATTGATGAATCAGAAAATATATCAATAGGCACTCAGGGAGAAACAATTATTGATTTTTTTCGGTGCAAAATATGCGGTGCAACCTACCACGTGAAAGGTTACGCGGCCAGACATAAATGCGCTCTGAGCCATTGCAATCAATGTAATATGTATATAGCGACGCCTCACTACAAAAAACATCTGGAACTCCACGATAGATACAATAACACAAATTGTCGTGGTACTATTACGGAATTTGAGAATTTTAACCAATCCACTTCCAAACAGTAAGGGCCCCCGCACACTAGGCGACCGCGATCGCGACAATTTGGTCGCAGCGACCAAATTGTCGCGATCGCTGTCGCTGAGTCGCTGAATAGGCATGTCGCTGAATAGTATTGTCGCTGAATAGGCATGATGACGGTATTAAGGAATCAAAGAATAAATGGTTTTGGAGAAAAATATATTGTTGAAAGGAATCTAAAAAATTACTCTTTTTTTGTATTAAAATTGAGATTAATAAGATTTGCAATAAAATAAAAGTATAAATAACTGCAATCGGCCATGTTAACTGAAACACCAATCAGAGCGGATGACGTCACGCCCAGGTAAATTCCATCGTGTTGCTTGACTTTGTTTTGACAGAATGAAAAATCTGATGAGATGTCGGTGACGTCACGGTTCATCAGACGCGACGCCATGACACCTAAGAGCGTTTTCGCGCGTAATTCAAAATAGATTTAAAAACATTCAATAATTCGCGTTGAAATTTAGTTTTTTTTGCTGAAATTTTTTTTTTTCGGATATGGTATACGTGTATCTACATTATGGAAGGAAATTTCAAAATCTGTCATCATGCCTATTGAAAGGCACACGCTAAAGCGACAGCGACCAGATTTTTTTTTTTTTCTCTTTATTTAGGAAACAAACAGTCGTTATACATTTTATTTTTAATATATAAATTAATACTAAGAGACTTAGAGTTCCATAAACAAAACAAATATAAATATTAAACAAAAATACAGATAGTACTGTAATACTTACAAAGATTATAGAGCTGGCCATTACCTCGGGCAACAGATTAGCATTGCCATACAACGAGGTAATGCAGCCAGCATGCTCGGGACTCTGCCTAGGGGACCGAAACTATATAATTTATAATATGTTAATGTTTATAAGGAATTATTGTAATGTTTAATTTTACTTACAAAATAAATATCTTGAAGATTGAATTAAGAAGTATACATTGTGTCATGATAAATATTCAAGAAGTTATTGAAAGTTTATTTCGCAGTTTAATCCTATAATTAGACAAACTGCTACAAAAAGCATTCATATCCATTGTATGTGTCAACGCTACGTCTGTAAAAGTTATTGCTGGTGTAAATCGTTTTATATAAAGGAACAGAGAATAGTTTTCGTGAGCGGGAGCCAGGTCTGGGCACTCTTAAAGCTATTTTTTCCAAAATTTGAGGGGAGTCAATGTAATTATTTAAGATTTTAAACAGAAACATCTGGTCGAACAGTATTCGCCGATTTGCAAGAGTAGTTAATGAGTGACGGATAAGAGAGCTCTCATAAGATACGTATTCATAATTTCCACGGAAATCTAAAGATTTGATGAATTTATTCTGTATTCTCTCGATGCGAGCAATATGGCAAGCATAAAATTGGCTCCATATAATACAAGCAGAATCTAAAAGTGATCAAATAAAATAATTTTAGAGTGTGGGGATGCCTAAATGGTTTAGAAATCCTAAAAATAAATCCAAGTTGGCGAAAAGCTCTATTGACTATGTTATCAATATGTAAATTAAAAGATGATTATACCTAAATCGCGTACCGATCTAACTCTTCTTAGGCATATATTATTAACTTTATAATCAAAAATATGAGAGTTATATCGACGGGTATAAGATATATCAAGGTTTAGGTATAGTTGATTTGATGAGCAATATTCAGATATTCGTGTTAGATCTGATTGAAGTTGCAAACAATCTTGTATAGTAGTGATGGTTTTGAAAAACTTTTATTTAGACTTAAATATTTAGACACAGACCAGGAAGCGGCTGGATGCAAAGACTCTATTCGCTTCTGTTTTTGCGCAATTTCTTTCTAAACCACCCGACGGATTTTGATACGGTTTGCACTAATGGATAGAGCGAAAAACGACGAACGTTTGAGTATTAATTTGCAGAAAAAAAATGCACTCGTCCGAAGCCGGTGGTAGGTTGCTAATAAGGCCACTTTAACACTTGGAGAGCGCGGTCGCGCCACCGGTATGTACCAACCGTGGTGTCTTTGAACTACCAAAGGAGACATCAGAGTCGTCACCAATTTCAAAATGGACATCGAAGAGTTAGCACTGACGCTGTTCGTGGGACGTAAAAGAAAGAAAGAAATCGTGGTGGTTGCGTCACCAAATTGGATGCCAGAACAAGCGTTTTGTCATTTTGTTGCCATGCGTCCCCATGGCGTCTCGGTGAAATAGTACCCTAAGCGATTACACTTAGAGACACTTTTTAAGTTTATGTTGTTTTTTATTTTATTATGTTTCTTAAGTTTAAATAGATTTTTTTTTTTTATGTTATGTCGACAGACAGGCTCACGGTCCACTTGATGGTAGGTGGCTACCGTCGCTTATAACACAAGCAACGCTACAGGTGCTGCAAGTGCGCTGCCGACTACAGTAGGATTAAGGATAAGGGCTTAGGAGAGGATAAGGAGATGGGCTCTGGCATCCCTTACTCACTCACCGAAACACAACAGCACGTATATGCTGTTATTTCACGGTGGTCTTCTGTAAGGGGGTGGTCACTGCCGCCAGGCGGGCTGCCCAAATGACTGCGAAACGCAGTGTGCCCTACCACTACTTTTCAAATCCAGACCAGAGTCAATTTTGAAAATTACATTAAAATTTCCAAACTTGACCCCGCCGGGAATCGAACCTGGGGCCCCTGAGACGTTAGGCAAGCATCCTTGCCACTCATCCAACGGGCCGTTCTATTTTAAATGCATTTAAAATAGATTTAATTTGAAATTAGAACAAATAGGTTAAATTATCTCTTTATATCCTAATTACAATTGTTCAATAAACGGTTTTGAGTCATTAAACACGCTTAATTGATGAATCCGTTTTGTAATGCTAGTTGGTATGGCGGTGTGTAAATAACCACCATCCTAGGGCCTGTGTGGGAGCGGGTTTAGGGTCTCCTGTGAATTGGCTAGCGCTTCACACAAAATTATCTAACAGCGATCGAGTAACTACCTGCTCGACGGAAGCATCCAGGTCCAGGTGTCCTCCAGATGAGAAGCTTCAGCTCGGCGCCAGTCACCAACACAAATTATTGTCCACATTTAAGATTATAATGCGTTGCTAGGTTCATAAAGCGTTTTAAGCAAATCATTGTTTTTAAGCGAGGCGAGCGGGGTCGCGTCCACAATGGACGGCAACAAGCGAACTACTGCTGTCCTCTCTCCGAAACTGAGAGAAGGCCAGCACTAAACACAACGCCCAACTACTAGTATAGGAAAAACTACAATCGTCAAATCCGGTGACCTGGCCCTACTTTGGTCCTGTTTAAAATTTTGAAGCCACTACTTATAATAAACGAAGAATCAGAGAACAATATGTAATTCAGCCAGAATTCAGCATGACTAATTAATCTGACTGCTATTTCAGGCATCTTGCAAAATAAGAGATAGGTCGGTAAAATAAGTATGGATAGGTGAGTGACCATTAGAATTTCTTATTTACCGTGATCGTCACATTAAAAACTATAGAGTTTAGTGTTTAGAGTTTAAATTCTAAACTTTAGAGATTAGCGTTTAGTTTAAATTATAAAATTTAGAGTTTAGGTAGTGTTTAGTCTAAAATTCTAAATTCTACTCTTTAGTTTAGCGTTTAGAGTCTAAATTCCACTCTTTATTTTATCGTTTAGAGTTTCTTTTCTTAGAGAAATTCTCTTCTTTAGAGCCTAGCGTTTAGAGTCTAAATCCTCTTCTTTGAGGATTAAGCGTTTAGAGTCTAAATTCTAAACTTAAGAGGTCAGCGTTTAAAAGTTTAGAGTCTATATAAATTTCGTCTAAAAACATGCGAGCTTTTTTGTTTCTATTGTAAAAAAAATTACCCTCGAGTTAGAAGAAGGGCCCCTCGACAAGAAGAGTACAACCAAGACGAGTTTAGCTACTAAGTTGCTACTGTCAATCAAATAGTAAAGAATTAAATATCGATTATGATAATAAAATTAATACAACCCTAGGCATTTTTATCGGTTAATATATTTTTATAATTTATATCTTACTCGCTCGTATCGATTAGATAGCGCAAACGCAGTGCGCGGTGAATACCCAAAGCAAGGTGTTGTAAAAACTACAATATTTGTACAACAAAGTTGATTTAAATGTTATTTTAGCCATATTATGGTGATTAAAATTGCTTTTTTTATATATAACCTAATTTTCTAAGTAAAAATTAATACAAAAGTTAACGCCTGACAAAGCATATTGAGTCTCGCTGTCCAACCAACTCACAGAAATAGACATTTTGTGAATATACGTGGTGAGTACGTAGAGTACTTCTATTTATACCGCTCCAGGCTTCCCACGGGTCAAATTTGTACATATAATAAAATCGTAAAAATTGTGCACATTGTACTTATGTCACCGAGGTAAAAAAAATAGTTTTTAGATTTTTTGTCTGTTTGTGCGTTTGTTGTGCACGCTAATTTCAGAAACGGCTTAACCGATTTGCATGTGGTTTTCACCTGATATATAGCAGTAAGCTACCGGTATTTTTTTATTTTATTTATTTGACAACGCCTACCAACTAAATTCATACTTAGACATAACATTCAAAAACACAGAAGGAAACATTAAATTACAGGAAAGCACAGCATTATTATAGCAAAAATTATAGGAAACACAGCACAGATTAAAAAAAAATATATATGGTCCAATTTTATAAGAAAAATAGTGAAATATTTCATTATAAAATCGCAAGTTAATGTTTGTTTAATTCCAATTGGTTTATAAACAAAAAAGTTATGCGTTATTCCGAACACCACGCTTAAGAAGTTGCGGACTCAGCTAGTTATATATAAAACCCTTAATCGTTTGACGCTCTTTTCATTAGTGAAAACCGCATCCAAATTCGTTCAGTAGTTTTTGAGATCATCGCGAACATACATACAGACATATAGACGCGGCGAGAGACTTTGTTTTAGAAAATACATAGTTGATTACATATAATATATTAATTGATTAAAATTTAATATTACATAAATATATATATTTCCAATATACATAATTATATTAAATTAAAATAAAAAATAAATTAACACTAAATGGATTAAAACTAATAATATAAAAATGGACCCTGTGGCGTTGTACCAAGTACGCTGGCAGTATTTCCTCGTTGAATGGCCAAACTAATACGTTGGCCAAAGAAAGTGCCAGCTCTTCGGTCTCCCGTCGCATCAATAAGCCTCTTCGAGATGTCTTTGAAGAGGCTCATTGCTGCAGGCCCCCACGTACCGAGTGTCTCGACTCCGAATGGTACAAAACCATATTCGGCGCCGAGGCCACTATATTTGGACATTTTATTTTTTTCCGCCGCCTCTGCTGCGGCTGCTGCCTTAGTGGATGTTCCATGGAGATGCGAAGGGGCTAGTGTGTCTACACAAGTAGCATCCCACACCAGCACTCTTCTCAATCTCCAGGGAATCAGGGACATCCCATCCGGTCTCCTGCCATCGTTTCTTGAGATGCCTGCAGGCTTTAATATAGCTGGTACATTGGCTGACGCAAGAGACCGGCGGAGGATGTCGTTTAAGGCAGCATGCCTTGAAAAGCGGTCAGCACTTTTCTGGCAAGACAGTCCGTGGTGACCAAGACGGTCGACTATACTGCCACAGGGACATTGATGCTGGGCGCAGACCGGGACCCCTAGGCGGAAGCAAATAGAAATATTAATTTATATCTATGTAAGATAGCACAAAACAAAGTTTCTGTTCGCCTCTGTCTCTGCTAAATTCTAAATCCACCTTCCTTGTTCGGACTGCTAAGGAGTGGAACTCATTGCCTGCGTCTGTGTTCCCACAGAACTACAACCTCAGGGTCTTCAAAACCAGGGTAAATGGGCATTTACTGGGTAAGCGTGGTCCACCTTCGGCCACATCTACACCTCACATCAGGTGAGATAGTGGTCAAGCGCTACCCTGATCTAAAAAAAAAAAAAAAAAAAATCATCCAATGGATTTTGATACGGTTTTTACTTTTTTTTATGTTAAGATCGGCAGAAAGGCTGACGGTCCATTTGATGGTAGGTGGCTACCGTCACCTATAACACAAGCAACGCCACAGCTGCTGCAAGTGCGCTGCCGACTGCAGGAGGATTAAGGATTAAGAAGGGAGAGGGAAATTGGCTCTGGCATCCCTTATTTAATCACCGAAACACAACAGCACACGTGCGGTTACTTCACGGTGGTCTTCTGTAAGCGGGTGGTTACTGCCGCAAGACGGGCTGCCCAAATGACTGCGAAACGCAGTGCCACTACTTTCCAGATCCAAGCCAGATCCAACTTTGAAAAGTTCATTAGTTGACCCTGCCGGGAATCGAACTCGGGAACCTGGAATAGAGCGTTAAGGCAAGCACCCTAATCACTCATCCAACGGGCTCGTCAATTTTCACTAATGAAAAGAGATTTTGTGTATACAATTTACCGATGCTGTAATGGGATGCTAATTTTTCTCTCATTGTGATATGGAAGCCATCTGCGTCCCTGAGGCACTTCAAAATCGTGGCAGCCCCAGCAGCATCCTGATGAAATTATTGTATTGTAGGCCTCTTGCGTATACTTACAGGAAAGGACAGCATCTTGTAGTCGGCAGCGCACTTGTAGCAGCTTTGGGGCTGCTTGTGTTATAGGCGACGGTAGCCACCTACCATCAAGTGGACAGTCAGCCTGTCTGCCGATCTTAACTTAAAAAAAAAACATTGGGGCACCTTTCAGAAAAAAATACTGTTCTAAAGGGATCATCTTAAAATAAAAAATTAACGATTGACAAAAATATATAAGTGGTAGTAATAATCGCGGGCAAAAGCTAGTATATTTGTAAAAATTATATCTTTCTTTATCTTTATTGATTTGGAGTTCGTTATTATCTTTGTTCTTTTTTTGTACACAATTATCTCTTTTAGGGTTCCGTACTTTTTTTTTTTTTTTTTTTATGTTATGTCGACAGACAGGCTGACGGTCCACTTGATGGTAGGTGGCTACCGTCGCCTATAACACAAGCAACGCTACAGGTGCTGCAAGTGCGCTGCCGACTACAGTAGGATTAAGGATAAGGGATTAGGAAGGGATAAGGAAATGGGCTCTGGCATCCCTTACTCACTCACCGAAACACAACAGCACGTATATGCTGTTATTTCACGGTGGTCTTCCGTAAGGGGGTGGTCACTGCCGCCAGGCGGGCTGCCCAAATGACTGCGAAACGCAGTGTGCCCTACCACTACTTTTCAAATCCAGACCAGAGTCAATTTTGAAAATTACATTAAAATTTCCAAACTTGACGTTAGGCAAGCATCCTTGCCACTCATCCAACATCCGAATAAAAAAACGGAACCCTTATAGGATCACTCGTGTGTCCGTCTGTCCGTCGCTCAAAGTAAATTATCTCCGAATCTACTAGCTAGACCGATTAAGTTGAAATTTGGTACACATATCAATTTCTGTGACCCAAACGCAGAGGTGTGACGTGAATAGATGAAATCTGTATATGTAAGATCAGTTTTGGGGGGAAAATAAAAAAAAAATTTTGAAAACCGCATCGTGTGACATATCAAATGGAAGGTCTTGTTGTGAAGATCTTAAATGTATTTTTTTGTAATTTTAAAATTAATAGTTTCCAAGTTATTCAAGAAAATAGACTTGAGTATAATTACTCGCTCGTATCGATTAGATATCTCCCCTATCTCCGAAACTACTGATACTGAACCTAAAATTTAAAAAAAACACAGAAATTATTTTTCTACTTATAGATTATAGGAAAACCTATAAGAAGTCCATGATATTAAAATAACATGGTAAATCACTCAATATTGTGCGGATAGGTAACATCGTACGGAACCCTCTTCACGCGAGTTCAACTCGCATTTGATTTTTTTTTTACGCACGCTCCAAAACGCCACAAGACCATTTGAGTATACTTACAGTAAAACTTACTTGTGCTTGCTTAAGTTTAAACATAAAATAATTATTTTGCTCCAGGTGAAACCAAAGAAGCATGAACAACAACGCATCGGAATCGCGGTCGTCTAATCGATGCTGCTGTAACTGTAGCAGAACCGCATCACATAAAGGCGTGCTAAGTCAGAACGAACACTCCCATTGCACTGAACCCAATGAAGGGTGTGATGGACAAAGTCCTGGTGGCACTAATCTTAAAGAAGCACATAAAAGACGTGTTACAGAAAATTCAGGAGAGAAAAACGTTCCCGAGGTGAAATCAAAACGTACCAAAAGAAATCAAGAAAGGAATAATAGCAAGGGAGATTCAAAAAATAAGTCCCCCAATTCAAAGCAAATCATGTACTATTGTGAATTTTGTGATACGTGTACTACGCACAAAAGCGCTAAAATTAATGATAAATTATCACATTATAGCGGCAAATGCATGTCGTTTCCGGCAAAATTTTGTTTGAGATGTGGCTTAAAATTTACAAATCACATGTTAAAAAATCATGGAACACACCAGCAACAAAATTTGGACTACTTCAAGTTCTTCAGATGGCAAGACGAGAAACCTTTAAAGAATCCGCCAATTCCAAGATATCCTTATTGCGCGAAATGTAAGGTATATTTCATACCGTCTCCAGAAGGTGAACATGATTGCTCAGTTATGGAAAAGAAGAAAGGAAAAACTTGTGATCTTTGCGACAAGACATATGATGAAGAGGCTTATGAAGTACATTTGAAATTTCATAATGGAGATGTGACGTTATCTTCAAAGGATGATGTAGACCTTGAGGATAGCTTAGCAGGTATTCAAGAAACCGATAAAGATCCAAGCAAGAAAGTAGAAGACATTAATTGTGGAGTTAAAAGAGAGACGGTCATTAATTTCTTTCGATGCAAAACTTGTGCTGCTGCGTACCATATAAAGGGTTACGCAGAAAGGCACAAGTGCGGAATGTCGCTACGTTATTGTTTAATATGTCAATTTTATGTACCGGAGATTCACTATAAAAAACACGAGGAATTTCATGATAAGCTTGGGAATACGGAATTTCGTAGGCAAATTACGGAATTTTAAATCTGGATTTGTTGGAATCGTCGCCCGCACTTTCCTCTTAAATTTTTTTGGTCGTTTAGACCAAAAAAATTTAAGAGTTTATTTTCAATTTAGAAATTCTGCCCGAACTGTGGGATATTCCCGAAAAACTTATATCTTTAAAATATCGTCTGGTTGCTTTAAGACCGCGCTGTCAAGGTCGTTCAAAACCGCGATAGGTCCGTCACTGTTCGCGCACAACGCTGTACAGGGGCCTTAGACAAAGTAGCATTCGCTCCGTAGCGATGCGATATCGAAGTTCGTTATCGTCTCAGAGACAAAGGAATCGACACTGTAACACGTGATAAACACGTGATACCTTGTCATGATTTCTTTGTCTCTGAGACGATAACGAACTTCGATATCGCATCGCTACGGAGCGAATGCTACTTTGTCTAAGGCCCCTGATCATCCGATATTCAACCTTATACAATTCTAAATAAGGTCGAATATCGAATGTTACATTTGGCTCTGTCTAGGTCCGCCGAAGACCGCGTTAGCGCGCCACTGATCATTCGATATTCAACCTAAAATGCGTTTAAATAAGGTTGAATATCAAATGATCCGTTTGACCGTATTCTTGCACAGAAGTAAAAGACGCAAGTCTCAAATCATATTTGGTTTATTATGTGAATAATAAATGGGTCTAGGCAATTTTTGTCTTTTATGTAACTAATAAATCGTATTTTCTTTCTATGAGCATTCGTTTTACATATGTAACTAAAGTTTTTTCCGAGAAAATGTTGAAAAAGGTATCATTTAAAAAAAATTAAATCTTCTTTGAGTAATAATAGAACTTCTTGAAGTTGTTTTATGACAGGCCGAAGAGGGTCCTCTTGTGCTGCAAGTGCGATGCCGACCATAGTAGTAGGATCGCTAGGGAAATGGGCTCTGGCATCCCTTACTCACTCACCGAAACACAACAGCACACGTGCTGTTATTTCACGGTGGTCTTCAGTAAGATGGTTACGGTCTGCTCAATTTTTAACTGCGAAACGCAGCGCGCCCTACCACTGCTAAAGCTCCCCAGACCAGAGTAAATTATGAAAACTACATAAAGTTAGGCCTGCCGGGAAACGAACCCGATACCACTGAGTCAGAGCCTATACCGTATCCAACTAGTCTATACACTGTTTACTCTTAATATAAACAAATTATAAATAAATAAATAAAAATGTGTAATTCATACATCTTTCTTTAATTTGAGTTTCTTACCTCTTTTATGTGTCAACTAGCTGAGCTCGGCCACGCTTCGCTGCAGCCAATACGCCGGCGGCGTGCGCACGGGGCGCGCGGTACTGGACACTGCTTATATATAATACTATTTATCGTAGCGTGAGGTTATAAAACACCTTCGCTAATAATGCATTATTTTAGAACAAATTTGATTACCACAAAAAAGGTTTTAGTGAGTCAACCTTAAAACATGGACATCTCGGACTTTTTTTTAGAACTTTTAAAGGGGAACAGTTCCGTCATACGTCATTTTTACGTAACTTTAACCGTTTACGCAGCGCACGCAACGGAAGGTCTCAAAAGGGATAAATTTTCCCTATTCTGCAACATTTTTCATTGAAGCTCCGCTCCTATTGGTCTTAGCGTGATGTTATATAGCCTAAAGCCTTCCTCGATAAATGGACTATCCAACACAAAAAGCATTTTTCAATTCGAACCAGTAGTTCCCGAGATTAGCGCGTTCAAACAAACAATTCAGCTTTATAATATTATAGTATACCTCCGCGCACTCAATTTAGCTTTTATTTATAGTCTGTGGTCTACTACAAAGTTAGCTACAGTCCCTGGTCGCATCTCTACTTTCTAACAAGCAGGGGTTCCGACGGGGAGCGCAGTCCTCCCAGCGCTGGGCAGCCGTGGTGGGTCGCGGATGTCGTGTCATAATGTTGCCGTGACCCCGCCCGTCTACGTCCGCTCTAGAAAGTCCTAGCCCAGTAGGAGTCCGGATCCATGAGGATTTCGACGTCTAACGGGTGTCGAAACAGCTAGGATTGTCTATTTTAGTTGCTTGTAATGAGTTATGGGATCCTTCTTTGGGGTGGCGCTGCGGACATAAATACTATTTTCATTTTACAAAAAAGGGCCATTAGAGCCATCTATCAACTAGATCCGCAGTCTTCCCTCAGAGAAAAGTTCAAAGAAATTAAGATTTTAACTGTTACATGTCAGTATATTTATGAAAATTTAATTTACGCGCATAAAAATATTAGTCAATTTAATAAAAAATGTGACGTCACACAATATAGTTTAAAAATAATTTAGATTTACATAAGACGCGACTCCACAAGATAAGTAATTCTTTTATGGGTCAGTGTATACGGTTTTATAATAGACTGCCTGAGACGATCAGAACCTTATCTATAAATAAATTTAAAGGTGTCATTAAGGCGACGCATTGGAAATTTTGGTAGCAGGGATTTAGATTTTTCTCAACCAAGACAAAACATAAAAAAGTGGTGTTTGTTAATATGTTTCTTCATGTTACTGACTTCATTTTGTCAGTTGGATAACACGATTGGTAAACTTTTATAACAGAGAAAAAAAATTCAAAGAAACCTCTTTTAAAACACAGATTTACATATTACAGGCAAACGGGATCAATTTATACCTTCAAATTTTCTATGTACATTAGTATAAACATACACTTCAATTTTACAGTTGGATTTTTTAAAATACATTATAGTTTTTTTAATAAAAAATCATTTTGTCGCATTCGACCTTACGACATAAGTAAGCGCGCTCTCGTTTTTGTATGAAATCAGAGCCGTAATTAATTGTTCATCGCTGCGTCGTCGCCTTAAAACCAAACTCCTCTCGAAAGGCTATTATAAGGTCACTGATTATTTAAGCGACAATGAGGCCTGGAAGTAAAGCCTGGATTCGGAGCTCATATACTATGCTTAGTATTGTATATGTACTTTGATTTCAGTATTAAGTGTATATAATTGTTGTAATTTTTATATTTCAAAGATGACAAAAAGAAAAGTATTCTGAGTTTCTTCTCAGGATCGTCATCTTGGCTTTTTTCCGAAACCCTGGTAAATTTAAATTTAACTGGTAATTCTAAATGACGATCATAAGAGTTTCTTGGAGAAACCTAATTGATAAATAAATATTTTGATTTTTCCTAATGTTAAAAAAAGTGTGTGTGTCAACTCCGAAGCACGATGAGTTTATTCCTATAAACATATAAAATGTTCCTATATTATTTAGTTACATTCTGCATATACACAGATGTCACTACGTTTTACAAGTTCAAATAGTTCACTTTGTCGACGACAGATGTCGCTACGCCGGCAGGTTGTAAAGCGCTATCGTTTCATTCCTCGACGCGGACTACACTTTTCGTAAAATATTTTGACGTTTGCTTCTGTAAGTCCAGAGAATAGCATTAGGGAACATAAATAGGTACATGCGTCAGCTGTCACACAAATGTCAAAGTGACAGATAACGTAACGCTTGTGTTAATTTTACTCCTCATAAAATTTCCATACCGGAGAAACTCCGTAAACTCCACTATCTTTTGACCGCCGCGCTCTTGGGTGTGTAACAAAAAAAAGATTAATTTTCAAAAACGGTTTATTAAAAAATCCGTTCGTACAAAACATTTACATATATAACTGTAATTCCTTTACTTAATAACTATAATTCCATTTTAAAACTTAAAAAAAAAAAAAACTTACCAATTAAGTACATTTCTAGAATTACCTAACTAAATCGTAAACAAAAACTAAGTTTACAAAGTCTTCAAAGAATTAAAAAAAAAAAGTAATAAAGAAACAAAACTCCTTCAGGGTATTTATTATACTGAATATTTTTTACAATGTCACATTTTTTTTTATGTTAAGATCGGCAGACAGGCTGACGGTCTACTTGATGATAGGTGGTACCGTCGTCTATAATATAAGCAACGCCACAGGTGCGCTGCCGACAGCAGTAGGATTAAGGATAAGGGATTAGGAGTGGATAGGGAAATGGGCTCTGGCATCCCTTACTCACTCACCGATACACAACAGCACACGTGCTGTTATTTCACGGTGGTCTTCTGTAAGGGGGGCTTATTAGCAGAAGGGCAAGTTCGCATAAGGGCAAATTCTCCAAATGGCAAATTCTCATAAAGGCAATTTTGATACAGTTGGCTATGGCTATGTCATTCCATAGGCAATTTCTAAGTTCAGGACGCCATGGGGTGGTTACTGCTGCCAGACGGGCTGCCCAAATGACTGCGAAACGCCGTGTGCCCTGTCACTACTTTCCAGATCCAGACCAGAGCCAAATTTGAAAAGTTCATTTTCAAAGTTCATCCTGACGGAAATCGAACCCGGAAACCCTAGAACAGAGCGTTAAGGCAAGCACCCTAACCACTCATCCAACGGGTTAAAAATTTGCAATATAACCAATAAACAAGCAAATATGCGTCTAAAGATTTCATTTAAAAAAGTAAATAATCACTGGAGCACATATTTTATTAAAAAAAATCTCATTTGAGCTTAATAAAAAAAAAAAAAAACATTTTCTTTGTATTAAGCTTCGCAAGGCTAAGGCTGCATTCACGAAACCAGCGGAGAGGGGCGGGGCGGGCGACAGCTATAAACATATGGAACTTAAGGCTGATTTTCATTGATCCAGTAGCTGGATCCAGCGTCACAGGATTCCAGCGCTGGATTAGTGTAAACATATTTCAATCCAGTACAGCGTCCAGTATCCAGCACTGGATCGGAATAGACCACGTTCCTATTTTTCAATCCAATGTCCGCCCCCCGCACGCCGCGCACCCCGTGCCAGCGGCACTGGATCAGTGTAAACCCGCTGGCACCAGTCGCCGCCGTGTAATCGTATAGTGACCACTCGTGTTTGGTAATGTCTACTGGATTAAATGTAAACGGCGCGATCCAGTGCCAGTGGCAATCCAACGCTGAAATCCAGTGACGCTGGATCCAGCTACTGGATCAATGAAAATCAACCTTTAGTGCTTGTTCAGACATAGCGGAATCCGAAAGAATGTAAACTGCGTGGTTCCAATCCGCGAGGATTGAAAGCGTTGAGACAGGCACGTTGATTGCGCGGTGGTAGGATGACCAATAATGGAAGCCGAAGAAGCAATATAATGTATCTGCACGGATTCCGCCATGTCTGAACTAGCTATTAAGCTTGGTGGTTTCGGATTCAGCGGAGCGGGGTGCCGGAAGCCATCAAGTGGACCGTCAGCTTCTCTGCCGATCTTAACATAAAAAAGATTAAATGGTTTTGTAAATGGGTTTCAAAAGAACCAATTAAGCATCGTGTCAAAACAAACCTTGATGCCATTGTATGTTTATTAAAAATTTATTTGAAATTTCATTTTTTACCTTTCACACTTTACAACCAAAGACTTTGTTCATTGTTTGGGTTATTATTTACTCTATATTAACATTGGAAACAGCTTAAAATATGTAAAAGGCAATGTCCGGTACTCAAAATTTCGATATTTTGTAAATGGCAATGATTATATCTTTCGATTTTGACTAACAGGTTGAAAACTAAGCGTATTTCTTGTAAACATTGTCAAAAACTAAAGCCAAACCAAATAATGGAATTAGTCGATCAGAATCGATAAAATACCTGCACTACTTTGCTCTTTTTCCACTCAATCCAGAATAATAACATCTTCGTCAAAGCTTCCTAACTTTTCAGTACCATATCCGTTTAGATTATTATCTCCTCCAGAGGTCTTCTTCACTTTGTTGTCGACATGCATTTTCTCTTTGTCCATAATAACTTCTTTAAAGGTTCCTAACTGATCAGTGGAATATCCATTTACATTATTATCTCCTGACGCCTTATTTAATTTCTTATCAACATTCATTTTATCTTTTTCAACTGATCCCAAGATAACTTCTTCAAAGGTTCCAGAATTTTTAGTTCCACATCCATTTACAATTACTTTGTTATCAACATTCTTTCTCTCTTTTTCGACTGATTCCATAATAATAGTTTCTTCATCAAAACTACCTAACTTTCCAGTACCATGTTCATTAACATTAATATTATCTTCTCCTGACGCCTTGTTTACTTTGTTATCAACATTAAATTTTTCTTTTTCAATTGATTCAACAATAACAGTTTCTTCAAAGCTTCCTAACTTTTCTGTGCCACATCCATTAACATAATTATCTCCTTCTGATGCGTTATCTAATTCGTTATCAATATTCATTTTCACTTCAGAAGCTTCAGACCTTAACCTCAACGAAACATCACATATAGCTCTTGCCACAGGATCACTTCCATCGCTTTTGAGCGTAGCCATGTAATCTATTATTCTGGACGAGCTAATTTCCGTGTCTATGATAAAATCTATCTGCTTCCTAGTTTTATGGTGCATCTCTAAATGCATGGGCAGAGATGATTCCCTAAACGATTTATCACAAAATCCACATCTCGCGAGAATTTCGTCCACATCTCCGTTGGATTTGTGCGTCGTTTCTAAAACGTGGGCAAACAACTCTGACCACTGAACGAAATGCATCAAACACTTTGCGCATTTGTATAAAGTCCTTAGTTCTTTGATCGATTTCGACTCGGAATCGAAATCGGAGTTCGTCTCGACGTATCTCCTAGCCTTAAATATAGGCCTTTTTGGTTTAATTTTAAAAACTGCCTTACAATTTAAATTTTCACTGTTATCTTTATTATGAGTGACTATCCTTAAATCTTTGAATTTTAAATGTATTTCGACGTGATGTGCTAAATAATGGGAATCTAAATCGATAAACCTCAAATTGCAACTTTTACAAAGGTCCGAATTTTCGATCTTATGATCATTGGAACTGTGTTCAATCAGACTATCTTTTGTCATGAAGTATACTTTGCATTTGTCACATTTGTAGACAGTTCTCAAAACGTTCGCAACATTTTTGGACACTTCAATTATTTTTTTACTTTTGGCCAACACTGTGCAATTTTTTTTTAATTTATGTCGGTTAATCTCTAGAGAATGATAAACCAATCCGCATCCATTGCATTTAACGCCCACATTGTTACCTGTGCAGTAGTTCAAATGCTTTATGATTGTGCTGTTCAATAAAAACAACGTTTTGCATAAACCACATTTGAAAAGGGTGTTCTCGGTAGGTCTCTTTACGAGTTCAACTTTTTCATCGAGCAGTGAATCGCTTGTATCGTCACATTCGTTCAAATCCTGAGCTGCTTTAATTTCGGCAAGAATTTTAGGAAATTTCTTAGCGACAGCGCAAGATTCGTAATGCTCGAGTAAATGTTCGATGGAGCTTTGGTAACCGCATGGACATTTACACACTTGTGTCTTAATTTCGGTAGTTTCTTTATTTGATTGCTCTGTATTGTCTTTCGGATGGTAGTCTATGATCGAAAGATAATCCACCATCCTCGGTGTCTTCTTGTGCAGGATGTTGTGCAAATATATATCTTTTGCTGGGAAATGAAGATTACACCTTTCGCACATCTTTAACTTTACCTTTGTGCAAATGTGATTCTCTGAGTACATCTGCCGCGGGAACGCACAATTACATTTTGTGCATTTGTAAAACACTATTTTGGGTTTGTCCCTCGTTGTTGCGACCTCGGTTTTATAGTTGAAAACATTGGTATTGGTTGGACTCAATTTGATTATTTTCACTTTGGACTTGATGAATTTATTAGTTTTGTGTAATTTTTCGTGTCTCCCAATGCAAGTGCAATCGAATTTTAATTTGCAATAGTTGCAATATGTATTCTTTATTTTTTTAGGTATAGCGTGATAATTTAAATGACGCTTCATACCTAGTACACTATCTGTTAATGAGCTGCAAACGGGACACATATATAACTTGTTATCAAACTGCTTCGGTATTATATAATGTTTTTTTACCCATTCCTTTTTTACAACATCCTCTCTGGGGGCATTTTTATTATCATCTTCAATAGGAATATTTCCTTTTTTACTTTTCATATAAAGTTTTTTTATCCATTCCTTTTTGTTCACGTCTCCCTCGTGAGTATTTTTTTTATTACATTCAATGGGAATAGTTACCTGTTTACTTTTTGTCGAGTCTAAGCTGTATTCGTGGAAAGCCCTGTGCAGCTCGTAGTCTTTGGTGCCAAATTTTTTATTGCACTTGTCACACTGAATGAATTTGTTCGAACAATAGTGTTGAATAGTACTGTTTATAATGTAAACACCGCATTTGTTGCAAGAAACGTATTTCGGAATGACCGGTTTGATGGGTTTCATGTTGGGTAGGAGTAAAAACTTGCACAGGTTTAAGTTGAATTTTTTCCTGTGACAACGGAGATGTGTCTTAAAGGAGTACTTGAAAAACTTCAAACCGCAATACGAACATATCACTCTGGAACTGCTAATGTTCTTGCAACTTCCATTAATGTGTTTGAACACCACTTGGTGTGAATTTACGCAACAACCGCACTTATTACAATAGTATATCGTTGTGATCATTGTCGTATCGCCATCACTTCTAACGACATCCAAAGCGCTTGGATCGATACCATCCAGCAATATAAAATCAGCTTTTAAATATCTGTCAACCTTATGATTTTGAATGTGATTGCTCTTCCACTTCCTACACAAGTTGATTTTGCATATGTCGCACCAATATTTGTAGTTAAAGTTGCAATATCTGCTCTCGTGTCCTTTGTTCATTGCAGTCTTATAATATAAATTGCATTTTTGACATTTGTACAGGATCCGTTTTTTCATATTGGCCTCCAACACTTTGAAATTTGCGAATTTGTGCACTTTCTCGTGTTGCATCAAATCCTGTTTTTTAAACTTCAGATTGCAGAACTTACAGTTGCGTATGAGGTAATTAATTTTTTTCGACGTAATCCCATTACACCTCCGCAGGTGATTGCTTGCTTTGAAAATTGAAGTGAAATGCAACAAACAAAGTTTGCATTTAAACACAGCCATCCTTGCTTTTGTCGATTTCTTTGCTACACTTGTTTTAATCTCATCTTTCTGTGTTTTCGTTTGAACGTTCACTGCGAGCTTAGCGTTAGAATTCTCATTCATAACAGCCCTTTTCCAGTACATTTCCTTATGCATTTTTTTTATATGGAAATTATAATGCTCAGGTTGGAACCTGTCTTTGCAAAAGCAACACTGTGGGTTGAAAGGTTGTTTTGAATATATTCCACTCAATTTGTGGTTGAGCGTCGCATGTCGATACGCCGAGTGTTGTAAGGCAAAATGGCATGAACAGATGAAGCAGGAATAAACAAGTGGCTCTAGAGTTACATTCTGTTTACTGTCCGACTTGTTACTGCAATTTTGAGTATTAAAATCATTAGGCAATACTTGGTATAAATGCTGGAACAAGGAATCCTCATCTGTGAAATATTCGTTGCAATGGTTGCACAGCTTCTTAAGATCGAGTGATTTGCTATGTAGATGAGTTTGTTGGTTATTGACATCATTCAAAATCCGTTGTCCAGATCGAGAAGTGCTCTTAATAGCTTTGTTTCTCCCCACTACGCATGGGACGAGCAGGGAATGTGCCGACATTATGTGGCTCTCCAAAGAGTTGGAAGTATTAAATAGTATGAGACATTCTTTGCAGAAGCGTTCACTTCTCTCCAAACGAGGTCCCCAATCCTCTAGCCATAAGACACTATCGTAAACTCCATGATTATCCCTCCGCAGAATATATTCGGCCGATTCTGACGTGGAATGTGATGAATTGGGTTTATTGCCTACAATTATTTTATTAACCCAGGGTCCTTCATGCTCCGTTAGCATATTCGTTTCGATCTGGATGTCCTCAAATGGAGATGATGCAGAATGATCAAAATAACTATTATAATCATCTTGACACTCCTCGTATTGCTGATCTGAAAATAACAATTACAATAATAATTATTATTGTAAGTGAACTCGCTGATGAAGTCATTAAGATGAATAATTACCGGAAATATATCCAGAAGGATGGTACAGTCAAGCGTGCCACCATACTGTGGAGACTTTATACATATATTATTATTTTCGATTATGGTCACCTACAAATGTTGAGTATTTATATAATCAAGTATACATTTATTACCTTACCCTTTACCCTATCCCTTCCTAATCCTTTATCCTACTATGGTCTAGAGCACACTCTCAGTACCCGTGGCGTTGCTTGTGTTAGGCTGCGATTACGAAACCACCGGAGCGTTACGCCTTATAGGCGACAGTGGTCACCTACCATCAGCCTGTCTGTCGACCTTAATATAAAAAAGTAGCCAGGATCATCCCTATGGTATGGTCTTATTGAGTCCGAAGTTTTTTACTACACATATGTATTTACTCCCATCTTTTAAAATGATTTAAGCAAAGCTTTAATGAGACCCTTCAATAATCACAAACTGATCCATCCATTGTCGATATTCCCAATTGCTAGTTAGACAAGTTAGTTCAATTCTAATAATAATATTTTTGGTATTTTCGTGTTATCGTAAATTTTATCAGACAGGCTGACGGTCCACTTGATGGTAGGTGGCTACCGTCGACTATAACACAAGCAACGCCAAAGCTGCTGCAAGCGCGTTGCCGAGTTTAGTAGGATAGAGAAATGGACTCTGGCATCCTTTACTCACTCACCAAAGCAAAACAGCACACATGCTGTTATTATAAAATTTTACGCAGTTTTTATATATAGTTTCTTATACCTACGCATTTTCTTTGCACGAAATAAATTTCATTTCTAAAGAAATACAGGTTTTGAAGGAAAAATTGATGTTTTAAATAATATAATTTAAAAAACTTTGCGCAACAACGCTAGAAAAGCAATAGCGTGTGTTGTGACGTCACGCTTTCTTAACTCGGAAACAGCTTGACAGTTTACACAATAGGGAACATGCACTTTTTTTTTTAATATTTTCACACGATAGGTTATATCGTTATAATAACCGTAAAAAAATTTAGCGCCAAAAAACAGAAATTTAGTAACAAAAAAATGTTAAAATTAACTAACAGCTACGGGAATTTTATACACCCGCCCTTTTGGCGCGCTTATCTTGACGTCACAGTCTACAATACCGAAGTAATGTGAAAAATTACAATCATCTACACGCTTGTTGACATTTCATAGACTTTACGTCACATTAGAACTGACAGTTTCAAATATTTTGAATTTCCCACAATTTTTTTCGCACTTAATTATTTTCTTTCCCCCCCTAGGTGGACCATGACCTTGTCGTGGTGGGGGGGCTTACCCTTGGCAATCCGGCGGGACGCAGGGGTCGGTTCTTGTTACCCGCATCGGCCTTTGCTCATCCCGCCGGATTGGTTTAGGGGACAAAGAAGGCCCACACGTGGGCTCCGAGCGGGCTCCGTTCAACGGAGCTCGTGGCGGAGCGCAGCAGACGAGAAATCAAACATGACATCAACAAAAGAAATAATATTAAAAAATATTTACGTAGACATAATTTTAGAGCAAAAAAAATTTTAATTTTTGAATTAGACGCATACTCCCTATTCAAGCGACACGGTGATATTTACGAAAGCGTGACGTCATTCGCTCTGATCGGCATTTCAGTATATAATGCATATTTACAATATAATGCATCTTATATTAATTAAATTAATGGTATATCAGTCGGATGGAGTAGACAATGTAAAATCAGAGAGTCCTAATGGAATCAATTAGCTTATACTTAATGCTAATTTAAATGTTTTATTGTTTATTTACGGCATAACAATAAGACAAACATTTTAGACGGCTAGATAAAATGTTTTTCATGAAAATAGAGGTACATATTTTCAAGATAGGTAGGCCACGACCCCCATTTGCCTTTGAACCTGTTACTGCCCCCACGAAAAGCTTCAGCGACCACTAGGGGGCGGTACCGCACCCGTTGGGAACCTTTACTTTAGATCTTCACAAACCAGAAAGTGTGTAAAATAAAGTGGATATCTTACTATCAATCACCATGCAGTCCTCGTCTTGACATTCACTATTGACTATTTCATTTTTCACGATTGTCAGATCTGGTACCATAGAGTTTATTTTTACTTTGGATAGCACATCATGCTCTTCAATATCTATGTCGTATTCCATCATCTGAAAAATAAAATGTTATTTATTAGTATTTTTTTTGTATTTTAAGGTCAACACTTGATGGCAGGTGGCACCGATGGCAGGTGGCTACGTCTCTAAACGCGACAGGTGCTGTAGGTTAACCATAGTGGGATTAAGAATAAAGGATAGGAAGCCGGCTCCGGCATACCTTATCCACTCAATGAAACATAACAGCATACATGCTGGTAATTCATGATGGACTTCTGCAATGAGATGGTTATTGCCGTCAGAAGGGTTGCTCAAATGTCTGCGAAATGCAGTTTGCCTTGCCACTACATTCCAGATCCTGACCAGAGCCAAATTCAAAAATTCTTTTTCCCCTACCGGAAATTGAACCCGGGCCCCTAGAACAGAGCATTCAGACAAGTACCCTATTTAAAATCGTAAACGAGCCACATATGTCTGTACATTAAAAACTTTTTGAAAAAAAAAAAAAAAAAAAATTTCTACACGTTGTACTTATGTTGATGAGGTCAAAAAAAATTGTTTTTAGAATTCTTGTCAGTTTGTCTGTGCGTTTGTGCACGCGTAACTCAGAAACGGCTGAACCGATTTGAATGTGGTTTTCATTGATGTAACATCTAGCAAGCTTCCCGCAACATCTAATGTTTGTTTCATTCCAATAGGTTTACAAACAAAAAAAGTTACGAAGTTGCGGGCTCAGCTAATCTATGATGGAAATATAACCTTACGTCAATACCATTGAGAACTTTCAAATTACAAGATAATAACTTATAAAGGTAGGTATTTATAAGTTATACTTATACTAATAGTATACTAATAGTAACGTAACAATATCTAACACAAATATGTAGTCAATACAACTTTACGATTTTTCATAATCAGTTCGTACCAAACATTTATATACACGAGAAAACTTCAACCTAGGTTAGATTTAATAAATGATAAATTAACTATTGAGATAATAAATTTAAATAGTTAAAAAGTCAATACGTAATTGCAAAAATAAAACATTCACGTTACAATAATTTAAAATATGTACAAACAACTTTAATAAGTTGTTTGTACATAATTGTAAAGTTATGTCACAAACTTCGTACCTAACTGTAATATTTTGTTTACAAAAGTTTGTAATATTTTATGTCAATTTTTAAATAAATAAAATTAAAAAGGCAATTACTTACATTAACAAAATTAAAATTGAGGTAAAAGTGAATATGCAAACACGAAAAAAGGAGAAATTACGAAAAAACGTTAGCAGACTCGGATTGGAATTTAGATTGGGTCAGTGTTGCCAGATGACGTGCTATAGTGTTCTGTGACGTGCTGCCACAGCTGCCATGCCAATTGCCAAATCAACGAATCTGTTCAGCGCTAACAATTCCAAAAAGCGCTAGAATCTATAATATTTACGGTTCGTAAAAGCGCTAAATTCAGCGTTAAATTAAAAAACTGTTAAAGGTAAATATTCACTTTTAATCATAATACAAAAAAAAATGAAATATGAAATTGTTATATGAACTTAAAATAAGTTATCAAAAAAAAATCTAACAAAATTCTTCTACTTCCATCATAATCATATCTCGTCAAGTCTTTGAAGTAGAGGAGCAAAACTGGTTAGAGTAAATATTTGACGATTTAGATTTTGTCGATGATCCTATCTGTTTTAGACAAAGATTTTCAACTGTATAGATCGGGCAAGACGAAAGAATCCGTAATGTGACATTTAGAACCACGTGGTACAACATTGCTAACTTTACAAGGCTATTTAACTATGCCAATTTGCCTAATTACATTAGGCAATGCCTATTTTAAAAGTTTATGAACTAGCTTTCCAATATTCCCCATATTTTTTGTATTATGGCAACTATATCCAATCCATAGAGGTAATCCAATCTATACGTGTGTCATCAGCTGTCATAATAACATAATTGTCTGCTCTATGTATAACTGCTCAAATTCGCGCGTTTTTTTATCTTATTCTTATTATTTATTGGCTTGGTTAGGTTAGTGTAGCTAGAGTTGTTTCATGTTTGTTTTGTTTATTTTTATCTCTTTGTTTACATTTACTTATGCACCAAAACAATTTTTGAAGAGCGATAATTATTCTCAGTGAAATAAAACGCTGCGTTTATTAATTCAGTGTAGCAAAATCGACGTACTAATGGCGAGAACTAAGGCCTCGGTAGGCGCGAAAGGTTAGTAATTTATGTTTATACAATTTAATTCTAAGAATTTTATCTAATAAACTATCTGTGTCGTTGCCCAATTAATTTTGTATTAAAAATAGCATCCCAATTTACTACTGTTCCAGTAGATTTTATACAAATTTTCCTTCATACAAACCTTGTCCTGAAACTTATGTATTCGTAAAAAATGAGCAAAATCGGTCGTTCTGTTCTCATGTGGCAATTCATTTTTCATCTAATAAATTTTCAGGCAATTGTACTAGCAAACAACCTTTTTTATTCTTTAATTACTGACTTCATTTTATTCTTTACATTTGTTTACTTAGACATTTGTTCATTTTAATTTTCGAAAACAATATTAGCACATAAACTTTATGCTACTACCCCCTTTGTATTCTCAAAAAAAAAGTTTGTAGGTAGGAATAGTGTAGCTATAGATGCAAAATTTCCTGTCTGTGTATTCTATAAGATGTACTTCGGAAAGTGTGCTCGGGGCTGCATGAGATCATACCGCCTTCCCCTTTCTTCTATCGGACATGCAGACGTACTGCCGGTTACCATCCTCGCCTTATCGTAATCCCTATAATTTGGATCAAGCACTTTAAAACATCTTTTATAACACACATTCCCTGCCGGCATCTGTATTTCCAAGCCCATACAACCCAAATCTTTTCAAGGTTCGAGTGAATAGGCATCTTCTGGGTGAGCTCACTCCATCGTCGGCCTCATCTTTCTTACATGGATAGATGCTGGTCAAAAGCAAACCCATCTTTAATAAAAAAAAGTTGGACATTTTAAAGCAATGAAAAAACATTTCAAATAATATAGCAATGTAAGTCAAGGAAGATTGTTAATAACAATTATCTATATTAGGCACTACGGATGATACTGATAAAACATTTTTGAATTTATTCATGGGAAACGGCCATTTTGTGTGGAGGGGGGTAAAGGGGGGATATGGGGGAGGGTGGGTAACCTATGTTACTCGCTGATATTGTAGCTTTCTATAGGTGAAAGAATTTTTTAAATCGGTCCAGTAGTCTTTGAGTAATACATACATACATACAAATCTTTTCTCTTTATAATATTAGACAAAGCTTTTATTCAAACAAGTGATGGATATAATAATAATGATTCAATAGTGATAGAACTTTTATTTTAGATACAAATTGATATTTATTTGGTGATGAACATTTCTATTAACTTAATAACAAACATATTTGCCGGGTAAAATGTTTGTTATTAAAATGATATGGGAGTACAATTTGGTGACAAATATAAAGTTTGATGACAGAAAATATTGCATCCTCATTAATATACCATTTACATTAATTTTAGTGACTTCTGGGAAAAGTTTTAAAGCAACAACTGTGTCTTGTGCTCCGAGCCATTCTTCTGCAACAGCTGGAAATTCAGGTAAGGTTTTTTTATGTTAATGTCGTCAGACAGGCTGACGATCCAATGATGGTAGGTTGCTAAATTTGCCTATAACACAAGCAACACCACAGGTGCTGTAAGAGTACTCTTGGTCATAGTAGAATTAACGATAAGGGATAATAATAATAATAATATTATTATAATAATGCAAATGGGTTCTGGCAACCCTTACATACTCACCAAAATACAACAGCACACATGCTTTTATTCGGTGTTCTGACTATAGTATAGGACTAGCTAAGCTCGCAACTTCTTACGGGTGGTATTATTTTTTTGTATTAACTTTTTTGTTTGTGAACTGATTGGAATGAAATAAACACTAAATGTTACGGGAAGCTTGCTGCAAAACATGAGTGAAAACCGCATTCAAATAGTTTAAGCCGTTTCAGAGATTAGCGTGCACAAACGCACACACAAACAGACAAAAATTCTAAAAACTAACTTTTTTTTTGACCTCTGTAACATAAGTATGTGTACAAACTGTTTATTGAAAAAATTTTTTAAGTACAGACACGGCTCGTTTACGATTTTATTTTATTTTATTATTATGACCCTCGATGGTTGATATAAATTAAATAAATAAAAATAAATGAAATTAAAAAAAACTGAATTGTTGACTGAATGGTTTGCTCATAATAGTTTACATATGGCAAAAATATTAATTAATTATTAAATTTTAATAGTTATTCAATTTCAGGATCTAGAAAATATTCAGGTGGAAACCCAGTGTGTCACAGGGAAGTGCCGAAATGGCAAAAGTCAATAACCAATTTCTTCCCCATAGTGAAGGAGTCTGGTAGTTTAAGTCAAGAAGCCAGCGTTTCGGGTAGGTAATGCCTGTCTTCCATTGGGAGGGTTGCTAGTTGATGAACTGTCGCTTGGCGACAAGTGTATCGTTTAATAGTAGGCAAAGGCAGGTAGGATGGCTAATCCCGTGTTACGATGTTTGTCCTCGGAAAAAAGATGGATGAGTGGTTAAAATGCTTGCCTTAACACTCTGTTCTAGGGTTGCCGTTTTCCATTCCCGGCAGGGTCAACTTTTCAAAGTTGACTCTGGGTCTGGATCTGAAAAGTAGTGGCAGGGCACACTGCGTTTCGAAGTCATTTGGGCAGCCCATCTGGCGGCAGTAAGGGATGCCAGAGCTCATTTCCCTATGTCCTAGTCCCTTATCCTTAATCCTAGTGTAGTCGGCAGCGCACTTGCAGCAGCTGTGGCGTTGTTTGTGTTATAGGCGACGGTAGCCACCTACCATCAAGTGGACCGCCAGCCTGTCTGCCGATCTTAAGATAAATTTAATTTAATTTATCTTAACAAAAATTTTTTGAAGTGAAAACTTCTTTAGCGGCGCTGTGCGTTTTTGCGATGAGGAAAAAATGTTAAACTCGCGATCGAAAATTCGTAAGACCAACTTAACTAAACCCCGGCCTCAGATATACGCCCACCGTTGCGTAGATAAAATGCAGTATATGGAGTAATGTCTCCGCAAGGTTGAAGTTTTCTGTTGCTAGGAGTGTTGGCGACCGTCGCCAGAGTGGCGTCCGGTAGCCACAGAAGTGGTGACGTAGGTGGACGGTCGCCACTGAGTGGAGACCAGTCGCTATATATTCCCTAACCATTCCAAAATATCAAAAATGCACAACTTTAATATTCAAGTTTTCACTTCTGCCGGCACTCCCGAAGTGCAACCCGTATAATTTTTTTTAAATACACTTTTTTTTAAGCTTTAAATACTCTTTGATTATCAGTAATTTCCCCAGAAAATGACACCATATCTTATTTGTAGTACTTGTTATGGCTAGTATAGTTAAGGAACTTATTGAAATATAGTTGTTAAGGGGGAGACAAACGCTGAATACTAAAAATATCCATTGTTTAATGAAGATGTTACAAGAAATAGACAAGACAATTGCTTTGAAAAAAAATATATATTATACTTAAACATGTGAAGAACCAATTGTATTGATTAGAATTTTCGTTAAAGTAATAGAAACTCCACAAAAAAAGTTAGAACACAAGAAGAATTTGACTTTTATTGAAAATTCTCTCGAAAACGGCTTATTGCACGCATATGAATCCTGTACTTATTAATAAGTTAATATCAGATTAAAAAATTGTATTAATAAAAAAAAAATTTGTGTAATGTTTTAATGGTAAAAACAAAAAAACACAATTTCTAGGCCCGTTGAATTGTCTCCGCCGCCAGCGAGTTCTATAGTAAATGTCATTTGCCTCAGTGAATCCCTTAATGTGTAAATTGCTGTACTGATTATATTTGTTTACTATATCACTATGCATGATAGTGATAAGGTTATGGACTCTAACCATTCGTCCATCCCAATATTAATGAAGTACCTATCCTCATTTTAGACGCAACTACTACGAATGTACCAGAAATCATTCGTGACAATGTTCCCAATGAACCGACGGAAGATTCCGACGAAGAAAAGTCGGAGACACTTAACGGAGAAAACTGCCATAAAATACAAGAGTATTTCCAAGTTGAAGGTGCAGATGGGAAGACTAATGACAGAGCAAAAGAGAATGAAGCTGATGATGAGAATGGAGATGAAGGTGGGACCAAAAGTGAAATTGAAAAAGGGAGACCTCCAAAGAGAAATTTAGAAGAAGATGAAATAGAAAGAGTTAACAAGAGAACTAAACTTTTACAAGACGTCGAAGAGGTAAGCTCTATTTACTAGGTGTTAAGGTGGCTTTAAGATTAAAGACTTTTTCGAAATCCTAACTAGTGTCCTAAAACTAGCTTTATCTAGGTGTTAAAAAAATTATTTTCGATCTCCATTACTGATATATTTTTGTTACTAGATCCCTCGGGGTTCTAATCGTTGTGTGAGGAATATAAATTATTTTTATCTGGATTTTTGGAGTCAACTCCTTAAGAATGGAGCCTTAAGTATGGAAATTTTACGAGGAGTACAATTAATACAAGCGTTAACTAAAAAGCGTTACGTTATCTATCACTCTGACATTTGTGCGACAGCTGACGCATGTATTTATGTAGTCCTCGTTGAGGAACGAAACGTTAGCGCGCTATAACCTGCCGGCGCAGCGCCATCTGTCGTCGAAAAAGTGAACTATTTGATCTTATAAAACGCAGTGACATCTGTGCATACCGAACGTAACTAACATAACTTTTGTTGGAACACGTGACATCTGAGTATGCAGTGTTACTGCAGACACACACCTTTTTTTAAATGTAAAGGTCCTCAGACAGGCTGACGGTCCACTTGATGATGGGTGGCTACCGTCGCCTTTAACACAAGCTTTTTTTTTTTTTAAATCGAGGTAGCGCTTGACCACTATCTCACCTGATGTGAGGTGCAGATGCGGCCGAAGGTGGACCACGCTTACCTAATAAATGCCCATTTACCCTAGTTTTGAAGACCCCGAGGTTGTAGTTCTGTGGGAACACAGACGCAGGCAATGAGTTCCACTCCTTAGCAGTTCGAACAAGGAAGGTGGAACTGAAACACTTTGTTCGTGATCGAGGTACGCCAAAGGTGCTGCAAGTGCGCTACCGACTACAGTAGGATTAAGGATAAGGGATTAGGAGGGAATAGAAAGATGGGCTCTTGCATCCCTTACTCACTCACCGAAACGCAACAGCACACGTGCTGTTATTTTACGGTGGTCTTTTGTAAGAGGGTGGTTACTGCCGCCACGTAGGTTGTCCAGATTAAATCTGAAAACGCATGTATACCCTGATAATACTAAATTGTGAATAAAATAGTGCATTTTAATTTTTTTTTAGTGCGCAGTGCAAAATTGATTCTCGAGATTCATTGTGGACAGTCGAGTTGTATGATGTTGTTCGTCGAAATATGACCAATTTGTAACAAAGACAGTATTATTAATGTTAAAAAATGTTGACTTGTGTTAAAATGTTGACAATATTTTTTTGGTACCATTAGATTTGTAAGGAAGTGATATTTTTTTTATGTTAAGATCGGCAGAGAAGCCGGGTCCACTTGATGGTAGGTGGCTACCGTCGCCTATAACACAAGCAACCCCCAAAACTGCTGCGAGTGCGCTGCCGACTACAGTAGGATTAAGGATAAGGGAATAGGAGTGGATAGGGAAATGGGCTCTGGCATCCCTTACTCACTCACCGAAACACAACAGCACACGTGCTGTTATTTCACGGTGGTCTTCTGTAAGGGGGTGGTTACTGCAGCCAGACAGGCTGCCCAAATGAATCCGAAAACGCAGTGCCCTGCCACTACTTTCCAAATCCAGACCAGAGCCAAATTTGAAAAGTTGATTTTTCAAAGTTGACCCCGCCGGGAATCGAACTGGGATCCTTAGAACAGAGCGTGGTCTTCTGTAAGGGGGTGGTTACAGCCGCCAGACGGGTTGTCCAAATGACTGCGAAACGTAGTGTGCCTTGCCACTATCCAGGAAAAGTTCATTTTTCAAAGTTGACCCTGCCGGGAATCGATCCCTGGAACCCTAGAGCACAGCGTTGAGGCAAGCACTCATCCAACGGGCTCAAGTTGTAATTTCATAACTTGTGTTATGAAAATAAGAAGCATAGTTCCATTTATATTTCTAGAAGGATCTTTTGGCTTGCGGTAAAAATCGGAACTAAAGAATACACTGCTCCCTAGCGAGAGATCGGAACTAATGGCGTCATCTTGTTAAACTTCAAGCAGACAATGTTACGTTTGCTATTATACACATTTTAGCCACAATAACAATTATACAAACAGTAAAAATTAAATTAAAATAAAAACTAAAATTACCTAATCTAAAAATAAATTAACACTAAATGGATTAATACTAATAATATAAAAATGGACCCTGCGGCATTGTACCGAGTACGCTGGCAGTATTTCCTCGTTGAATGGCCAAACTAATACGTTGGCCGAGGAAAGTGCCAGCTCTTCGGTCTCCCGTCGCATCAATAAAATAAATAAAATAAAATAAATCTTTATTTGCGCGAACACATGTTTACAGGATTTTAATTTGTATACAGCAGTTACAGTACAAAGTATGTTCTACCCGCCAAGGGCATGCAAATATTTGTGTTTAATTGTTTGTAAACTAATATATTAATAAAGGAATTAATGTTTCTTATTATAAAATTCTTTAATCATAATAATAACAACAAATCATAATAACAACAATCTAATAACCATTTTGTTAATGTTCTTGTAAATTTAGGATCCGGCAATTCTTTTATATTATTAGGTAGTTTATTGTATTTTTAATTGCCATAACATAAAAATTTCTATTAAATAGTTCTAATCTACATTTTGGTCTTTGCAATAAATTACCTTGTCTAGTTATTTTGGTTCCTATTTCGTTATTTTCGACAAAACAGTTCGGATATTTTCTAACAAATATACACAACGTCTTTATATACAAGCAAGCCTCTTCGAGATGTCTTTGAAGAGGCTCATTGCTGCAGGCCTCCACGGACCGAGTGTCTCGACTCCGAATGGTACAAAACCATATTCGGCGCCGAGGCCCACTATATTTAGAAATAAGTTTGCTATAAGTTGTTGACATTTTGTTCTTTTATTTCAGTAAAAATATGTATGTACAACATAGCACAAGTGATAAAAGAATTGGTTTGTTTGTCTAAAGGTGATGGAGTTTTTTATTGTACAGTAACATAGAAATTGCATTTGAAAGAATAAATAAGAGAATTTCAAGCCAATTTTCTAAAATGACATTTTTTTAAACTGGTAACTCTTGTTTCACACCCGCGCCAAATGATTCTTGCATAATATCCGTAAATTGGTAATGCGCAACAACCTTAACGCATTCACATGACGTCATTCGCAACTAAAATCTCAACAACCAGTGTCGCTAAGGGTACCGAGCGTGTTACGCGATTACGTCACCAAGATGGCGGCCAAGCGCATTAGCAATTTACGGGGCTTGTAGCACTATAAAAGCTTTTTCCAATGTTTGACAGGATTGGAAAAAAACTCTTTTCCATAATGTTATGTGTTTTCATAATTTTAAATGGTATAATACCAGTGTTTCTTGTTTAAAAAGAATGGTGATAACATTGTGAAATTTATGTATGAATGTCGTTTAATAAAACTGATATAACAACTCTGTGTTTTATTAGAGTTTATAAGGCGACGAATATAACGCCCGACGTTATACTTTTGACAAGCGTTGGGTCTTTATTTTTAGATAGCTGGTAGCCGGGGCTTCCCCCGCCTGGAATAAGTAATATACCCTATGTCCATCCTGAAATTCTATTTCAACTATTGGTGAGTTTTTAAAAAAATTGGATTAGTAGTTTCGAAGAACACCTTCTCATACACACAAACAAACATACTTACCTCTTTATAAAATATATATATATATATAAATGAATCCCTTGGTCACGGCATCACGCGTGAACGGGTAGACCGATTTTAATTCGGTTTCCATTAATGGAAAGAGGGATAAACGGGGAGTGTTCTTATATATAAAAATTGAACACCGGGCGAAGCCGGGGGCGGGTCGCTAGTTAGTAATATAGATTACTGGTCACGCCAAGCACTTGTAAAAGTGGACTGTATTTTTTTTTTGTTAGTACATGTAATCAAAGGACGAGGAAATTAAGGAGAATCCGTCACCTACCTCCAGCGGCGAAGTCTGCAACGGGCCCGTCAAACACAGTCCAGGATGTAGGTTTTCTCGGCCGCTCGAGAAAACCTACAGTCTCGCTCGAGAAGTCGAAAAGTGCAGAAGTGAAGTGCAGTGATGTGATGTACTTTTTTCTTCTAACACGGACTACACCACTGAGGATGTCAACCGCAGTTGTTGACGAAACGTTTGGAAGAATTTCCAACAGACCTGTGGCTCTAGCATGAGTTTACGATACTACACTCGCTAGCGAGAGCGTAAAACATTTATATGGAAAATTGACAATTTGACATTGACAGTTCACGATTTTCCATACAAAAGTTTTACGTTCTCGCTAGCGAGTGTAGAATTGGTGTAGTATTGTAAACTCATACTAGAGCCTCGGTGGCTCTAGCATGAGTTTACGATACTACACTCGCTAGCGAGAGCGTAAAACATTTATATGGAAAATTGATAATTTGACATTGACAGTTCACGATTTTCCATACAAAAGTTTTACGTTCTCGCTAGCGAGTGTAGAATTGGTGTAGTATTGTAAACTCATACTAGAGCCTCGGTGGCTCTAGCATGAGTTTACGATACTACACTCGCTAGCGAGAGCGTAAAACATTTATATGGAAAATTGATAATTTGACATTGACAGTTCACGATTTTCCATACAAAAGTTTTACGTTCTCGCTAGCGAGTGTAGAATTGGTGTAGTATTGTAAACTCATACTAGAGCCTCGGTGGCTCTAGCATGAGTTTACGATACTACACTCGCTAGCGAGAGCGTAAAACATTTATATGGAAAATTGACAATTTGACATTGACAGTTCACGATTTTCCATACAAAAGTTTTACGTTCTCGCTAGCGAGTGTAGTATTGGTGTAGTATCGTAAACTCATACTAGAGCCTCTGGGCCATCATCCCGGAAACCGACAACTCACAGAGTCCAGAAGCTCCAGCTTTGGAGTTCCTTCAATGAATTTCCTTGGACCACTTGGACAAAGGCATTCATAAAAGGGTAGTTCAAATCCTCTTTATTCTCTCGCCTCTCTCTAACACTACCTTACGCATTGGAATATTGAGTGGAACAACACAAAATAAAAGACAAATATCTACTAAATTATTTTATTAAACGCTATTACGATTAAAATGTTTGTAAAAAATTGAAAAACTTCATCTTATACTACTTTAACTATTAACTACACATTTATTTTGAAATTAACCTTTTTTCAAGCCAACCTTTTGCGCTTTAAAAAATCGCTGCTTTAATGGCCTCCGAACAAAGTGAGTAGACATCCTACAAGGATGCATTATAAACTCTTAATCCAAGCTTATTTCTAACTCTTCGAATTTAGGTGTTGTCTGGAAGAAAAGGTTACTCTGAGTCGAGCAAAGCAGTAGGTATTTCTCATCGAAGGACATGGAGTACTGCTCTCACCTCTGACCTGACCTGCCTAAGCACCAGCTAAATCCATTTTTTTTAATGTTATGTCGACAGACAGGCTGACGGTCCACTTGATGGTAGGTGGCTACCGTCGCCTATAACACAAGCAACGCTACAGGTGCTGCAAGTGCGCCGCCGACTACAGTAGGATTAAGGATAAGGGATTAGGAGGGGATAAGGAAATGGGCTCTGGCATCCCTTACTCACTCACCGAAACACAACAGCACGTATATGCTGTTATTTCACGGTGGTCTTCTGTAAGGGGGTGGTCACTGCCGCCAGGCGGGCTGCCCAAATGACTGCGAAACGCAGTGTGCCCTACCACTACTTTTAAAAACCAGACCAGAGTCAATTTTGAAAATTACATTAAAATTTCCAAACTTGACCACGCCGGGAATCGAACCCGGGGCCCCTGAGACGTTAGGCAAGCATTCTTGCCACTCATCCAACGGGCCGTCAAAATTTGGCAAAAAATTCGACACCTTGCAGCGTGTAATTGTTGAGGATCCAATGCTCATACAGCAACACGATTAGAACCACTTAGTTTTAGAGATGTATCCTCTATGTATCCTCTCTTTGTGTGTTCTACCGGCTGTACAAAGCCAGTAGATGCACTCATACTTTCACCACTGCACTGCGCGCCATAGATGCGAAGTTCATCCGCATAGATGCAAACCCCCTCCCCCCCCCAACATTCTATCGAGGCCATTCAAATGAGCCCAAACACGATGTCTGCTGTAACTTGATGAAGAGTTGGGGTATCTTGCAGACCACTTGATGCTGAAGCATCGGGCCAGGGTTACCATGTCATGGAAAAAACAGTACAATCAAATCAATGTTAGTGAGATCCCTCCATCAAATAGGAAATGAGCTGATGATCTTCGAACGGTTCTTCGTAAATTGTAAGCTAAGAACAACCTTGCACAGTTCGGATGAGCAGGAACTTTATCCCACGGACGCGTGATCTCTGGAACAGTCTCCCTTCTAAGATGTTTCCATTTAGCTACAATATGGGCTTCTTCAAGCGAGCAGTAAACAAATTCCTTCAGAGTCGGGAGCGGACGTGTAACCCCCCCCCCCCCCCCCCTGGTGTTGCTTGTGTCCTTAGCCACCTACCATCAAGTGGACCGTCAGCCTGCCTGCCACCCTTAATATATCATCATAGCTCACAAACGGACGGGCCGATCTCGATCTGTTCTTTTTCGTTTGAAACCTGACGTAATCGAGTTAGTTCTTAGCTATAATTTACGAAGAACCGTTCGCTCGTTCGAAGATCATCAGCTCATTTCCTATTTGATGGAGGGATCTCACTAACATTGATTTGATTGTACTGTTTTTTCCATGACATGGTAACCCTGGCCCGATGCTTCGGCATCAAGTGGTCTGCAAGATACCCCAACTCTTCATCAAGTTACAGCAGACATCGTGTTTGGGCTCATCCGAAGGTCTTTTTTTTTTTTTTTTTTATAATGATAGATCAAGCATTTGACCGCAGTCTCACCTGATGGTAAGTGATGACGCGATCTAAGATGGAGCATGCTTGTCTATTAAGAACCGATTCACTCGCGACTTGAAGAGTCCAGGGTTGTAGTGTAGTGGAAACAAGGGTGCTGGAAGTTGGTTCCACACGCTAGCAGTTCGAATCAAAAAAGTTGACCCGAACCGCAACGTGCGGATTTTAGGAAATTTATAGAATGTTGGGTGGGTTAGTTTATAATTTCTAACTATAGCTCGTATTATAACGGAATTGAACGAAGAGCTCACAATGCACCACTTGTTAAAAATTAACTCAGTTTTGCTCAAAATTCATCACAGATGGCGTTGTACTCGTACTAAAACACATAGAGTAAATTTTTTTTTCGAAACTGTTGTAGCATAATACCAAAAGTGAGACTAAATTTCCCAAAGATTTTTAAGCCCTCAAAGCCCTATTGAATTAAATTTTATGTTTGAAACGGTACACTTTGAACAAGGGCAAATTGCCTTTTTCCAAAATTCCACGCACACAGTACCACAGTCTAACCATACTTACGTCATACAGTCGGGCAACGCTCAATGTTCGAGTTCAAATAATTCGTTATTTGAATTGTATTCGTTCAAATTCAAATAATTTATTTACAATAAGTGACATGGGTTACTGTGAACCAAGTTCTCATTGGTTTAAATATGCAACCACATGTATTGCCACGTCTGACGTGTAAAATGATAACATGAAATATCAATTATTCAATTAAGATTTAAAAAAATAAAATATAAAATGTCATAATAAATTGTAAAATATAATTAATATTATAAAAGTATTGGTCTAATAGCCACACGGTCAGTTTTTTTTTTTTAATAAATCTCTTTCGCCTGACTATGACGTAAGTATGGTCAGACTGTGCTAATACGTTTTACAACTCACATTAGCGGCCATCGTATCCACATGATGATTGATTTTGATTACAAGGTGTTTCTAATACGCATTTCCTTTACGCAAAATAAATTCTATTTAAAAAAAAAATTACGGTTTTGAAGGAAAAATAAAATTGATGTTTTAAATAATAAAATTTTCACCTCTCCAGCACGAAAAGGGTGCTTTTGGTGCCTAAAAACTCGCAGGAAAATCGATTTTTGCTGCGAGCGTGAGGAAAAGTGATTCAAATTTCGAACACGCGATTTAACTCACAGGAATAACACTATTAAGATTTTATTAGTGTGTCCAGCCATAGCCGACTAGAGTCGGCCGGCCATAGCCGACTAGATTCGGCCGACCATAGCCAACTAGAGTTGGCCCAGCTGTGAAGATAGTTTTACAGCTGTGAAGATACCAGTGGTGATGGCCTAACTCGCTGTTGAGGTGAAAAGTTGTATGTTTAACACGAGAGCAAATTTTTTTATGTCTCGTGCCTTTAAATCACTCACTTCGCTCAATAGTCTATATTTTTGCTCTCTAGTTGAACAAATAACTATTAAACTTTGCGCCTAAGAATAGCAATGGCGTCTTTTATTGTTACGCTTTCTTGGGAACAGTTTACACAATTCAAGCGAAGGATTTTAGGAAAATATCTCAAATTGTTAATTATACTATAATACACTTGCAATTTGATTCATTCTTTGCGAATTGCTTCATTTTCTATGCAAATTACCATCAAATCTTATGATAAATAAGACTCAAATCGTAATACGCTCATGTATGTACTACTAAGCATCGAGTGTAATCAAAGCAAATGACGCAACTCTATATGCCACCAATCGCGTGCGTTTTTAATCTCGTGGTCAAACATGAAAATTTAATTATTTTTAATGATTTCTTGTTTTTAAATACTGTGTTAGTTAATTTGGTTAAAAAAAATTTACAGTTAGTCTAGTAACAATTCGTTTCATATTTTCATTATAGTCAAATACCTTATTGTCCTAGACCCACCAGTCGTATCATGGACGATAGGAGGCTTCATCGTCTAAGAATAGTTACATCCAATCACATTGAGTCTTGACTTCAGCATGCACGACGCTAGGTTAGGTTAGGTCTACCAGAAAAAAAATCTAACATCATTATGTAGATATAATAAGCAAATCATGAAAATAAACTATAGAAAAATTATAGTTTTAAATCGAAAACTACACGGATTTCAAGAGAACCGAAACCAATCGAGTACAACGCCATCTAGCTAAACACTCGGGCGTACGAAAGATTTCATCGTGTCGTTTAATGATATTCGCTTCATAGACAAGCTTAAAACTACAATACAATATGCAATTATTATAAAATTTAATTAAAACTTAATAATACTATGCCCGCTTAGGTCTAAATTAAAAATAGGTTATTGTAAAAATTTAAAATTCAAATTATTTGAATATTATAATTCATAAATTTCATACATTAAACTAAATCCCTTCGATCTTCATTTATATGACAATTAGTTTTAATCATATTTAGCATAATGCTGCTTATTCATTACTCAGGGACATTTGTCCCGTGACTTTGTTGCCCGACACGAAATTTACGTTTTTTTGACGGTCCACTTGATGGTAGGTGGCTACCGTCGCCTATAACACAAGCAACACCAAAGCTGCTGCAAGTGCGCTGCCGACTACAGTAGGATTAACGATAACGGATTAGTAGGGGATAGGGAAATGGGCTCTGGCATCCCTCATTCACACAACAGCACACGTGCTGTCTTTCACGATGGTCTTCCGCAGGAGGGTGGTTACTGCCGCCAGACGGGCTGCCCAATTTACTGTTTCTCGTCGAAAACGTATAAATTTTCCGTTTAAACTCAAACTAAAAATTTTGTTTAGCGCCATCTATATTTTCCAGATTCTACATAAAAAACGGCTGCACTTTGCGATGACGCTTACAAAATTCAAATTGCAAGTTCCACTTGAAACAAGAGGACAGAGTATATTTATTTTACTTGAAAATTTTTAAATTTTTACAATAACTGCGCGTCTTAATAAAGATTATCTCAATTTTTAATCGAACTATTTTTGTGTATGAATCATTTGATGAATTTAAAAAAAAAATTTACTAATTTATATAGTTATAACTATATAATATAACTAATATAGTTATATTACTATATAATATGTAACTATATAATTATAGTCAATGAGGCCGCAACTTCGTACGCGTGGTATTAGACTATAGCGCGTAACTTTTTTGTTCGTAAACCGATTGGAATGAAACAAACACTAAATGTTACGGGAAGCTTGCTGCAATACACGAGTGAAAACCGCATTCAAATCGGTTAAGCCGTTTCTTAGATTGGCGTACACAAGGGCACGAGACAAAAATTTTAAAAACTATTTTTTTTGAACTCTGTAACATAAGTACGTGTGGAAATTGTTTTTTATTATTTTTTCTTCTGTCCGTGTGTATGCTTCTAAACTCCTCCTAAACGGCTATGCCAATTTTGATGATTTTTTTGTGTTTCATTGTTGAGATGATTGAGATTCTTTATTTATACAGCGAACATTATCTGTCGGGTTCACTAGTTTGTATATATATAAAAAAACCCAGAATATTTTGAGTTCTCGAGACGAATGTCATCGAGGGTCTCGGACGATACACCCACAAAAATATGTACAATTTTTGAAGGCACTGTGCTAAGGATTGGAACTCCCTTAGCACAGTGCCTTCAAGGTTCGAGTGAATAGGCGTCTTCTGGGTGAGCTCGCTCCATCGTCGGCCTCATCTTTCCCACACGGATAGATGCTGGCCAAGAGCAAACCCATCTTTAATAAAAAAAAAGTGTGTGTGTCAGCTCCGACGCACAACTATGTTAAGGTCGACAGACAGGCTGATGGTTCACTTGATGGTAGGTGGCTACCGTCGCCTATAACACAAGCAACGCCACAGCTGCTGCAAGTGGGCTGCCGACTACAGTAGGATTGGATAAGGGATTAGGAGGGGATTAGGAAATGGGCTCTGGCATCCCTTACTCACTCACCGAAACACAACAAGCACGTACGTATATGCTGTTATTTCACGGTGGTCTTCCGTAAGGGGGTGGTCACTGCCGCCAGGCGGGCTGCCCAAATGACTGCGAAACGCAGAGTGCCCTACCACTACTTTTCAAATCCAGACCAGTCAATTTTGAAAATTACATTAAAATTTCCAAACTTGACCCCGCCGGGAATCGAACCCGGGGCCTATATTCCTAGGTTGTAGGTTTAAATAGTTCATTTTTCCGACGACAGGTGTCTTAGAGGGAGCCATAACAACGTTACAACACCTAATTACTTTATATTAATTTAGTTACATTCTGCATACTCAGATGTCGCGTGTTCCAACAAAAGTTATATTAGTTACGTTCGGTATACACAGATGTCACTGCGTTTTATAAGTTCAAATAGTTCATTTTTCCGACGACAGATGTCGCTGCGCCGGCAGGTTATAACGTGCTATCGTTTCATTCCTCAATACGGACTACACTTTTCTTACAATATTTCGACGTTTTCTTTTATAAGCCCAGAGAACAGAATTAGGGAACATATAAATACATGCGTCAGCTGTCGCGCAAATGACGGCCCGTTTGATGAGTGGCAAGGATGCTTGCCTAACGTCTCAGGGGCCCCGGGTTCGATTCCCGGCGGGGTCAAGTTTGGAAATTTTAATGTAATTTTCAAAATTGACTCTGGTCTGGATTTGAAAAGTAGTGGTAGGGCACACTGCGTTTCGCAGTCATTTGGGCAGCCCGCCTGGCGGCAGTGACCACCCCCATACAGAAGACCACCGTGAAATAACAGCATATACGTGCTGTTGTGTTTCGGTGAGTGAGTAACGGATGCCAGAGCTCATTTCCTTATCCCCTCCTAATCCCTTATCCTTAATCCTACTGTAGTCGGCAGCGCACTTGCAGCACCTGTAGCGTTGCTTGTGTTATAGGCGACGGTAGCCACCTACCATCAAGTGGACCGTCAGCCTGTCTGTCGACATAACATTAAAAAAAATATGTCAAAAGTGACAGAAAACGTAACGCCTTTCAGTTGACGCTTGTATTAATTTTACTCCTCATGAAATGTACATGTCGCCCTATACCTTTCGAGCCTCCAAAACGTGGTTTATTTTGAATTCTTCTATGTGCCGACAAAATACAACAACGTAATGTTTGTAAAAAAACTGTAAACGCATCAATTACACGATTAATTGAATTCACATTAATGAAATTCAATTATTTTCATTAATGATTCACACACAAACATACTTCATTCGCGCATAATCCGCGCGCGATGAGAATGGGATGCGACCTTTTGGAACTGAGGCGCGCGCGGTCCGCCGGCCAGCCGTAGCGTCGGCAAAGTCGCGTCGAAGCTCGCATAGTTGCTAGTTGTGTTTTCGTTGTGTAGTTGTTACTTATTGAGTTTTGTTTTATATATTATTGTGTAATTATTTTAGTGATAATTAATAATGAGTGGAAAAGGGGGTAAAACTTGGAATTGGAATAACTGTAAAATAATATACCTAAACATTATTATTAAAAGGATTTCAACCATGAAACATTTTTGTGTATTTTCATGAACCTATGATAGATCGTAGAAATAACTAATTTATAATCAATATTCAGAACTTTTTTGCTAACGCTCCTTGCGAACTGTCATTTTCGATTTACTTTGACAAGGTTTTATCCCATTCTCATTGCGCGCGGATTATACACATGGTTATTAAATCTACAATAAATACATTTCTTATTAACTAGTAACGATGGACTATATAATTTCAAATCTTTTACTGATATATCTTTTAAAGTCTATAAATGCACGCGTGCTTATGGGGGAAAATGATCCAGCAATCAAAAATAAAGGATACATCCTTGCTTTTTGAAACAAAAAATTTAAAAAAAGTGTCTAGCTTCGTGAAGTATGCTAGAGGGCGCCATTGTAGCCATTATAATTATTATCAATTTGTGAAAATTATAAAAAAAAAACCACACAAACAGCGCCATCTATGAACTATTTTTTTTACTATCAATAAAAATTTTCAAAATTTTTCTTTTCAATAATACATTTATAGATGGGTTTGCTCTTGACCAGCATCTATCCATGTAGGAAGGATCAGGCCGAAGATGGAGCGAGCTCACCCAGAAAAAAAAAAATTCTTTCTTCATTTCAATATACAGTCCATCGTATATTATTTGTAAATGGATAGAATGCATTAATAATTAAATACTAGGAAAATTTGGCTGCCATTTATTGCGGCATATTTAGGCTTTTTACGTGATTATACAAATTGTAAAAAAAAAAAAAAATTAAAAAAAAAAAAAAGATACACAAGTAGGTATCCACTACACAAGTAAAAAAATAGCTGCTCAAATATATTGATAAAGAATTTTAAAGACGAACCAAAAAATACATAACAATAACTACTCAAAAATTAAAAAAAAAATCAAAAAAATTCATAGTAGTCAAAAGAGAACCAAACCAATTTTTTTTTTCAATCACAAAAAATGGAGTTATAAATTTGTGAGCGCTTTTATTAATTGATAATTATTCTTCGACGTCCAAGTCTGAAAATAAATAAGAAAAATATACAATTTTGTGTCAGTTTTCTTGAAGAAAAATAACAAAATTTATATTATAACGAAAATTAAAAGGATAATCATAAGGAATATGCACTTTTTAGGGTTCCGTACGTCCGAATAAAAAAACGGAACCCTTATAGGATCACTCGTGTGTCCGTCTCACGGAGCATATACAAAGAGGAGATGTTGTTATTGAATTTTTCTATAGAGCGGCGCGTGACTACTGCGCGGGGCAAGGAGGAAGTTAGACCCCGCCCAATTATCTTAAATTGCCAATGAAAATTGACTGTAGTCTACAACAAACAAGCGCCGCCACACCGTGACCAGTGCCGACAGCAGACTGACCAAGACCACGCCCACAAAAAATGACGTCAGGACCTAGTTTGAAATCAGTGCACAGTTGTTTAGGCCATCTCCTCTTTGTTGTATATGCTCCGTGGTCCGTCTGTCCGATCATCCCCCCCCCCTCCCCCGCCTTATCTCCGAAACTACTGAACCTAAAGTTTTGAAAAAAATACAGAAATTAGTGTTCTACTTATAGATTATAGGAAAACCTATAAGAAGTCCATGATAACAAAATAACATGGTAAATCACTCAATATTGTGCGGATAGGTAACATCGTACGGAACCCTCTTCACGCGAGTTCGACTCGCACTTGTCCCTTTCTTTTTTTTTCTTTTTAATATTTTCATACGATTGGTTATGTCGTCATATAATATTACCAAAATTAAGAGAGAATTTGATTACCAAAATCTCCAAAGTTTAAATTAAAATGGCTTAGTTTTGAACAATTCAAAATCGATTTATTTTCAAAACTGCAGCAATCAGAACTTGCATTGTAAAATTTAAACTCACTAGGCGACTCTACCGACACGTTCGTTCGCTAAGCGACTCGCTTGGTGACTAACTAAGCGCCTACTTTGGCACATCGCTTGCTGTGTGGCCAACGCGGTAGTATGCAATACGTCTGTTCCCTAGGATCCCTGTCTGATTCCCTTACGGAAGACCACCGTGAAATAACTGCACGTGTGCTGTTGTGTTTCGGTGAGTGAGTGAGGGATGCCAGAGCCCATTTTCCTATCCAATCCCTTATCGGCAGTACACTTGCAGCAGCTTTGGCGTTGTTCGTGTTATAGGCGACGGTAGCCACCTACCATCAAGTGGACCAAAAAAATCACTAAACTAGCAGCTTAGCACTAAGCGAGGCTCTTTGCAGTATAGGCTCTATTTTTTCGGCGACCCCCACGTACTTTTTTAGTAGACCCAATTAGATTTTTGATCAAAAAGAAGCAACAAAAAGTGTCCCTCGCCTGGGCAGGCCATAAATCACAAAAGGGCCAAGATTTAGCTCGTCAATTAAAACCACGACTCACCCAATCTCCTGTTCGTCTTTCGCCAATCTCTCTTAGACACTCTCGGCGGGACTCTGGAACTCGGCCAAGGCGTGTATAGGACTCGGTTGTTTCTTCTGACTGCCGCGACGGACTTTCGCCCGGACCTCCTCGGGCTTTTCCGGCCTGACCAGCGGTTTCTTCTCGGGAGCTTTCATACGCCAGACCACTATCGGAGACTGGAAAGAAGAAACGGGGTCGATTTGTGATGAGTGGTTAGGGTGCCTGCCTTAACGCTCTGTTCTAGGGTTCCCGGGTTCGATTCCCGGCAGGGTCAACTTTGAAAAATCGACTTTTCAAATTTGGCTCTGGTCTGGATTTGGAAAGTAGTGGCAGGGCACACTGCGTTTTCGCAGCCATTTGGGCAGCCCGTCTGGCGGCAGTAACCACCCCCTCACAGAAGACCATCGTAAAATAACAGCACGTGTGCTGTTGTGTTTCGGTGAGTGAGTAAGGGACACCAGCGCCTATTTCCCTATCCACTCCAAATCCCTTATCCTTAATCCTACTGCAGTCGGCAGCGCACTTGCAGCAGCTTTGGCGTTGCTTGTGTTATAGGCGACGGTAGCCACCTACCATCAAGTGGACCGTCTGCCTGTCTGCCGACCTTAACATAAAAAAAAAATTCTAACAAAATAATAACAGAAATAATGAGCATTTCATAATAAGATCCCAGGCCAACTCCAAGCCTCACAAATAAACTAGCTTCCGCCTGCGACTCCGACCGCGTCCCTTTTTCTTAGGCGTTTATACATTTATATTCATTGATGTTGACTTATTTGTCAAGCTTTGATTTTTTTCTTTCTTTTTTCTGGACGAAAGTTACCCCATGTCCTTCTTTGCACCCCTGACAACGTGTTCGCAAAGTTTCGCGATGAGCAGTTAAGGCGTAACAAACTCACTTTCGTATAAGGATTTATAAGTAAGGATTCAAAACAGCGTTAAAACAAAAAATATATTAAAAAAATGCTATAACTCATGCAAAGCCTATGCAACTGGTGGAATTAAATGTAACTGATGACGGCTACATACAACTTGTACACGCTGTATGCTACCGAGGTCAAAAAAATATTTTTTAGAATTTTTGTCCGTTTATCTGTGCGTTTGTGCTAATCTCAGAAACGGCTTGACCGATATTCATGCGGTTTTCACTCATGTATTGTAGCAAGCTTCCCCTAACATTTAGTGTTTGTTTCATTCCAATCGGTTTACAAACAAAAAAGTTACGCGCTATACCACACAGCTAGTGTGGAATAAAGTGGCTATCCGCCTATGTCTACTATTCCACTAACTTCTTCTGAACCACCCAACCGATTTTAATGCGGTTTTCACTAATAGAATGAGAGATAAACGAGGAAGTTTGTGCATATAATTTGCAGAAAAAAAAAGCACCAACGCGGAGCCGGGGGCGGTTCGCTAGTGAAATGTAATTTGTGTCTTTTGACGGTTATAATGTCTAAAACTGTGGCTTTTAAAAACGCTACAAACGCGCGTTTTCGATTATTTTTAAACTATGGATAGACGCGCGTTTGTATTCATATAATATACCAGTCTCTGTGTAATCTTCTATATATAAAAATGAATCCCCGTTTCCCTTGGTCACGGCAACACGCGTGAACGGGTAGGCCGATTTTAATTCGGTTTTCACTAACGGAAAAAGGGATAAACGGGGAATGTTCATATATATAAAAATTGCACCACGGGCGAAGCCGGGGGCCGGTCGCTAGTTAAAAATAAAAAAAAATTAAAGCTTTTTTTATAAAGAAGCATGAAAATAAATACACTACATAAGTCATGCTAAATTTTCTTTACATATCAACAAAATTATTAATATTCTTAAAAGGCTTATTAAATAATAATAATAATAATATTATCGGTCGGGGTTCGCCCTGAACCCCGACCGACTGTGCTTCTGTCGGGGGTTACACCGTCTCCCTCTCATTTTGGCTTTTAGAGGGGGAGACGAGTCAAAATTTCAATAATAATAATAATAATAATAAGTTTTTTATGATATATATTGTTTGTTTTTTAATATTTATATTGTAAAAAATTTAAAATTAAGAAAATAAATAAATATGTAATTAATTAAGAAAATAAATAATAAAGCCTTTTTATTTCCATATCTCAAGTTTTACAAAATCATAAGTAATGTAAAAGTATTAAGTCATAAGTAATCATAAGTATTAAGTTTAAAAGGCATAAAAAATAGACTTACATAATTCTGGGCAGCCAGCGTGGAGGCAAAAATTCATTAATAGATAAGTATTTATGCAGGAGGCAAGCTATTCAACGCCATGCTACTTCGTTAGTGTAAGCTCCGCAAATTGCTAATGAGCCTGGCCGCCATTTTGGTGACGTAGTCTCGTGACACACTCAGTGCCGCTACAGCAGACGCATTATCTACAGAGTCGTCGAGCAATAAACGTCAATGGCGATAACAATGTGCAACCGAATGAAGATTGCTATCGATAAGTCGTACGAAAACCGGCCGCAGTGGACAGATTCGATATAATCGTATATAGTAGTTTTTTATAAATTCCAGGACCAACCTCCCCGCACTCAGCCAAAAAATTAAAATGATTTCATTATTGTTATTGTTAGGTATTATTATTGTTGTTATTATTTATTTATTTATTTTTGAGCTTTTTAAATATCAATCATCTAATAATAGCATTAATATTTACTTATGTGCGGCAGGGAACTGGAGTAATCTTGGAGTAATGTTTTCAATTTTCGTGCAAGCAGTTGTGTTTCTTGACAACAAATAAATTTAAATAAATATTTTTTATTTCATTTGTTAGCGGGTACATGCATGGTGTGTGACCGTGTTTGTGTATTAAGTAAGGGTTCCTACGGAAGATGCTGAGTAGGGACCTTTTTGTAACTTTCTTTCTTGCTGTTACTTTTTTATCTGTGTCTGTTAAATGTATGTTTTATAAGTTACAAATAAATTGAAATTGATTGAATTGAATCGACTACCAAATTTTGAAAAACTAATGATGTACTAGAACTAATGCTATCCTTTTTTTATGTTCTTTCGGTGTTCTACAGGATTTACTTCGGAGAGTGTGCGTTGGACTTGCACCAGCTAGTCCCCCCTAGCCCCTTCTACCATCGGACAACAAGGCGCACATTTAAATGTCACCCTTATATGGTTGATATACCTAAAATCCGCACGTTGCGGTTCGGGTCAACTTTTTTGATTCGAACTGCTAGCGTGTGGAACCAACTTCCAGCACCCTTGTTTCCACAACACTACAACCCTGGACTCCTCAAGTCGCGAGTGAATCGGTTCTTAATAGACAAGCATGCTCCATCTTAGATCGCGTCATCACTTACCATCAGGTGAGACTGCGGTCAAATGCTTGATCTATCATTATATTTAAAAAAAATGTACATTTTTAAGGTTCCATACGTCCGAATAAAAAACGGAACCCTTAGGATCACTCGTGTGTCCGTCTGTCCGACCATTCCCACCCCCCCCTTATCTCCGAAACTACTGAACGTAAAATTTTGAAAAAAAAAAAAAATACAGAAATTAGTTTTCTACTTATAGATTATTAGGAAAACCTATAAGAAGTCCATGATATTAAAATAACATGGTAAATCACTCGATATTGTGCGGATAGGTAACATCGTACGGAACCTTCTTCATGCGAGTTCAACTCTCAGTTTTTTTTTTTTCGATAAAACCAGTTTTTACAAAGTTGTTTGAATTACTGTTTGTATGGGAAAAATAATTAATTTTTAATTTATCAAAAAAACTCGAGATATCTCAAAATATGGCTGAGTTCTTATAGCTGACGCACATGGCTACCCTTGTATACTAAAAGCTGAACCGTCGTCGATTTGCCTCGAAATCTCAATATAAAGACAATAATCTGACTTTTGTAATTTTAAAAAACAAATTAGTTTGTTACATGTTACAAACTTTTATTTTCACATAGCGAAAAATTACATATCATATCGTATCAGGTTATCGACACATCAGCTCTGTCAGTGCGAGCGAGATAGACTGATAAAAATGATCTATTAACCGACGACTCAGTTGATAATGCGTCTACTTGGTAATAGCAACACAGGCCGGCGAATTTTTATTTGCGGATGACGTCACGTGGATGTTAATGCGCCAAGGTCCCTCTGCGCATTGGCAATTTGCGGGTCTCATAAGCCACTAACCTTCTCGCTTTGGAAAGAGCTTTCTTTAAAAAAGCCAACAAATAAATTGACATATTCTGTCAAATGTCAGTGAACTTCAAGCATCAAGACAGCAGCAAAATATGGCACTATTAACCAGACTTGTAAAAAATATCTGTAATCTTAACGGACGCTTGTCTTGAAAGCCAAAGCGCTTCTTTTTATCATCTCTAGGATTTTTATAACTTTTTTTTACATTTTCAAGCGTCAAGACAGCAAATGATAGAAAGAAGAAAGAAGAAAGAAAGAAAAATTTATTGGCATTTAAACAGAAAAACATATGAACAAAACAAAAAAAAAAACATTAAAAGTAAACACCAAAAGGACACAACTCAGCTTAGGCTGCAACATTGTTACAGCGCTGATTTTCAGTTGTGCCCTTGCCGATGTCTCACGACGCGCACTAGGACCACTCCAGCAATGCGGTGCAAGTACATTTTACAAATATATTTATATTACTAAATAATAAGTTGTATCACTGTACGACAAAAGGTTGCGGCGATCATGTTCTACAATCCAAATCAATAACATTAATAACAGTAACAATAGTCGATAACAATAAAATAAAAAAACTAAAGTATTTATGAGTGCAATCTATGCCGCCCTTAGTGTTCACAATTGTTTTTGCTCCTTCAAAAGATTTAATTTAACCCTTTCACGAAAAACCTTCAGTGAACTACACTCTCTTATGGGAGGAGGCAGATCGTTCCAACACTTAGAGGCGGCAAACTTGAAACTTCCCCGAAAAGACGCAGTGCTATGCTTAGGAATCAACAATTGCTCAGGTCTGACGCGGAACTTCGGTAGGGGCTTGTACCATTTCAAGCGATCGTATAAATATAATGGCTGCTCAGTGCGGATAACGCCAAACAGTAAGGTAGCCAGATGAAGCCTGCGGCGATAAACCATCTTTAGAAAGTTTGAATTATTTAGATATGGGGTAACATGTGCACGAGGTGGAATATCAAAACAAAAACGAGCGCAAGCGTTCTGAATTCTTTGAATCACCCTTTCTGTTTTGCGAAGTAACCGCGGGCCATAGACAGCATCAGCATAGTTCAACTTAGAAAGAACCAAGGATTCACAAAGATTCGCCCTCAGCTCGACACTAAGATAGTGGCGCACCATTGATCTGTCTTTTTAAGGGTCAAAAAACGGTATCTTTTTGGGATAAATGTCAAAATAACTATGAAATTGATACTTCTCTTATGTAAAGTCAAGAAATAATTTCTTATCTGACGACTTTTAATTTTTTTAATGTTTTCAAATGTTACTTTTAATGAGAATTCTAAACAATAAATTCTAATCACATCCTCCTATCCCGACACTCTTCATTAAAGGATAAAACAATAAGTTTTATTTATTTGATCGATTATCCTAGTTTTCCCAGAGGCGTTCAAATCACTCGATACACACGTACATAAAAAAAGTCACACTTTTTGAGTTCACTCTTTAAGAATAGATTTTCATATAGAGCCCCCCAGTATGGAAACATTATGAATAAAATTAATACAAGCGTTAACTAAAAGCGTTACGTTATCTGTCACTCTTGACAGTATTTATGCAGTCCGCGTTGAGGGACGAAGAGATAGCGAGTTTTAACCTGCCGGCACAGCGACCTCTGTCGTCGAAAAACTTTTTTTCCTCTCTCTCAAACACACGCACACACAGATAATCGCACAGTTGGTCTGGAATGGCAAAAAGACTTACAGCAATGGTGCCCTGTCTGGTGTACTTAGTGGAGGCGACGTACGACGCCTTCACTGTGAGAACCACCGCGTTCATCAGATTCTTGGCGGCCTGTATCAGGGACGTGGCGCTGTCGAGCTGAAATAAAATTAGACCTTTTTCAAGTCAATGTTTCCTTTTTTTAAAATTAAGTTTTAATTAAATTATTAGTTGGTGCTCGCGACTTCGTACCGCCTTCTGTATCTGTCCTTTGACCCAGCCATCTTGCGAGAGCCTCTTGAGATGTTGGTCGAGGCTCTTCGCTATAAAACCTTCGCCAGGAATCGACATTCCAAATGGCGGTCACCTCGTGAGCCAACTCTACGAGGTTTTCGTCATGTGGGACAGCCATGTCAACAAGTATCGTCTGGCGATATCAGGCTTATTGGCGACAATAGTCCTGTCCGTGATTATGGAGCGATCCCGGTAGAGCGTGGCATGACCATTTTCGAGAACGGGCGTAGGCACGTACGGCACCTAAGACTCAATAAGACCCTATCGAAGGGCAAGTTGCTAAAGAATGATTCCTGGCCACTTGGTTATGTCTTGGCTGTATGCTTGGGATGCCCGACAGATACCGTCCTTCAGGATATATTTCCGGTAATTCTTCGTCCTAATAACTTCGTTCACAATTGCACGGGCAAAACCGTCAGTTTCCCCAAAGAGGTCACCGAAACGTAGCCAGTTCACTGACATGATTAAGTCCACATCAGGTCCCGTCATGGGCCTTGTGTCTAGTGTAGCTACCGTACCGAGTGGATGTGTGCAAATAAATATATAGAATATAGATAAATTGGAATAGCTCTGAAAAGAGCTGTTAATCAGCACGGTTTTGTTTTTTATTTAACCACTATCGTTAGATTAACGACGGAGGATGAGTGAGAGCCAGCAGCAGCCGTCATAGCCAACGCTTCGGAATTTCAACGATATTGACTGACTTCTCGGCGGCGCAAAATACCTACGCGGCCCATATTTATATTGTCACATCGCTGCGGAGTGTGCGCGCGCGGATACAAGCATACTTTTTGTTTCAGGTGCAGGTATACGTCGTCGCATACCTAATACCTACGTTATGCTAATGTAAAAATTGTATACAAATAGAGTTTTTTTTAATGTTAAGGTCGGCAGACAGGCTGACAGTCCACTTGATGGTAGGTGGCTAACGTCGCCTATAACACAAGCAACGCCTAAGCTGCTGCAAGTGCGCTGCCGACTGCAGTAGGATTACGGATAAGGGATTAGGAGTGGATAGGGAAATGGACTCTGGCATCCCTTACTCACTCACCGAAACACAACAGCACACGTGCTGTTATTTCACGGTGGTCTTCTGTAAGGGGGTGGTTACTGCCGCCAGACGGGCTGCCCAAATGTGTGCCTTTGCCGAAACGCAGTGTGCCCTTGCCACTACTTTCCAAATCCAGACCAGAGCCAAATTTGAAAAGTTGATTTTTCAAAGTTGACCCTGCCGGGAATCGAACCCGGGAACCCTAGAACAAAGCGTTAAGGCAAGCACCCTAACCACTCATCCAACGAACTCATTTTAGAATCAAAGACATTCCTGTACATACCTACGGAGTATTATTACACCAACATGATCGCCAAACTATAGTAACGTCAAAACTCACCCCGCTGACAATGAGCTCTCCGGATATATTCTGAACGTCCGCCTTGACTTTGCTCGTGATCTGTATCTGATGGCAATAGAGGGCGATGCGTTGGAGATAAGCCAGCAAGTCTTGCTTCGTCGACGACTCGGGGCACTGGAAACATTTATCCCAATCGTATATTATTAAATGTGAAAAGGCTGCTGGTCGTAACTTCTAAATTCTAAACGAAAGGTCCGATTAGAATAATTATTTAATAAGAGGAATTTGTATGTACAAAAGAAGGAAAACTAAAGATGTGTGTATCCTCGAGGCACCGAATCGGATGCTGGCTCAGCATTGTGCTGCTAGACAAACGCCTACAGCGCTCATTTTTCAGCCAGCACTGTTTGCGACTCAAGGAACACCATACGTACTTTATAAATTACTTTTTTTATTATTATTAAAGATGGGTTTGTTCCATGTAGGAAGGATGAGGCCGACGATGGAGCGAGCTCACTCGAACCTTGAAAAGATTTGGGTTGCATGAGCACGGAAATACAGATCCAATCCTTAGCAGTGCGCATCACAAAAGATGTTTTAAAGCGCTTGGTCCGAATTAGAGGGATATCGACAAGGTGAGGATGGTAACCAGCCGTACGTCTGCATGTCCGATAGAAGAAAGGGGAAGGCGGTATGATCTCATGCAGCTCTCGAGCACACTCTCCGAAGTACATCTTATAGAATACACACAGAGATGCAACTTTGCGTCTATGTGCCAGGCTCTGCAGCTTAGTTCTTATTAGTGTATCATCGCCAATGAGCCTCCTAGCTCTGCGATCCACCGAGTCGAGTGCGGCAAGTTGGTATTTTGCTGAGCCATCCCAAAGGTGACAGCAACACTCCATGCAAGATCGGACTTGTGCCTTGTATAAAGAGAGGAGCTGTCCAGGTGTGAAGCATCGTTTGACTCTATTCAGGATTCCCAACTTTTTGGCCGCTGTTTGGGCTTTGGACTCGATAGAAGAACCGAAGTTGAAATTTGAGCACAACCTCATGCCAAGAAGCTCAAGATCATTGGCCACAGGTAAGGATGCACCTCGGAAAGTTGGAGATAAATCGAATCATCAATCTTGTTTATGGAACTATTTAGTTTGATAAGGATTAAAAACATAATTCCAATATGACATCTTTCGATTTTGCTAGTGTCTTGATTGAATAATTAAAAAAAAAATAACGGTTACAGTGACAACTATAATATACTTAGCTGAACTCGGCCACGCTTCGCTGCGGCCCATACGGCAGCGGTGTGCGCATGGGGCGCGCGGTACTGGACACTGCTTATATATAATACTATTTATCGCAGCGTGATGTTATATGGCCTATAGCCTTCCTCGATAAATGGACTATTCAACACAAAAAGAGTTTTTCAATTCGAACCAGTAGTTCCTGAGATTAGCGCGTTCAAACAAACAAACAAACTCTTCAGCTTTATAATATTAGTAAAGATTTTTTTGCGGGTAATGATGAGTACTATAAACATGTAAGTAGTACATTAATATGTATTAATGAAAAAAAAAATCTGATTTAATTTGAGCTTTTTTTAAGAAGACTACTTACCTGCTCCGCAATCTCTCTGGTGAGCTTGTCCAGCTTGGTGCCGGCTTCCGATATCTTCTTCGCGGCGTTGATTACATCCATTGTCGTCTTCAGTGGACCGCGGCCCCTGCGTCAAACACAATTAAGAGGCGGATCGGATTTCCTATTAGCTATACGGCAATAAAACTGCTGGCAGGGTTTCTTATGATAGGGTTTACAGCATAGGTAGTCCAGTGGGTAGTACAGTACTGGACGTAGGCCTCTGCCTAGACTCGCCACCAAACACGGACCTCTGCCCTTCGCATCTGAAGAGCGTCCTACGTTGCGTATTCCATTCCAAAATTCGTCTACCCCATTAGATATCCATTCTGCGACAGACGTGATCGGCCCATTGAAACTTCAGCTTGCCAATTCTCTCGGCTGTGTCGACAACTTTGGGTCTTCAGAATTTCTGATCCTTTCCACCAAAGAAACTCCGAGCATAGTCCGCTGTGGACTCGCTGAACAACTTTGAACTTGTGGATAAGTCCTACAGCGATCGGCCACATTTGGACACCATAAATCATTACTGGTAGGACGCACTGACTATAGACCTTGGTCTGCAGAAATTTCGGCAGTGGTGTCGAGAACAGATGAAGTAGCTTCCCGAATGCAGCCCAACCCAGTTGCATTCTTCTGTAAGTCTCTTTGTTAACCACTTGTATGCCGGAAGCCGAATTACCCTTGTCTGCCAGCGCTTAAATCTATCATTTCAAGTGCCATTTGCCATGATATATACAGGTTGTTCAAATTTCAACCGTTTTTATAGTATCCGGCAAACTTCTTGGACAAACGACCTTGAATGCGCAGAAACGAAAACTAGGTCTCTTTGTCTCTCGTGATCTCTTTTCTCACTATACCACCAACTAAAACGTTATTAGCCCAATCAATAAAAACCCAGTAATAAAAAAAAGGCGTTTTTCAATGAAACAAGTTCAGTGTACCATGCGCAAACTTTCCCCCACCACCTCACGCAATGGCCAAGAAGTTTGCCGGGTACTATACCGATTTAACTACTGACTCTGACTAACTTAAATGTTCTCCCAGAAGGACTCATGGGGGTTCTATCATGATTTATTAATAATGTGGATCCACGTTCCGGCATACAAAGGGTTAAGTTACAGTTCGATTATTTTCTGTCCCGGAAAATAATCGAATGAATTGTACATGCCTATGTCGACGAGATACCACCCAGAACAGCTCAGAGATGATCTATACGGAATTTACGTAGATTGTTTTTAAGCTAAACCGATTCCTGAATTGCGATTATACGTTGTACAATCTAAAATAAATAAATAAATAAACTCGGACGGAACCAGCACCTCCTTACGGAAGATCTGGACTTAGAAATTAGTGGCAGGTCACACTGAATTACGCAGTCATTTGGGCAGCCAGTTTGGCAGTAATAACCACCACCTTACAGAAGACCACCGCGAATTAACAGCACGTATGCTTTTTGTTTCGGTGAGTGAGTAAGGGATTCCAGAGCCCATTTCCCTAACCTTTTCCAATCCTTTCCTTAATCTTACTGTAGTCGGCAGCGCACTTGCAGTACTTGTGGCGTTTTTGTGTTTTAGGCGACGGTAGCCACCTACCATCAATTGGACCGTCAGCCTGTCCGTCGACTTTAACCTAAAAAAGCGACCAGTGAAAAATAACGGCACGCGTGCTACCGTAGGCCTCACCTGGTGAAGTCCGTCATCTCGAGCATGATCATGCACATGTGCTTGGCGAGCATGATGATGTCGTTGCCGGCGTCGTCCCACTTGCCCACCTCGTTGTCGAAGGTCATCTTCTCCCGACGGAAGAGCTCCACTTGCTGCAGGATCTTACGTTTGTCCTCCTCGGTCATCTTCCGCATCGCCTCCTGTCGACGGCCACGCAACAACAATATAATCACGGGGGAATCCCCGTTGATGACGTCACATAAGTCAGAACATAGATTCGCGAATATTTACACACATTTTCACTCAATTCTGCAATTTAATTGCAACCCTATTTTGTTTACCACAAGGCAATTATTGATTTGCAAATTATTGAATTGTTTTCGAGTTTTGACTCATGTAAACATGAACTTGTTCCATTTTTTGAGGTGTCAAGAGTAGTTCGTTTAGTAGTGGTAAGACACATCGCATTTCGCAGTCATTTGGGCAGCCCGTCTGACCTCTTTATAGAAGACCTTCTGTTGGTTTCGGTAAATGAGTAAGGGATGCCAGAGCCCAATCCCTTATCCTCAATTCCACTATGGTCGACGGTAGCCACCTACCATCAAGTGAACCTTGAACCGCAACCTGTCTGTCGACCTTAACATAATTACGCCGTAAACGCATTACGGCAGTAACTACCCCCTTACAGAAGACCTTCTGTTGGATTCGGTGAATGAGTAAGGGATGCCAGAGCCCATTTCCCTATCCCAATCCTTTATCCCAAATCCCGCTATGATCGGCAGCGCACTTGCAGGACCTGTGGCGTTGCTTGTGTTATAAGCGACTGTAATCACTTATCATCAAGTGGGCCGTCATTCTATCTATCGACCTAACATCTTCTTCTTATATATAAAAATGAATCCCCATTTCCCCTGGTCACGGCATCACGCGTGAACGGGTAGACCGATTTTAATTCGGTTTTCGCTAATGGAAAGAGGGATAAACGGGGAATGTTTTAGGGTATATAGAAATTGCACGCCGGGCGAAGCCGGGGGCGGGCCGCTAGTCTTATATATAAAAATGAATCCCCATTTCCCTTGGTCACGGCATCACGCGTGAACGGGTAGACCGATTTTAATTCGGTTTTCACTAATGGACAGAGGGATAAACGGTGAATGTTCTTATATATAAAAATTGCACCCCGGGCGAAGCCGGGGGCAGGTCGCTAGTAAAAAATAAAAAGAAATGCCCAAATGCGCAATACTTTTTATTGCGCAAACGCATTTGCGATAACAAAAATTCCATACATTTGTTAAACATTCTCTCGAGTAGAAACATTTTACTTTGCTATTTAGAAAAATTTAATGCGCTGCGCAAGGATGTTACGTTATGTTTAAATGTTACAAAACATTTATTTCTTCAATTCAATTCAATTCAGAGCCCATTTCCCTATCCCTTATCCTTAATCCTATTGTAGTCGGCAGCGCATTTGCAACATCTTTGGCGTTGCTTGTGTCATAGGCGACGGTAGCCACCTACCACCAAGTGGACCGTCAGCCTGTCTGCCAATCTTAACATTACAAAAATATATATGATATGGCAAACATAGGCAAGCAAATAGCATCGTCTAAAAGCGCCTGTACTGAAGAAGCTATCAGACAACAAAATCGTTCTTGTCTGAAGTGCCTCGAGCCTCGAAGCGGCTTGAAATTTATATTGATGTCCATACATTAACCCTTAAAAATATTTGAAAAGTGAACATAGGATACAACTTACCCTTGCATTCGTAATGCCGCTAATGTCTGGATATTCATCGACGCCATGCTCCCCTGTATGAGCGCTTGCTGAGAAATAAAAAAAAAATCATGGGCTGGGAATATTTTTCTGAGAGCGCAGTGGGAAAGACGCAGCCTATCATGTCGAGAGACCAAGTTCGATCCCCATGTACCAATGGGTTTTTTTTTTTTTTTTTTTTTTTTTCAAAAAACTTAAGTGCATTTTACTGATTACTCTCAAATGGTGAAAGGAAAATATCGCGAGGAAACCTGAAGAAATTCTAAGACGCATGCGAAGACCACCAAACCCGCACTGGGCCAGCGACGCCAAAGAAGAAATTCTAAGGCACACCCGCACTGGACCAGCGTGGTGGACCATATAGCCCATACGCCCATGTTGAGAGGGTAGGCATTTGCCCCTGCAGTGGGGACATATAATAAGGACATACATGCGATGACGTCATCGCAGTGAATCAAGCATATTGTAAAAAAATATCTAGAGAAAACAAAAAAAATATTTAAAACTAGCTCTTGCCTGTAACTACGTCCACGTATCTTCATAAATTATAGTAATACATCACAATCACCAAATTACTGTAAGTATAAAGTTTCATCGAAATCCGTTCAGTGGTTTTCTCGTGAAAGCGTAACAGACAAGTAAAAGAAGGCATAGCTTTTACCCGCGATTTCGTCTGTTTATCTTTATAAATTATGGTTTAAAAGCAAGGCTATGAGACAACGCAAAGAATGTAAACACACTTTCAGGGGTTCATAACATTTTTTTTAATAAAACAAATAGTTAGCACGTGTACTGTTGTGTTTCGGCGAATAAGGACTGCCAGAGCCCATTTCCCTACCCAATCCCTTATCCTACTGTAGTCGGCAGCGCACTTGCAGCAGCTGTGAGGTTGTTGCCATCAAGTGGACCGTCAGAATATCTGCCGATCTTAACATAAAAAAATATATTATATCACGGCTATTATGTCACGGCATCACGCGTGAACGGGTAGACCGATTTTAATTCGGTTTTCACCAATGGAAAGAGGGATAAACGGGGAATGTTAATTGCACGCCGGGCGAAGCCGGGGACGGGCCGCTAGTTATATCATAAAAAAGGATCACAAAAATTCATAAAAATGTGACCAAGTGCCGTCAACATCGCTTTCCTGTACCACGAAACAGATAGCGCCTTCTGATATTTTTATATGCGAGTGAAAAGGACAGAGATACACAATCACTCGATGTCTTAAAACTCAGTAGAGGTCGGGTTCGTTTACACAGTTTGCGTTGAGTCTTTGGCGTTACTTTATGGTGTTTATCGAACATACAAACTATGTAAACTGTAAAGTTTCATCAAAACCCGTTCAGTAAATTCGCGAGAACGATGTATAGAATTATGGGTACTCACATCTGCTCCTCGTCTCCATGGTCATGTCTTCGACCGGTTCGAACTCGGTATCGGTGTCGAGATCGTCGCTTGTCTACACATGCGTATACACACACAACATTTAGCATGCATGGTTACATGAACTATGACGTCACAATTATGGTAGCCACGCGACAACACTAGCGATTGCTTGGGTGCGAAGTGGCGGTTCTGATAAGTTTCCATTGCGATTTTGCGTTTTAAAAGTAATCTAAGCAATGGGGAATTTAGGTCGCCGTAAAGATATTATTCCAGAAAAAAAAATCCTAATATTTAAAACCTTAGAAAGACTTTCAAGTATATTACATTTTTTGTAAAACAAAACTCTTCAATAAGTTTTGTGATCAAAAATGTAAAGGTGTTGCCAATAAAAAATAATAATCTTAAACGGGTAAAATATAACATTACACGCGGTTTTTCTATTTTAAGTGACGTATACTAATACGATTCAAGAATAAAATATAACTGTTTAAAATAAAATCTGCAAATTATTTTTAATTTCTATTTATAAAAATGTTTTTCCTTCTAAACAATAAAACCTTCAAGCTGAATAATTTTAGGGTGACGCCGCAGCGGCGGTCATTGAGTGGAACATACAACAAAAGAGGACAAAATGTGTCACCTCCATCACCTTACGGACACGATAGTTATATCAGTTCATAATAAGTGCAACTGATTCAGACTCTTAATCGTCCAGCTCATAAGAGTCTTTTTCTGTCGCTCCGAGACCTCCTTCTTTTAAAATCTAATTTTTCATTTTTATCTTTTGAAAAACGATTTGATTTTTATAAATGATTTCCGTAAATCACAATTGAATAAATAAAAAATTCAAATAAATAAACATGAGCAACTTTTCCTTAAGGGGGAGACAAACCCTAAATACTAAAAATATACATTGTTTAATGAAAATGTTACAAGAAATAGACAAGACAATTGCTTTGAAAAAATATATATATTATACTTAAACATGTGAAGAACCAATTGTATTAATTAGAATTTTCGTTAAAGTAATAGAAACTCCACAAAAAAAGTTAGAACACAAGAAGAATTTGACTTTTATTGAAAATTCTCTCGAAAACGGCTTATTGCACGTATATGAATCCTGTACCTATTAATAAGTTAATATCAGATTAAAAAATTGTATTAATAATTTTTTTTATTTTGTGTATTGTTCTAACGGTAAAAACAGAAAAACACAATTTCTAGGCCTGTTGAATTGTCTCCGCCGCCAGCGAGTTCTATAGTAAATGTCATTTGCCTCAGTGAAGCCCTTAAGGGCGTAAATATTTTATATTTTTAATTCCAAGACACGACGCTTCAGCGTGTTTTCAAAAGCACAAAATATAATAAAATCTAATAACAAGAATGTCTAAGAAAATGTTCATTACTCCTGAAACATCACTTTGACAGTGACATCTTTGTTTAAATTTTTGTATTCGATTTCCATTTCTGACTAGATTTTTTTTTATATATTTGATATAATCTGTCAAAAATCACCTCATAAATATCTTAAATATGCTTTTATGTAGGTACCTATACAAAGATTTTGATTTTTGGAGTCATAGCACATATTTTAAAAAAAAGAAGACTTCAACGAGTCACACACCGTAAACATTAAAATATTTGACTGTAATAAATTATCAGATCAGCCATTTCGAACGCAGCAAAATACGCTTGGTTAATGAATAAGCTTGACAATGTGAGCGCGCCCTTAGGCCAAAGCAACACAAGCCGGTAACGCGCATGTGTGGCTTAGGCCGTTAGGGCTGAATACTGAAAACGCTTCTTAAAAAATACTAGCTACTTAACGAGACCTTTCAAATTTCTCTCCCAAAGTAATTTTGAGTAGTAGAATGATTTCTTTAAACTTATACAGACTGTTTATTTATAGAAATAACTGTTTTATAAATTTAGAAAACTTATTAAGCGTAACGATTTTTGTTAACGCCAATTGTCAATTCAAATTAATTGATAGTAGTTAGCTGTGGTATGTGCTGTCTCACTCCCACCGTATACCTATTCATATATCTGTCGCCTCCGCAAGCCGCGCGAGCGGCCATTGGAAGTCGCAGTCGGGAAGGCTTTCCACCTGCAAGAAAACTTCCGCGAGAAATGTCCGACAGTCTGTCCGACAGCAGCTTGCAAGAGCTGTCACGACAGCTCTTACGCTTACAATTGCACTTGCAAGCTGCTGTCGGACAGACGGTCGGACATTTCTCGCGGAAGTTCTCTTGCGGGTGGAAAGGCGGCCTAAGTCTAAGCAAAACATCGTATCAATAACAAGTGCAGACTCCTCCGGCCGATCTCGATCCGCGAGATTTCAATTTATTTATCCGCTAATATTATCAAGCATTGTGCTTGTAATTTATCTGATTGGTCCCGCTTCTCGTTCCACCGTGCGTGACGGGGCCCGTTGCAATCGAGAAGACCAAAGACCTGGTGATTCATGAGGTAGGCGGCAGATGTACTGTACCATCAATAAAAAAATACAGTCCATTTTTTACAATTAAAGATATTCGACACAATCATACTCGAGCGGGACCAATTTTTTTTTTTTTTGATAAATAAAATATTTATTAATAAATTCTGTAACATATGCGCTCGAAATGCAACCTATATGAGCATTGATTGAGATATAATCTACTAGAGAAGCTATAAGTGCAAGTTTTGCTCCATTTTGCAAACAGTTACACTAAATACGCTTCAGCGCTAAACAGAAATTAAAGTCTAATCAAACGATACAACACGCTACGCTAGATCGCTGCAAGCATATAATTTTCTCGCGCTTAAAAGGTTGTAAGCGCCGTGTTTCCTAAGGCGCTTACGCGTTTTGTTCAAAGCCGTACTAAATAGGGTGTACTGACTGTACAGAGTACGGTACAGCCTCGCTACCATGAACGGCATCTTAAGTTTACCCTCTGTGTCCCACTTGCAACTTCTTACATAAGTACGATAGAGAGAGAAAACTTCGAATGACATTCATGGTAGGCCTGCAGTTCCCTGGAACGCAACAAGTGTTCGGAGCGTGAAATCTAGTACGCAGTACATTTATGAGAAGAGTTTCTAAGATGAGATGACATATGTTCCATTGATATGAGCCAGTTTTTTTTTTTTTTTTTTTTTTTTTTTTTAATGAACATGACACGCACAACACACGGCGACACACATGCTAATTGTTGACAACAAGCTAACCCCAGTATGATAAAAAGTCATGCAAATGTATCGCGTATGTAGATTATGTACCATGTATACCACAAATTAAAGGTTTGGTGTTCGATGCGATTGTAGCTTAACACGTGACATTATTTTAAATACTATCTTTTTTTTACTATACATGGGTTTGGTCTTGACCAGCATCTATCCATGTAGGAAGGATGAGGCCGAAGATGGAGCGAGCTCACCCAGAAGATGCCTATTCACTCGAACCTTGAAAAGATTTGGGTTATATGACCCAAATCGCGCGAAAAAGGACAGTTTATATTAAAAAAAAAAAAAAAAAAAAAAAAAAAAAAAAAAACAGGACAGGTGCGAGTTGAACTCGCGTGAAGAGGGTTCCGTACGATGTTACCTATCCGCACAATATTGAGTGATTTACCATGTTATTTTAATATCACGGACTTCTCATAGGTTTTCCTATAATCTATAAGTAGAAAACTAATTTCTGTATTTTTTTCAAAATTTTAGGTTCAGTAGTTTCGGAGATAAGGGAGGGCTCGTCTATTTTCTTGAATAACTTGAAAACTATTTATTTTAAAATTACAAAAAAATACATTTAAGATCTTCACAACAAGACCTTCCATTTGATATGTCACACGATGCAGTTTTCAAAAAATTTTATTTTTATTTTCCACCTTCCCCCCAAAAATGAGCTCCCATATACAGATTTCATCTATTCACGTCACACCTCTGCGTTTGGGTCACAGAAATTGATATGTGTACCAAATTTCAACTTAATCGGTCTAGTAGATTCGGAGATAATTGACTGTGAGCGACGGACAGACGGACACACGAGTGATCCTATAAGGGTTCAGTTTTTTTATTCGGACGTACTGAACCCTAAAAAAGAAACAAACAAACAATATTTCATTTTAGATATTTCGAAATGGCACATTATAACACTAGTTGCCACTGCGACATCGCCCGCTTCGGCTTCCGAGGCTATTATATTAGAATTGGGCTACCAAAAAAGGATTTTTAAATTCCATAGTTTCACACGTATAAACGAACAAACAAACTCTTCAGCTTTATATTTAGTATTAATCTGAAGTGATTATAACCAATTAAACAAGCCATCCTCAAAGCGAGACATTTGGAAAGCTACAATCGCACCGAGCGACCGAATGACACTACGCGGAACACACAACAGAAACGCATGACCGATTATTAATCGCATTGTAGTGTAACCCCCTTACATTTGCTCCTAGTCTCCAATGTGTAATGCTCATCCAACTCTACGTCCTCGGGATCTAATTCCTCTTCGTCCTATTCACGATAATGCCACAAATACTTATAATCAATTTATAATTTTCTTGTATTTTTAATAACTAAGGGCCAGTGCACATTGGAGGACGGCACGGCATTGAATTATTTAAATTTTTTCACAGCATTTTGTACCTTAAGCGCTTTTAATATAATTGAAATTTAATTATATCATGCTATGGCTGAATGACACAGCACGCCGATTGTTGTCGTACATCAGTGAGGGAGTGCTCCCTCACTGATGTACTCCCTCACAAGATATAATGATACAAGCTGTAATTGACCATGTCGCAGACGCCTGTATTTAACAGGTGTTGAAATAATTCATGACACCAGTATCGTTTCTTCTGTTTGTCAGTCAGGAGTTGTAACGTAATGCTCAAAATCGAATCTGTAACGTTACATTACAGGCGGATGCTCCAGATGAGGGAGCACCTTTAATGTGGCGCTGTACGAGCGTGGGAACTCAGTAAAAGGTATTTGGGAGAATTTTTTGTCTCAACTCACTATAATGCGAGTAACCGAAGACAGAATGCGACGCAACACGTTCGTGCCACTTATTCAACTCGCGAAAATAAGAAAACATTGGCTACGTCAATCCAATATTCTAGAAAAATATTGGATTGACGTAGCCATTGACGTCCCAATTTCAAATGTACATTACAGGTAGGATGTTTCCATGGATAAACATTTTTGGATTTTAGTCAGTAATTACAAGAATTCAACCCGCGAAAACGTCACAAATTCTGAACATTTTAGAAATTAATTATACTAGATTTAAAATTAATTTCAGGTTTTTGTTGCGATGCAAAACCTTCATATTAATTATGCCCCAGAAATGTCATGCTTTTCCATGTCTTGATACGACCAATAATTAATGAGTAATCATGGAATTACGTAGTATGAAATAAGTAAGCTGTTCGGGTTGGAATTCAAATTTCTTGTATTAAGGATGATTCATATTACATCGGGCCGTGCCCGTGCCTTGTCATTTCCAAGTGCGCCGGCCGTGCCAGTCATACTATTATACCATTCTGTAATACAAAATATTAAAATATATACTAGTTTCCATATTTTATACTATTTTATATTTACTACCCAAATACTTTGGGTGAGTCATGTAATAAACTACGAGGTATTTGCGCACACATTCACTAATTTTTCGTATTGAATTTTTAATAAAAGCACCTCTCTACAGTCCGCCGTCAACAAGTCTCCGAGCGCACCGTGCTCCGGCCGGTGGAGTATGAATTGGTTCATACAAAAGCATATTATGAATATCTTGGCCGGGCCATATCCCCGGGCCCGGCATTCCGCCGTAGCACAATGCAATGAAATTTGAATCATATTAAAAGCACTTAAGGTACAAAATACTATGAAAAAATTTAAATAATTTAATGCCGTGCCGTCCTCCTATGTGCGCCGGCCCTAACTGTATTAATACAATTTTTCACTCGACAGCAAGAAATCGACTCAAGCTATACCCGAAATTAAATCCGAACATTTTAATTTTAATTAAATTTAAAAATACTAACTGTTTTTTTTTTTCAAAACTTTTATTCAATTTAAAAAAAAAAACAAATATAGTTAAATAAATAAATTGAATTCAATTTAATATTTTAAGTAAATAACAAGCGAGTTTAATTCTGGTATGGTGGTTGAATCAATATCTCAAGTGTAGTTTAAGCTTTGATTAAGTTTAAGCTTTTTGATTTCGATGAAATATAACTCCTCGCTGGTTCAAGATATATTAAAATGGACTTAATGGTCTCGTAAGTAGCAATCCCGGCGACAATTTTGAGCATTAGTGCTGATTATGAGGCAAGCCTTGCAGCTACACAGGCCGCTGATCACATATTTAACTTATTTTTCAAGTTTTAAATTTTTTACAATATAATTAAAAAAAAAAACTAAAATTAGAACTCCGCAGATAGCGGGGCAAGGCCCAAGATACCAGAGTGAGGAATCTCCTGACAATACCGCCTTCTGTGTCTGTCCCTTGATCCAGCCATCTAGTGAGAGCCTCTCGAGATGTTGGTCGAGGCTCTTCGCTATAAGACCGTTCGCCGAGACGACTTTCGGGACGACAATTGTCGAATCGACGTCCCACATGGCGGTCTACTCGTGAGCCAAGTCAATGTATTTGGTAAGCTTTTCTTTTTCGGCTTTCAGGAGGTTTTCGTCATGCGGGACAGCGATATCAACAAGTATCGTCAGGCGCTTTTATCGGCGACAATAGTCCTGTCCCAGCGATCCCAGTAGAGTGTAGCATGACCCTTTTCGAGAACAGCCGTAGGCACATACTTGTAGTACTGCACCTCAGACTCGATAAGACCGTATCGAAGGGCGAATTGCTGATGAATGATCTTGGCTACTTGGTTGTGTCTGTGCAAATACTCGCCTTTAGAAAGATGAGAACAACCGGAAATAATATGCCCGAGTGTCTCTTCAGGACGGTGGCATGCGCGACAGATGTCGACCGTACCGTCCTTCAGGATATATTTCCGGCAATTGTTCGTCTTAATAATTGTCCGCAATTGTACAGACAAAACCTTCAGTTTGACGAGTTTTTGACGAGACCGTTGGATCAGTGGTTAGGGCGCTTGCCTTAACGCTCTGTTCTAGGGTTCCCGGGTTCGACTCCCGGCCGGGTCAACTTTGATAAATCAACTTTTCAAATTTGGCTCTGGTCTGGATTTGGAAAGTAGTGGCAGGGCACACTGCGTTTCGCAGTCATTTGGGCAGCCAGTCTGTAAACACGCCCTTAAACAAGACCACCGTGAAATAACAGCACGTGTGCTGTTGTGTTTCGTTGAGTGAGTAAGGGATGCCAGAGCCCATTTCCTTATCTACTCCTAATCCTTTATCCTTAATCCTACTGCAGTCGGCAGCGCACTTGCAGCAGCTTAGGCGTTGCTTGTGTTATAGGCGACGGTAGCCACCTACCATCAAGTGGACCGTCAGCCTGTCTGCCAACCTTAACATAAAAAAAAATTCCCCAAAGAGGTCACCGAAACGTAACCAGTTCACTGACATGAGCGAGTCTGCATCAGATCCCGTCAGGGTCTTGTAGAATCGCCCATGCACTCTTACGGCAAGGGCTCTTCCATACACTCTTACGGTCTTCAGTACTTAGAACTAGTAGCTTACGCCAGTTCTTGTTTGCCAGAGATAGTGGCGTCCCGTTGGAATATTATCAATTATCAAAATATTATCAAAATTATAATTATCAAATTATAATTTTATATAAAAAAAATAATTATCAAAATTAGTACTGTTTATTACAGCAGTTTAGTACGGAGACTCGGTATGCGTCCGTTCAGCTCTAAAGCTCGTGGACAAAAGCCGAATTCAGCTGAAGAAATGACGTTACTTCCTTTATCAGGTGAGCATATTTCATCGAAACCTTCTTATCCTATGAATAATTCCATCTCCGGTCTATAAACTCACCCTGTTCATGAGAACAGCCCTTCGGATCTCCCTCACCGCGTCGTAGACCAGACGCGAGGCGTCTATGAAGTCGTTCTCGTCGAGACCTGCGCCGGCGCCGCCTCCCAGGGCGGACACCGCAGCGTCGACGCGTACGGCGAACTTTGACATCACTGGAAACCATGCATCATCTTTTTAGTGACAGGGGCACACCGCGTTCTTCTTTAACAAACTCATCAGCAAATATAAATAAGATATTTATGAATTCTCTTTCCAACGATACAATCAGGAACAAAACAACTTTACTACAGACGAACAGAGAAAACTAGCTGAGCCCGCAACTTCGTAAGCTTGGTATTCGGTATAGCGCCTATTGGAATGAAACAAACACTAAATGTTACGGGAAGCTTGCTGCAATACATAATTGAAAACCGCATTCAAATCGGTTAAGCCGTTTCTGAGATTAGCGTGCACAAACAGACAAAAATTCTAAAAACTATTTTTTTCACCTCCATAACATAAGTAAGAGTACAAAATGTACAAATTGTGTTTTTTTTTTAATATTTAATGTGCAAACGCGGTTCGTTTACGATTTTATTATATTTAAGTACTGATACTGATTAGACGAAGAAAAAATGATTGAACACAGAGTTCCTTCCTTCCTTGACAATGTCCTCAGCTAAGCTATTAAAGAAAGTACTGCAAGCGATTCTTTCAGTTCAGAAGAAATAGTTAATAGTTAATAGTTCCCCTATTAACTATTTCTTAATAGTTTCCCTTAATAGTTATCGTCCGCGAGCCATCAACAAATTTCCATGGCCAAGTTCTTCTCGGGCGATAACTGGTAAAATGCTTCTGAGAGTTCTATCATGAAGCCTTGTGAACATCCTCTGCTGCTCCTTGGGTGGGGTGAGCAGCGGTACCCTCCCATACTTAAAATACTGAAAAATTAAATATTTTCAGTAATTTCCTCCCGATTTAAATATTTATTAAACTAGCGTTCCGCCCCCGGCTTCGCCCGGGATGCAATTTTTTATATATAAGAACATTCCCCGTTTATCCCTCTTTCCATTAGTGAAAACCGAATTAAAATCGGTCTACCCGTTCACGCGTGATGCCGTGACCAAGGGAAATGGGGATTCATTTTTATATATAACATTATAGTTTAGTTAAAAAGTCAGCTGACTTGTAAAGTTAGTAAATTTTATCAGACAACAGTTTATATGCTGTTATAGTCAATAAAAAAAAATGTAGTTTACACGTGGTACTTATATTACCGAGGACAAAAAAATAGTATGTGCGTTTGTGCACGCTAATCTCAGAAGCGGCTAAACCGATTTGAATGCGGTCCTCACTGATCTAATGTAGCAAGCTTCCCGCAACATTTGGTGTTTGTTTCATTCCAATCGGTGTACAAACAAAAAAGTTACGCGCTATACCGAATACCAAGCTTACGAAGTTGCGGGCTAATCTATTGAGAAATATAATAATGGCAGCTGGTTGTATCGCGGTGGAAACATTGTCAGCTGATATCCTGAAGCGTGTAACGCATGCAGGAGCCAGATGGGTGCATCTGGCTCCCGCGTGGTGCATACCCCCGAAGCTCAGCTTCTGTGGAGACAGTTGAGCGGAGCGAAGGTGAGTAAATACCGAAATCCTATTGGTTGCTTCTAACACATCTCCGCTTTTGTGGAGCTCGAGCCTAAAAGTCAATAATAATAGCATCAAGGGCACAACTGAAAATCAGCGCTGTAACAACCTATATAAGCTGAGTTGTGTCCTTTTGGTGTTTATTTATACTATAATACTAATATAATAATAATAATATAATAAAGTTTTGCGTTAATATAATACTAGCGACCCGCCCCCGGCTTCGCCCGGGGTGGAATTTTTATAAACACTCCCCGTTTATCCCTCTTTCCATTAGTGAAAACCGAATTAAAATCGGTCTGCCAGTTCAGCCGTGATGCCGTGACCAAGGGAAGGGGAATTTCTCTTTTTTTTAAACACCAATAAATGTTTCTTTCTTTCTTTCTTCTTTCGAAGGATGCTTTAATTTTTTTTAGCGTGCAAAACCACGGTCACAAATTAGTTTACCAATAACTCTCCAAATAGCATAAATTTAATTATTAAAAAAAAACAGCATATGTTACGACAAAATGACGCGGCCCCGGTGACCTGAGCGGCTAGGTTAAAAGAGAACCTCAAAAGCTCTTGACCTCAAAAGTAACTTAAAGGTGAAGGTCCCAGTTAAGTAATACTGAACTTCATTCAAATTTAACTAATGAATAAATGATTACAAGAGTACGCTTTTTCGGTTTTTATTTTTTTAGTAAACAAGTAGAAAGCTTTTTCTATTAGCTCAGAAAATTCATTAAAAAACACGCTTATAATATGAGCTGTCAATGAAAAAAAACTTTTTTTTTAGTTTAAGATCGGCAGACAGTCTGGACGGTCCACTTGATGGTAGGTGGCTACCGTCGCCTATAACACAAGCAACGCTACAGGTGCTGCAAGTGCGCTGCCGACTACAGTAGGATTAAGGATAAGATATTAGGAAGGGATAGGGAAATGGGCTTTGGCATCCCTCACTCACTCGCCGAAACACAACAGCACACGTGCTGTTATTTCACGGTGGTCTACTGTAGAGGGGTGGTTGCTGCCGCCACCTAGGTTGTAGGATAATAGGATTAAGGATGAGGTATTAGGAGGGGATTGGGAAATGGGCTCTGGCATAAGTGCTGTTATTTCACGGTGGTTTTGGTTATTGCCAGACAGCTTTGATTATTGCCGTCAGACGGGCTGCCCAAATGACTGCGAAAATTTGAAAACCGCATTCAAATCGGTTATGCCGTTTTTGAAATTAGCGTGCACAGACAAACAGACAAAAATTCTAAAAACTATTTTTTTGACCTCGGTATCCATAAATACGACGTGTACGAATTGTTTTTTTTTTTTTTGTTTTTTTTTGAAAAAATATTTAACAGACACGGCTCGTTCACGAATTTATTATATGTATAGAATAGTTAAGACTCGTTCGATTCTCCTTGCATCGCAAACATCGATTTTAAGGCGACACACTTTCAAAAGGATGATTGTTCAAAAATATATTTAAAAAGTTATTTACAATCGAATTTTTCAATAAGATTGATTGGATAATGATATTCGCTGACAAGCGGTCATTAGTCAACGTTTTACCATTTACACGCGACGATAAGACTACGACACGACACGATACTTCGCGTAATCGTGTGTTTCACTTTTGAAAGCACGAGTTAGTGACGTCCTAATGCGTTGTTACGTCACTATTTTGTACCGTTTAATAACCATTATCATACCTAGGCGTTTTGTAAACTACTGAACGGATTTGGATAAAATTTGGCAGACAGATAGTTTATTACTTGGATTCAATTTTTATTCTGGCAAAATGCTAGGTATATATTTATACTGCTACACCTGATTCTATTTTAGCATAATAGATGGCGCCATCGATAGTGTTATATTTTTAATTTTTCAACGAATTCGCGGGCACGGCTATAGTATTTTCACTGTATGATGATATGCGTGACAGTTCTCACTTTTTCATGTCACGCAAACTGTTTTCAACTAAAAAAAAACTAGCATAAAAAATAACAATTAAACAAACAAATGTATGAAAAAAAAATTTATCTATTCGAAAAACACAAAAGGAATTATTACTTTTATTATTAATGTAATAAAAAACATATTTTTTAAAAGTGTCAAACGCGTGTCAATAGGGATTGACATTAGGGATATTCACTTATATTCGATATATCGAAAGTACTCCATGTTTGTCATAGGATATTCGGAGATTTAACAAATATTTTTTCTATTCTATATATTTTTAAAAACATCGTATTTTGATAATAAAACTAAAGCTGACTAATAATAACAAAACAAAAGTAAATTTTGTTCTGAGTCTGGTGCGAGTTGTCAAGTTTCGAGTTCTGACAGTAATGAATAAATAAATAAATATTTTTAAACAGACTGCATTGTATTCTATAATTTATTTAACATAACCTGTTTATTAAGATTTTATTTCTAAATCTGAAAATCTAAAATCGGTAGTTCGATTGCATTTTTTTGACAACTGATTCGATATTTTCAAACAATCGATTAAATGTCGTTAGGTTGCATCACTAAAATTGTCAGTTACGAACTGTCAAGCATATCATCATACAGTGAAAATACGATAATTTTATAGTCTGTCGTTAGACGATTCACGGAAATTACGTCGCTCGCAACAAATAAGCATGACAAATGAAACATTATATTTTTTTGCGACTACGATTCGCGTGAAAGCGTCGCCGATATATCGAGAGGTGTAAATGTCTTTTCTATTATTTGTTTATTTTACTTTTTGTAATAATTTAACAACACGGTTCGTATGAAACTCCGTGCATATATGCTTGTCTGTCTGTGTTGCAATAGCACAGAAAAAGGCGTTACGTATAAAATTTTGACAAATAAAATGATTACTTTAGTATTAATTTAAAGGAATTGAAATAATTATAACACTCGTTGTACCACGGAATCAAAGAGAATATATTCTATCACAGAAACATCACAGAGTATGCATGTAATACTAGCTAGCGTCACAGAGTATGCATGTAATACTAGCTAGTGTCACTGTCACAGAGTATGCATGTAATCATGGAAAGGCGAGAAATTTTAATTATTAGTTCAACATAAAATATTTATAAATAAAATCTGTAACATATGCGCTCGAAATGCAACCTATATGAGCATTGATTGAGATATAATCTACTAGAGAAGCTATAAGTACAAGTTTTGCTCCATTTTGCAAACAGTTACACTAAATACGCTGCAGCGCTAAACGAAAATTAAAGTCTAATCAAACGATGCAACATTCTGTGCTAAATAGCTGCTAGGATTTTCTCGCGATGAAAAGGTTGTAAGCGCCGTATCTTCTGCGGCGCTTACGCGTTTTTTTCAAAGCCGTACTAAATAGGGTGTACAGAGTAGGTACAGTACAGCTCCCTGGAACGTGAAATCTGGTACACAGTACAATCATATCTATTTTAATTTATTCCGAAATTATTTTATTTTACACTTATAAAGGCCAGTTCCCTGTAGCATATAAAAAAATACTAAAACTATTAGACCTTGGTCTTCTATGTTTTAGAATTTTAAAGGCTATTACTCCTAAATTTTCATTTATATGAGTACAAATTTTATTTTCAGATTTCACAAACAGTGTACTCACTGATATTTCCAATTTTATTTTAAGGCATTCAATATTAATTATAGTTAGACATTGAAAAAAAATAAAAAAAAATTAATAAAAAAAAAAAAAGATTGGAAGAATGGAGTCGAGTATACACAATCAGTGCGTTGGATGAGTGGTTAGGGTGCTTGCCTTCTCCGTTCTAGGGTTCCCGGGTTCGATTCCCAGCAGGGTCAACTTTGAAAACTCAACTTTTCAAATTTGGCTCTGGTCTGGATTTGGAAAGTAGTGGCAGGGCACACTGAGTTTTTGCAGTCATTTAGGCAGCCGACGGGTAGCCATCCCCATACAGAAGACCACCGCGAAATAACAGCACGCGTGCTGTTGTGTTTCGGTGAGTGAAATGGGGATGCCAGAGCCCATTTTCCTATCCCCCTCCTAATCCCTTATCCTTAATCCTATTGCAGTCGGCGGTGCACTTGCAGCAGCTTTGGCGTTGCTTGTGTTATAGGCGACGGTGGCCGCCTACCATCAAGTGGACCGTCAGCCTGTTTTCCGACCTTAACATACTACACCAATCTAGGCGCGCTTGATGTTGAGTTGAGCCGGGTACCCGATTCAGTGCCACCGACCCGAGCGTGACGGTTCACTTCAAAATGCTATACGCTGCGTTTCAATACATGTACACCGGCCCTTAGAGTAAAAACGTCAAAACATGAGGCTTATTCTTAATCTAACCGCATTGTACATCTTATATATAAAAATGAATCCCTATTTCTCCTGGTCACGGCATCACGCGTGAACGGGTAGACCGATTTTAATTCGGTCTTCGCTAATGGAAAGAGGGATAAACGGGGAATGTTTTAGGGTATATAAAAATTGCACGCCGGGCGAAGCCGGGGGCGGGCCGCTAGTAATATAAATGAATCAATTCCAAAAAAAAATACTAAAAGACGGCTAACGTTGACATATTTGATTTGATTTGTTTAACACCTTAATTCCCAAAGTCGACCCCCAGAAGTCCACGGGAGACTCGACGGGGATCTACGTAGGCGTGATTGGGGGTAACGAAAAAAAAAAAAACGGGACAAGTGCGAGTTGAACTCGCGTGAAGAGGGTTCCGTACGATGTTACCTATCCGCACAATATTTAGTGATTTACCATGTTATTTTAATATCATGGACTTCTTATAGGTTTTTCTATAATCTATAAGTAGAAAACTAATTTCTATAATTTTTTTCAAAATTTTAGGTTCGTAGTTTCGGAGATGGGGGGGGGGGGGGGGTCGGAAAGACGGACACACGAGTGATCCTATAAGGGTTCCGTTTATTTATTCAGACGTACGGAACCCTAAAAACCATCAATTCTCGCTTATTTCATTTAAAAAAACTCCCCATTCGCGGTTGGAACTCAGCCGCAACGCAGATTTCCATAGGTATATCTAATCTTCACATTTTTTGTCCAATTTTGGGAATATCGTATAAATGTAGGCTGCAGGGGGTCCACCGGAACCACCGAAATTTTGAAAGCGGTCTGTTTAACCTCTGGTTTAACATATAAAAATAGGATGAGATTAAACAATGACAAGATTACAGATAAACAAAACACCAAAAGTCAATAAGATTATGATACAACTTCCTCAATTATTTTGAATGATGTTATTTTAATAACTGTATATACGAGGTGTGACGCTCACTGACGAAGCTAAGCTATATTGTGCTATGAATGCTATGAAAGAATAACAGCTGCTGTTCTTAATGGGCCGTGTAAAAAAACATTTTTTTAGGGTTCCGTACGTCCGAATAAAAAAAACGGAACCCTTATAGGATTACTCGTGTGTCTGTCTGTCCGACCAAACCCCCCCCCCCCCCCCCCCCCCAATCTCCGAAACTACTGAACCTAAAATTTTGAAAAAAAAAAAAAAAAAAAAATACAGAAATTAGTTTTCTACTTATAGATTATAGGAAAACCTATAAGAAGTCAATGATATTAAAATAACATGGTAAATCACTCAATATTGTGCGGATTCGGCTCGCACTTGTCCCGTTTTTCTCGTGCAACGGACATTGCCATCTCTTACTTAAGAAGCGCACAAGTGCTTAATACTACACGATGGTCTTCTGTGTTTATAGCTACCAGACGGGACCCCCTGGTGAACGTTGATATTAAATTGAATTTTATTGAAATCATTGCGATTTCGTTCAATTCCCAAAAAATAATTAATAGTACATTACTGCAGAGTCCAGGAAGTGAAAGTGGTTGATAAAGATCTGAGTCCGGCAATCCTCATTCCGGTCGAGGCTGGTATAGTGCTTTTCTCAATAAATGTGAGGAAATAATGAAACACGCCCCCGCCTACTACGCCTGTGACAGCGGCGGGCGCGTTCGTGAAAACTCGTGAAACTTCGGGTTTCATCGGGCTGAGCAGCGGCCAGGAATGAATTTTCATACAACATTCTTGGCCTAGGCCGAGAAAGAAATGCATGAGCCAACAATTACAAACTTCGTAGCTTGTTTTTAATACAAGAATGCCTACATTTCCGAGCATGTTTGAGAAAATTACTTTTTAATATAGTTGCTCAAAAAGTGGCGTATTGCAGGGACGTATAGCGTTCGGGATGTGGGCTATTACATACTCGTGCTTTTTTTATACCTTTCCCGAACTCGTGCGTTCTCTTTCCCAACTGTCAAAATAATGTCTATTAAAAAGAAAAACCAACCATGAAGTTTTTACTAAAAAAAATTCATAGAAGTTTTTATGAATAAAAAAATTCTACTGAAGACTTGGCTGTATGGGCTTAGTTTCCTTTGCCTACCAGAATGGGTGAAGAAAAAAAAATATCTCTGCTTATATTCTACGGTTGGCGCCATTTTCCAGAAAATTTCTTTGCGAGTTTAGTTGTTTGTTTTATTAAATTGCTTCATTTTTTCGCAACTGTATTAAAAATAGTCGTTCAGTACACGTGCGGAACCGTCATTGCAACTTGTTCCGACTGTCAACCCTCGCCTTCGGCTGCGCCTCGGCTCGGGTAGACATTTGTCGGAACTCTTCGCAATGACAGCCTTTCCGCACTTGTAATGAAATATACTATTTTTTAATATTTTTTTATATATTAAAAAAAAACCTCGCTCGTCCCAAGGATGTAGCACAGATGCCTAACAGTGTACACACTCCGTTCGCGTGTCTATCCTTCACCTTTGAAACAATATTTATTTCAAATCTGAATATTCATCAGTGAACTACGCATTCTTGCCTGTTTACAAAATGACACGTAAATAGCGTTGGACAGGTCAGGTCGATCTTTTTTTTTTATGAAATCGAGGTAGCGCTCGACCACTATCTCACCTGATGTGAGGTGCAGATGTGGCCGAAGGTGGACCACGCTTACCTAGTAAATGCCCATTTACCCTAGTTTTGAAGACCCCGAGGTTGTAGTTCTGTGGGAACACAGACGCAGGCAATGAGTTCCACTCCTTAGCAGTTCGAACAAGGAAGGTGGAACTGAAACGCTTTGTTCGTGATGGAGGTACATCGACCACGAAGGAATGAAACCCCTGCCCACGTCTAGTGGTCCGCAAGTGGAACGGTATGTTAGGTAGGTATGTGTGTTCTGCTGACTTCTCTCAACACGAGTTGAACATTTATTTTCTCCGAGAAAAAAATATAATGTTTACTCTATCTTTATACTTGCTAGCGTAGCTTTCTTTGTTTGTAAACCGATTGGAATGAAACAAACGCCAAATGCTACGGGAAGCCTGCCACAATACATTAGTGAAAACCGTATTCGAATCGGTTAAGCCGTTTCTGAGATTATCGTGCACAAACAGGCAAAAATTGTAAAAAAAACTATTTTTTTCGAGCTCGGTAACATAAGTGCAACGTGTACAATTTTTTAAATTTTTTACAATTTTTTGAGATTTTTAAAACAAACTGTCTTCTTATACCTATAGAGAGCTCAGCAAGCTTTAAAAGTTCGCTACAAAATTACAAAGAGATCACTCGAGGCTGACGGATCCGACGCGATCTTCAAACATTTCTACATATATGTATACCAATTATATATATAAAGAAGAGAATACCAAGAGCCGAGCACAGTCGCCGCGTTGTAACCTCTCTAGCGAACGCAGTTTTAAAAATCATATTGATATTTAAAAAAAAAAAAATGGTGAGTTGTGAGTTTTTTTTGTGACGTTAAAAATCTTGGTTTAAAAGAAATTTCCGGTACAGTTTTAGTTGGAATAGGTATTATTGTTATTATTAAATTTAAAAAAATAGTAGATTTTACAACAAGTGCACAAAACGAACCATTTTTATCCGAGACTTTTAGTAATGTCGAGGATAAAAATGGTTTTGTGGACGAGTTATAAACTCTGCTTTTCACTTCGATTGCGACGAAATAAAAATATAACATTTCTTTAACATTGACATTGACATCTTATGACATTGGCTTGGGCTGCAGACCTATACAGCCTACTGTTGAATTAAATTTGTAATAATAATTTTCTTAAATTAATTAAATAACCTACCGTAGGTACTTGAATTTAAATTTTAATATCTTTTATGTCTTAAAAAACACATGAGGAAATAAATTTAAGTAAATATTATGAAATAACAAATTCTATCTATGAACTTCTTATTGTGTTTGGCTGTATGGCTTATTTTCTTTGCCTCAATATAGATACATTTATGAGTAGATACGTTAATGCACTTGTACACAAAATTCGATTTTGTGCAGCCTATATCCTGCACAAATAAGCACTTTCAGAGCATGAGAAGTGAAAAAATAATTAAATCAATGCCCAGATTAAATGTGTTAATTTAAACGCTATTAAACGCGGAAGATTTCTGCCAATTTTTTCTGCAAATCATATAACACGAATCTAGCTCGTTTATCCTCTTTTCATTAGTAAAAATCGTATCAAAATCAGTTGGGTGGTTTGAAAAAAGTTAGCGGAGAAACAGATAGATGCTTTATTTTATAACTAGCTGAGCTCTAGCTTAGTACGCGTGGTATTCAGAATAGCGCCTAAATTTTTTGTTTGTAAACCGATTCGAATGAAACAAACACTAAATGTTACGGGAAGCTTGCTACAATACATCAGTGAAAACCGCATTCAAATCGGTTAAGCCGTTTCTGAGATTAGCGCGAACAAACGCACTGACAAACAGATAAAAATTCTAAAAACTATTTTTTTCACCTCGGTAACATAAGTACAACGTGTACAAATTGTTTTTTGAAAAAATAATTAATGTAGAAACACGGCACGTTTACGATTTTATTATACTAGCTGAACTCGGCCACGGTGTGCGCATGGGGCGCGCGGTACTGGACACTGATTATAATATATAATACCATTTATCGTAGCGTGATGTTATATAGCCTATAGCCTTCCTCGATAAATGGACTATTCAAATAAAAAAGAATTTTTCAATTCGAACCAGTAGTTCCTGAGATTAGCGCGTTCAAACAAACAAACAAACTCTTCAGCTTTATAATATTAGTAAGTATAGATTAGTATAGATGTATACGTATAGAAGTAAAACTGTTAGATTTATAAACAACGTTAGCAAAAGTTCAAAACGAATCGTCCTTTCTATATTCAAGGGCCTTTAGGTCAAACGAGTCGACATTTACACTAATTACATTATCGGGTGCAGCGCGTGATGAGCGGAGCGTGTAGCGGATTTATACACTTTGATTTTGTATTAAAAACCATTTTAAATTTTTCCGTTGAATAAGCGATTTAATACGTCTTAATTTTAAATTTAATCTGTAATCAAAATTACAATAGTTTAAAATGCATTTAGGGTTGACTTAAATAATAATTAAAAATCAAAACTATTGCTAGCCACCAATAATTTTGTTTATTTAATATTTTAATATTTAATTCAACTTCTTATCTATGCCAATATAATTAATTTGTTATTTATCTGTTTAAAAGAGCTAATCCCTGGAACCACCAGGGATTTGATATGTCAATTCTTGAGGAAGATTTTAGGCTATTTAACCCTGGATAATTAAACATACGTCTATACGACGACACCCCCTCCGGCGAAAGTCGAGTTCACTTACTTCCCCGCCCCCACCGCCTACATCTATTTGTTTTGTAGTGGCTGTGTGGAATAGTGATTTATTATTATAATTTGTTCCTGTTAAATGAAACTGCAGTTTCATTTACCAAGTTTCTATTTTTATTAAATACTTTTGATAATATTCACGTTTTTTTGGGTAATCCGCGCGACGAATGTTTAGTTTAGTTACTATGCAACTGTAAATAAAGTTTATTTATCTAGTTAGAGCTGTTAGAATTTTTAAAATTCCATGTGTCTAAAAACAGTGTATCTTGATACCTTATACAAATTTCTATCAAGATACACACGTGATGACTAAAAAAATGTAGCCTTGAAAAAAATGAAATGTCCAAGGCTTACTTTTTCATGTGCAACCCTGAAGATTACGCGTCGCCATAAATTAAAAGCAAACATATCGCACAGTAAATAAATCTCAATTTATTTCGGTCGCAAATCGTCTATTTTTATTAAATACTTTTGATAATATTCACGTTTTTTTGGGTAATCCGCGCGACGAATGTTTAGTTTAGTTACTATGTAACTGTAAATAAAGTTTATTTATCTAGGGTTAAAATTACCCTACAACTATTAGGAGCCGAGAAAAAAAAAGTCAAAAAGAACGCTAAGCGAAAAGAAAGCATAAACGAGAAAGACAGAAGACACGAGATTCGATATTTTTTTTTGTAATCATATATAATCGAGCGAATTCGCGAAGCACAGCTTGTCCATTACAATTAATGTAATCCTTGACGGCGTAGTAAGATTTCATTTGAAAACGATATAAAAAATATTTTAACACAAAGGTAGCTTATTGAAGTGCTTTACGAACTCTGAACAGGACTTGGAGGTACGTTTCATTTTGATATTGCGCGAATAAAACTTTTGAGTAAGGGCGATTCCTAGCATCGCGCTACATTTGCAAATCTAGGATAATTGTTTGAGTTCCTCCTCAAAAATTCCTATTACACAAAACTATTTTAAAAACATCCAACACTAAACGCTATCTCATCCGCCTTTATAATCGCTGTCAATGTAACCGCCCCCTTATTACGCAGTGATTATGCTAGCAAACAGATGTTGCAATTATTCGCATGTTAAATCAAATATTTCAACAACAATAAACATCTTATATTCGAAGAGGTTCAATTGAGTAGGTAACTCGCAATAGGTACCGAAATTGTTACGAAAAAGTGTTTACGAGCAATAAACGTGATATAATTCTTTTTTTTTTATTTTTATTGAAACAAAAAACGGGTTGGGTGTATCAAACTGAAATTATACAGATTTTTTGTGGATACATTGATCTGTAATAATCACCTTTAATATTAATAATTTGTTTTATCAATAATTATTAAAATGAAATTATTATTCAAACTGAAATTATACAGATTTTTTGTGGATACATTGATGTGTAATAATCACCTTTAATGTTAATAATTTGTTTTATCAATAATTATTAAAATGAAATTATTATTCAAACTGAAATTATACAGATTTTTTGTGGATACATTGATGTGTAATAATCACCTTTAATGTTAATAATTTGTTTTATCAATAATTATTAAAATGAAATTATTATTCAAACTGAAATTATACAGATTTTTTGTGGATACATTGATCTGTAATAATCACCTTTAATATCAATAATTTGTTTTATCAATAATTATTAAAATGAAATTATTATTAGGGGTTGATTTTTATTAAAAAAAACATAAATAACCCTTTTTTCAGGCTATTTCAAATTCATGTCTAGAATGATAAAAAAATTTCAAAAAAAAAACCTAAAAGATCTTTGTAGAGACTTCATTCGTTGCCGAGATATCGATGATCAAAGACAAAAAGGGCGGGCACACTGCGTTTCGCAGTCATTTGGGCAGCCCGTCTGGCGGCAGTAACCACCCCCTTAAAGAAGACCACCGTGAAATAACAGCACGTGTGCTGTTGCGTTTCGGTGAGTGAGTGAGCGATGCCAGAGCCCATATCCCTATCCCTTCCTAATCTCTTATATCCTTAATCCTACTGTAGTCGCCAGCGCACTTGCAGCAGCTTTGGCGTTGCTTGTGTTATGGGCGACGGTAACACAAGCACATTTCCTTATCCCCGGGTCCTAATCCCTTATCCTTAATCCTACTGTAGTCGGCAGCGCACTTGCAGCACCTATAGCGTTGCTTGTGTTATAGGCGACGGTAGCCACCTACCATCAAGTGGACCGTCAGCCTGTCTGTCGACATAACATAAAAAAAAAAAAAACGGTAGCCACCTACCATCAAAAAAGATCTTTATTCATTAAAAATCGGATATCTCAACATAAAATGAGTAATATTTGACGAAGACAAATGTTTTGTAAGAAGCTTACATTGAATAAATGATTTATTATTATTATTACAATCGTAACTGTTTTTTTTAAAATAACTATAATCAGGTTAAAACCTCAAAATGATTTTTTTGATCTCGATAAGATAATTTTCCACTGAGCTCGCTCCAATCCTGTATCATTTCAAAATTGACTAAAATATTTAGGAAATTTTTTTGATACCTTGATTTTTTCCAGTAGTTATAATTTCTTCTTTAATTACAATTCAATTATATTTTTTTAAAATTATAATTCCTTTGATATATGCCTTTGAATTACTACCTCTAACTAAACGATTTTTTTTACCTTTCGTTACAAAAAAAACAAGATTTAGTCCCAATAATTCCATTTAAAATGAGCACACGGGATATTCACACTTTGATCAGCACGTAGACATTGGGATGACGCCATATAGAATTGTGATAATTATGTAATGGGCCAAATCGATCCTAAATGACCTTATTTAATTCTAGTTTCAGTTTTCTAGAATGTTTTTTTTTTTTTTTTTTTTACACTATAGATGGGTTTGCTCTTGACCAGCATCTATCCATGTAGGAAGGATGAGGCCGACGATGGAGCGAGCTCACCCAGAAGATGCCTATTCACTCGAACCTTGAAAAGATTTGGGTTATATGAGCTCGGAAATACAGACGACGGGCAGGGAGTTCCAATCCTTAGCAGTGCGCATTATAAAAGATGTTTTAAAGCGCTTGGTCCGAATTAGAGGGATTTCGACAAGGTGAGGATGGTAACCAGCCGTACGTCTGCATGTCCGATAGGAGAAAGGGGAAGGCGGTATGATCTGATGCAGCTCCCGAGCACACTCTCCGAAGTACATCTTATAGAATACACACAGACGGGCAACTTTGCGTCTATGTGCTATGTTTCTTCCAAACAGTCCATATAACGCAGCCAGAGGGCTAGATGGCCTTGCACAATTAGGTAGACCTTCTACCTAATTGTGGAGTAGCCCACATGGAGGGTAAAGATATCTTTATAAAAGGAACAAAAAGACTCCCAAGTTTTTAAACGCAATGCACCTAACCTAACCACGTCGAACGTTGTATGAGCAGTTCCATCCTACGAGCGATCGTTTGAAGATATCCCCCTAACTAAAGGATTCCAATTTGTTACAGAGATTCCTAATAATCGCAGCCTGCGTGGCTTTGGCCAGCGCTGACGTATCCCACTTGGCCGCCAAGGGGCCTGACGCGGAGGCCAAGATCCTGAAGCAAGACTTGGACGTCGGCTTGGAGGGCAACTACCAATGGGCCTACGAGACCGAAAACGGCATTTCAGCCCAGGAGAGCGGACAACTCAAGAACCCACAGGCCGTGAGTGTTACAATAATAATAATAAACTCTTTATTTCGACCATATTTGAGCATTTGTTAATAAAATTCAACTTAAGGCTATGTTAGTACAAATTTTTATGTTGACTTACTGCTGTCCTCATTAGTCATTAGCTGAACCATACAACAACGGTTTAGGTACCGACAGTCAAGCCTTTCGGCAAATGCATTGAGGATGCTATTGGAGCTGACCCGAACCCTTTTTTTTTTTACGTTGGGAAATCCATCATGGATACCCAGCAGCGAAAGGGGGACGCTGCGGGTTATGCCGGACTCCTACCGGCTAAAACCCAACGACTTTCTAGCGCGGCCGTAGATGGGCGGGGTCGCAGGAACGTTGTTGCACAACTTCGGCGACCCGCCACGGCTGTTCAGCGCGGGGAGGACTACGCTCCCTATCGGAACCTCGGCGTACCCGAAAGCGGAGGTACGACGGCCATCTCGGGGACCTCACAACGGGCGGTAGTCTCCCCTTAGACTACCGCCCAGAGCTGACCCGAACCCTGGACATCAGAGATTGTGGCAGTCGATTATGAGATTGACGAGCAACGAAAAAAAAAAAAAAACTACGTGTCAACGCGCACCGTTGCTTTTAGTTCACGATGAGCGCTCAAGAGTGATGCATCTATGCACGATTACATTGGAAAGGGACTTTGTATAATATTAATAACTAATTTTTCCATCGTCAAACATGCCTCATCAGCGCAGGCCATAAGTGATACCATTGCTTTCTTATAGTTATCCTTATATTGTCACTCATCTCTTTATGCCATTCTCTTCCCATTGCCACTGCGATCCCATGGTGTTTCAGAGGTCAATTTGCAACAGACATAACACACTAGACATTTCTACTCTAAACCCTCGATCAGAGGAATGTTTAATAAAATTATGACACCGGCTGAACCGTTTCTAAATGAAAAACGTCAAATGCTTTGATGAATATCTCCTAGATACCTTATGGGCAGCGTTTCGCACCAATAAATCAATTTTAGAGGACCTTAAAGCTGAGGACAGGCTTTCGTCGGTTGTGCTATTTCGAATGCTAAAGTTCTTTGGCCACATCTCTATGAAGGAAATATCGAAACGCCTTGTGATTCAGGGTCAGGTGGAGGGAAGACGCCCAAGAGGTAGATCGCCTACCCGCTGGACAGACCTAATAAAATGCACAACTCGATCTACTGTGGTACAGTGATCGAGTTTTCAGACCAATCTTTGCGATCAAATAAACCTTTGTCCATAAAAAATTACAACGACAAGCCGATTTACGCCTAAAGGTCCGTTTATATCTTCAGACAACGAACGTATCAGACACGTACCGTCTCAGACACCGTCAGACACAGTTTATTTAGATCTAGCGCACCAGAAACGTGCCAATATCGAACAAAAACAGACAAGTGCACGGTTTCGATTCTGGGTCCAGGCCCACAGACACGTTTCGGCTCAGACTAAATATTCTCTCCGCGAATGCCGTCTGTCTGTGTCTGATGGCTTCTGAGCAGGGGCCCTAGCCAAGATGCAAACGCTTCCTTTGCGTACTTACGAAACGAAAGAAATAAAGCCCGGTGATTGGTTGTTGTAACAGTTGTAACTTCAACAACCAATCACCGGGCTTTATTTCTTTCGTTTCGTAAGTACGCAAAGGAAGCGTTTGCAACAGTTTGCATCTTGGCTAGGGCCCCAGACACGTTACGCTAGATATAAATTAGTTCTTATATATCATATGAAATAATATTATTTTGTCTGACACGCTACTTGTCCGACACGTTCGTCGTCTGAAGATATAAACGGACCTTTATTTGTTTTTTATTTGAAAATAGTGAACTTTTTATGCTTGACAATTTTGATCTCCGAACTCAAACTCGACAACGCATTGAACGCAATTCTTTTCTATGTGTTCCTTAAGGAGGATGCCGCTCAGGTGGCTCAGGGGGAAGCCAAGTGGACCGCGCCCGGCGGTGAAGTCATACAGCTTCAATACATCGCCGACGAAAACGGATACCAGCCCCAGGTAGGCCAATCGAAATCAATTTGTTTGGAAAAATGCGAATAAGAAGTAATCTTTTAGGAAAGTGGATTCTCGAAAAGAAAGCAATTGTAAATATCGTCGTTTTGTAAAATAATCTATTAGAGTTTTATCCTAAAAATATAAGAAAAACCAAACTGTTTTACCGTTAAGGGGGAGACAAACGCTAAATACTAAAAATATCCATTGTTTAATGAAAATGTTAGAAGAAATGGACAAGACAATTGCTTTGAAAAAAATATATATTATACTTAAACATGTGAAGAACCAATTGTATTAATTAGAATTTTCGTTAAAGTAATAGAAACTCCACAAAAAAAGTTAGAACACAAGAACAATTTGACTTGAAAATTCTCTCGAAAACTGCTTATTGCGCGCATATGAATCCTGTGCCTATTAATAAGTTAGTGTCAGTTTTTTTGTAAAAACAAAAAAAAAACACCATTTCTAGGCCCGTTGAATTGTCTCCGCCGCCAGCGAGTTCTATTGTAAATGTCATTTGCCTCAGTGAAGCCCTTAAGGTTATAGCTTTGGTCCGAATCAATCTTCATTGATTCATAATATTTTTGTCAAGCGTTGAATTATTTTTGAAGTATGGAGTAGGTATGGAAATTTTATGAGGAGTAAAATTAATGCAAGCATTAACTAAAAAACTTGTCTTGTCTGTTTCTTGTAACATCTTCATTAAACAATGGATATTTTTAGTATTTAGCGTTTGCCTCCACCTTAAGTCAGTAATGTTCTCCGTACATTGTAGTTTATCCTACATAATGTTCACAGAACACTAATCAATCTACATTTCCTTCACAGGGCTCCCATCTCCCCACTCCACCGCCGATACCGGAGGCAATTCTTCGCGCCCTGGAATACATTCGCGCTCATCCCCCGCCGCCAGAGAAGAACTAAACTGAAGCCTGATACATAATAAGCCCCGCGCAAATTGCTTGCCTTGGCGCCATTTTGGTGACGCAATCTCGTGACATACTCGGTACCGTTAGCAACAATGGCCGTCGAGATTTTAGTTATGGACGACGTCACGTGGATTTCAATGTGACATCTTATCTTATCTTATCCTAGTGGCTATTTCTGTCTGCTAGAGTACCAGTATCACTTCGTCCATTGCTGAAATATTGTGATCACCACGTGAACTAAAGCTCTCTGCCTATACCTACCACGTAAAACTGTAAATTAATGTGACATGGTCCCTGCGCATTAGCAATTTGCGGATTTTATATAATATATAAATATATAATTTTAAAATATATATACAAACATAGAATAGATAGAATCGACGACGAATATTAGGATTTAAGGCTAGACGTTAGAGTCGTTTTTACATTACAATCTTCGTTTGAATTGGACTAGGTTATCGTCTGAACACTTCAATAACACAATCAGTTTCTTTTTTTTTAATGATCCTAAGAGGACTTGACGAGCCCATTGGATGAGTGGTTAGGGTGCTTGCATTAACGCTCTGTTCTAGGGTTCCCGGGTTCGATTCCCGGCAGGGTCAACTTTGAAAAATGAACTTTTCAAATTTGTCTCTGGTCTGGATCTGGAAAGTAGTGGCAGGGCACACTTTGTTTCGCAGTCGTTTGTGCAGCCCGTCTGGCGGCAGTAACCACCCCCTTACAGAAGAGCGCCGTGAAATAACAGCAAGTGTGCTATTGTGTTTCGGTGAGTGAGTAAGGGATGCCAAAGCCCTATCCCCTCCTAATCCCTTATCCTTAATCCTATTGTAGTCGGCAGCGCATTTGCAGCAGCTTTGGCGTTGCTTGTGTTATAGGCGACGGTAGCCACCTACCATCAAGTGGACCGTCAGCTTGTCTGCCGATCTTAACATAAAAAAAGTGGTTGTTTCTACTTTATTTTTTCAAATTAATAAAAAAAAACTATAATTACCAATTACACGTAAAAATTTATAAAATAAGATCGCTTATTTATGGACACATTTTGTATCCATACCGCAGAGTTATTGCGAAAGCCTTCATATTATAAAAAGTGGTATTATAACTGCACGGACTTATGTCAATCATCTCAATTTCATGCAATATCACGGGACAATGTTTGGTTACATTAAGATCTCCTTGGGAGCAATCAGAGATATTGTAATTGCCCTTGTTAAATTAATGTGGCGGAAAGCTTTGGTACATTTTGTTTGGTCGATTCAATGTCATCCGTGTCATCGACTATTTGCAAAACAATAAAATGTAAACATTGCCATTGAAAATGGACCAATCAGAGTTGGTCTGACAATCAGATGACCTTGCACATCTAGGGAAACTGTCAAAATGTTACTATGTTACAATATCACACTATTTGGTATCTAGTGAAATTACACTGCGAAATGGTCGCGATTGACAATAGTTCGAGTAATTATAATTTTGTCAGTAAGTTTACAATATCACCGCTTTTACAATAACCCTGCGACATCTGTAAAACTAAAATTTAATTGTCATCAATTATATGACCCCAAAATTAGATTTAAGGTTTATTTGTCTTGAAAATTGAACCTAGATAGATCATTCTTTGCAGCTTTTTGCTGCGAGTTTCTTTTAAAAGGCTCATTCCTCGTTCAATAATTGTGATTGCTGCGATGGCCGAATCGAGCTGTTGACTTGTTGGAATGCCAATCGAATGTAAACCAATGGTCATTCCTCGAGTTCAATTCCACCGAAGATTGTAACGGAATTGTGTTGTATTTTCGTAGTGTTGTTTGTGGGTCGCAGGCAACTCTAAAATTTTAATACTCAAACTTTTGTACAAAAATCATGTCTGTGATAAGGCTGGTACTAAATAAATTAAGATATTACTGAGCGACTCGTTTACTTTCTAACACCAAAGTGGACTGTGAACAGTCTGCATGATGATCGGTCGAGTATTTAAGGCGTGAAAGAGAGTGAGACTAACCTTGGTTTCTGAGCACGGTGACAGCTTCCAGCACGCGTTTGGTGTAAACGCAGGGCTCGTAATTGTCCATCTCCTGGGTCACCACTGAGCACACTCTGGACAGACAGACGGACAACAATTATATGATATGCTTTCTTATATTGTACCGGTACGGGTCTGCACATTTATATCATTAATTAGCTGCGCCTGCGACTTCGTACGCGTGCTACTCGAAATAACGCTAACTTTGTTAATCGTAAACCGATTGGAATCAAACAAAAACTAAGGCTGGGTTGCACCATCTTACTTTAACTTTGACAAAGACCGTACCGGCGGTTAAAGTACCGGTTAGGCAAAAATTGAGTTGCACCATTTAACGAAACTTAAAATGTTGACGGTAACCGTAACCGCCCAAACATGGTCAGTTAAAGTCAAATAAAAGGCTGTCAGTCGAGATGCGTTAATAGGTTACCTCTAAACAATTTTTTTTTGCTGTAATTGCTGATAAAGTGTAATCACTCACGGGTTGTAAATGCTGTAATGGATAAAGTACCTTTATATTATTATTTTTTATGTTATGTCGACAGGCAGGCTCACGGTCCACTTGATGGTAGGTGGCTACCGTCGCCTATAACACAAGCAACGCCAAAGCTGCTCTGCAAGTGCGCTGCCGACTACAGTAGGATTAAGGATAAGGGATTAGGAGGGGATAAGGAGATGGGTTCCTAGAAAGCTCTGGTTTCCTAGAAAAGCGGTGCCATCACTTAACGGACGCAATTTAACGGACCCAAAAAGACGGCCGTCTTTACGGTGACAACATGTGGAAAGTTCAATTACCATCGACCACATTTTTTTTTAAAAAAAGTCTACCTAAAAACTTATCCAGGAGAGTGATTACGTACGAAATCTATTAAAATCTCGTCGTCCTGGGTGCTCCAGATGGAGTTGGAACTTATTTTGTACTTGGACTGGTCAAAACAATACAATATTTTAAAAAACGGCTTCGCCGCTATCAAGAAAAACGTTCGGGAACCATTTGACACCGACAAGCCGGCCGTCATGCAAATGGCGGCACCGCTTTTTGACGTTACGGTGTCAATAGGGGATCGGACAGTAATTAGATTAAAATCTAAACTGTACTTAGAAAGAAAATATATAATTCTTTACGATTATTTATCGAATAATAATTTAATATAATTCATTTAAATATTTTTAAATGAAGAAATAAAATGTTATTATTTACAATATTTTTAATCTACACTTAAACACCAATCATAGTGCGTGACGTCATTTGTGGGAAATCATTGTCTTATGCCAATGCGGCTGTTTTGTTATGATATGACCACAAATGACGTTACGCGCTCTCAGAAGAACTGTCGTGGCGTTTTGGCGGCACTTTCAAACAAACAATATTAAAACATGATTTTGAGTACCTAAAAGGCTATAAATAAATAAAATAGTATTTTTTATGGGTATAAATATCCATGAAGATTAATTTAAAACACTTTCTGAAAATTTGTCCGATCCCCTATTACCGCTCTCTAGGTAACCGCGCTATTTTGTTTACAACGTTCTAGTGACGTCATTCTCCGCTGTATTACGGCCGCAATATGACGGCACCGCCATCCTAAGAAACCAGAGCTTAAGTGTATGGGTGTTCACGTTCACAAGGCTTCATGCCACAACTCTCTGAAGCATTTTACGAGTGATCGCGCGAGAGGCACTTGGTCATAATAAAACTAGTCCTTAATATTTATATTAATGTTACTATGGCTTGCAGCGCACTTGCAGCACCTGTGGCTTGTGTTATACGCGACGGTAGCCACCTACCATCAAATCGACCGTCAGCCTATCTGTCTACCTTACGATATAAAGAATATATTACCGTGAATAGGGAAAGTTAATGTAACATTACCTGGCAGCCCTTCCCCTAATGGCTCCAGCAGTCCTCTCCAACGAGTCAGGGTCGCCCTCCTGGAGTGCCACGACGCATTTGTTCACATCCTCCAGGATGTGATTCTCTAAAACGGAACATTTTATTGAGCACACAATCGGATACGGATGAAAATGATCATCAATCCACAGGTATCCACTGTTAGACGTGGGCCTTATTAAGTGGGCGCCGCCATAACCAATCCTTAGCCGTCGCACTGTACCTACCGTTCCAAGTGAAGGTGTGGAAATAAATATATAGCCAACCCATTTTTTTTTTTTTTTTTTTTTAAATAAAATATTTTTATTCACTGAAAACTCGTTTACAAATTACGACATTTTTAGTACACAAACTGCAAATACTCACACATACTCACAACTACATTCGCCATCTACACTATATTGCACTACATATTTGCACAATATGCACTCGTATGCCAATCAATGACTCTGACACCCGAACCAGGCAAATCCCTGTATCTCGGGTGCCAGCAACCTATTTCGATATTACAAATCTATTTCAAAGAATCCAGCACCTATATAATTCCAAGTTCCTAAATTCCTTAGAATCCAATTTAAAACTCCTTTATGTGATGCAAGAGTATAAATATTATAAATAAATATATTTAAATATAATTAAGTGGTGTGTGTGTGTGTTATGTGTGTGTGTGTATAATGCACGTGTTTGTGAATGTGTAAGTTACTATTTTATTGCTTTAAATAGAGCTTCAGTATTGTCATAGTCTAGTGTGAATAACCATTCTTTTAGTATTGTTTTACATTTATGTTTCAATAATGGATAAAAATTTAGGATCTTATTTATTTTATTATATAAGAGAGGTGTTATATATGCACGTTGATTCCTTGCAAACGCTGTACGGCAGGCAGTAACTTTTAGGATGTTGGGGGTGACTCGTTTGTTACGATATATTTCCGGATCGTAGGGAGTACGTGATTGTTGGTCTGTGATTAATTTTAATATATATAATTTTCTGACCGTTAGCACCTTACATTTTTCATAGAGTAACGCAGTTGAATATCTGTATGGTTTGAAAATAATAGTTTTCAGAAGAACTCGTTGAGCTCTCTCTAGGAGAATTAAATGAGTTTTACAAGCACTGCCCCAAACGGATAACTTGGAATAGCTCTGGTAAAAAAGCGGTTTGTCAGCGCGGTTTTGTTTATTTATTTCACCACTATAGCTGGATTCGCTGTACAACGGCGAGTGCTCGGATGAGTTGTTCCAATTAATGCCTACCTCAAACTTTTACCACCGCACTGCGCGCCATAGATGCGAACTTCATCCGCATTACCTGGATAAAGTGCCGCTGCGCACAGTTCGGATGAGTAGAAGCTTTATTCCACGGACGCGCGATCTTTGGAACAGTCTCCCTTCTAAGGTGTTTCCATCTAGCTACAATATGGGCTTCTTCAAGCGAGCAGTAAACAAATTCCTGCAAGGTCCGCAGCGCACATGTACCCCCCCTGGTGTTGCTTGTGTCCTTAGGCGACGGTAGCCACCTACCATCAAGTGGTCCGTCAGCCTGTCTGCCACCTTTAATAATATAAAAAAAAAAAAAAAAAAAAAAAAAAATTCACGGCGGTATAATATTTTGTCAGGGGTGATATTTTATATTTTGTTACGAGATAAAATGGTAATGAATACTGACCGCTGACGGCGAGGAAGTCGTCGATGGTGGTGATGTCGTCGACGGCATCCGTCAGCAAGCGAACGGCCGCTTCCCAGCCGCGGGCGAAAGCCGACGCGTTTTCTTGGGCTACTCGCGAACGGGGGCGCGCTCCCAAGACGCGCATGGCATTTATCACCTGCGTTCGTAATGCAACTCAATATTAACTTGTGTTCTTCTTTACTGTAGACGGTGTTTATAGGCGACAGAGGCCTTTTATCGTCAATTGGACCAGCAGTTTGCCTGCCGAACTTAACATCTAATCCAACTGTCTAACAGATAAGATAATTATCTATTTAAAAAAAAAAAAAAGAGGTGTGTGTGCTTATGGCCAAAGGATGGAAGAGAAAACTTCTAATTTTCCAATTTTAAATTATTGTAATTGTATATTTGTTAGAAAATATCCGAACTATTTTGTCGAAAATAACGAAATAGGAACCAAAATAACTAGGCAAGGTAATTTATTGCAAAGACCAAAATGTAGATTAGAACTATTTAATAGAAATGTTTATGTTATGGCAATTAAAACATACAATTAACTACCTAATAATATAAAAGAATTGCCGGATCCTAAATTTGCAAGAACATTAACAAAATGGTTATTAGATTGTTGTTATTATGATGTTAAAGAATTTTATAATAAGAAACATTAATTCCTTTATTAATATTAATATAGTTTACAAACAATTAAACACAAATATTTGCATGCCCTTGGCGGGTAGAACACACTTTGTACTGTAACTGCTGTATACAAATTAAAATCCTGTAAACATGTGTTCGCGCAAATAAAGATTTATTTTATTTTATTTTTATTGGAAATTGATACATCTCTGTATATATTACATACAGGGTGTCCCGAAACTCGACGTCAATCGGGCACGAGACGATAGACTAGATTAGACCATCTCTGGAAAAAGTAAGAAAAAAAAAACCAGGTCCTTGATTAAAAGATACAAATCTTGCAGTTTTTTTAACCCTAAATAATTATGCTATTAAGGAGCGTCCATTAATTACGTGAGGTGCGCAGGGGGAGGGGTTTCGAGCCGAATCTCATCTAATCTTACTATGGGGACAGGTGGAGTCTCGGCGAATATCGCGTAATTTTTTCTTCGCAAAAAGAAAAACAATAAAATTGCTAATAAATTGGGTTAAATTAAATAAAACGTGTTCCTTCACTAAAATAGCAATCAGAGAATTGGTAAATCTTCAAAGAATTCCGCATTATGACTGAGGTACAAAAGGCATACGAACCAAATCGAATCGTTCAGATGGAGCTCATTCACACCATTGCACTCAGTGTTCTCTAGAGTGCTATACGTAACAGTCGTAGTGAAACCCTCACGATGACATGATGACAGTATTAAAGAATCAAAGAATAAATGGTTTTGGAGAAAACCATTTATTCTTTGCAAAAAATACTCATTTTTTGTATTAAAATTGAGATTAACAAGATTTTCAATAAAATAGAAGTATAAGTAACTGCAATCGGCCATATTAACTGAAACACCAATCAGAGCGAATGACGTCACGCCCGGGTAGGTGCCATCGTGTTGCTTGACTTTGCTTTGACAGAATGAAAAATCTGATGAGATGTCGGTGACGTCACGGCTCATCAGACGCGACGCCATGACACCTAAGAGCGTTTTCGCGCGTAATTCAAAATAGATTTAAAGACATTCAATAATTCGCGTTGAAATTTAGTTTTTTGCTGAAATGTTGTTTTTTTCGGATATGGTAGACGTGTATCTACATTATGGGAGGGAATTTCAAAATCTGTCATCATGCCTATTGTCGCAATCCTTCACTTGTGTGTTTTTTTTCGGTGCCTGCCTCGTTGGAGGCCATGTAATAATAAATAAATAAATAAATAAAGCTGAAATATCAGAAGGAAACACCAGTCTTAAACCACCACCAGTGGGAGCACTTCTTAGGACGTTATAAGCATGGGTTTCAAGCTGTGGAAGCATGTTCCAAAGAAGATCTCACGTATACACGGGGCCGTCTTTAACCTATTGGAGGTTCTGGGCACTTTAGAATAATGACTAGGACAAAGCCAAATTTAAATTTTGTTTTATTCAACCGTTATTTTTATTTCTTTATAATTACATTAAATGAATAATAAACATTAACTATACGAAAGAAAGAAAGAAGAATCTCTGTTGGAGCATTGTAATTCTTGATTAATTTTTTATTCTTTTCAATTTGAAGGAGCATTCCTCAGTGAAGAAGGGGCCACATCGATGAAGGGGCCCTGGGAACTTGTCCAGAGTGCCCAGTAAAAAAGACGGCCCTGCGTATGCATTCAGAAGGAACTGATATGTAAATATATGCCTAAATTCTCTGCAAGTCCTCAATACAAAGTCAAGTATACGGTGGACCTTTGCCGTTATGTGGTCAATGTGAGAGACAAAGACAATTTACTGTCCAAATATACCTCCAGGTCTCTTACCTCATCACCTTCGTTCATCTCCTATGCAGTAATCAAAATCAATCAGGTTCAATCATCAGTAATCAATCAGGTTTAAGTTTCCTGGTAAACGAAATTGCCTTACATTTTTTGACATTTCAATTTAGATATTATAAAACATAGCTCATATAAAAAGAGCTATCAGCGCTACGAAAAGCTAGAAAGCTAATAAGTAGTTGGCCTATTAGGGTTTTGAAATTTGGTCCCAATCTTGATGCAATAAAGGGGTTTTTTTTTATTATTTTTACGAGCCAGATATTAAAAAAAAAATTGGCCCTTACCTGAGGACAAAGCGCTTCGATCTGCGAGGCGGCATGACGGACCATCTTCACTCCGTCTTCGTTGTTCGACATGGAGCAAACAAGATTCGCGACCTGGATTTGCGACACACAAACATTCATTTATTTGTTACTAGCTCAGCTCGCAACTTAGTATTCAGTATAGCGCGTAACTTTTTTGTTTCTAAACCTACTCGAATGAAACAAACACTAAAAGTTACGGGAAGTTCAAAGGTTCTACATTTTTCACCTTCAAAAATACGCTTGTCTGTGTGCGAACCGGCATTATCGTGGTGCAATACGATAGGGATTTACGGAGTTTGTCAATAACTTCCGGCAATTAAATGGTCGTGTGCCAATTACTAAGCTTGCTACAGTACATCGGTGAAAACCGGATTCAAATCGGTTAAGCAGTTTCAGAGATTGGCGTGCACAAACAGACAAAAATTTTAAAAACTATATTTTTGACATAAATACAATGTGTACAAATTGTTTCTTTGTATAGACAATAGCAGCGACTCGCCGCGGCTTCAAAATTTCCTACTAATTTTATAAATAAGAAAGTTTGTGAGGATGTATGGATGTTTGTTACTCTTTCACGCCAAAACGGCTCAACGAATTTGGATGAAAATTTTGCACACATTAGTTTATTATTTGGATTAAAGCGTTGCATACTTTTTAACCTGAAATAATGCGAGGTTCCCGAGGGATAATTTAAAAATGTAAAAAATTAAAAATTGGTCGCCACCGTCGTCGCAGCGTTAGAGATGTCCGACGTTATTTCATTTTAATAAAATTAAAAAATATAAAAATTAATCCGCATTTCCCTTGGTCACGGCATTATAAACGGGTAGACCGATTTTAATTCGGTTTTCACTAATGGAAAGAGGGATAAACGGGGAATGTTCTTATATATAAAAATTTCACCCCGGGCGAAGCCGGGGGCGGGTCGCTAGTATATAATAAAATCGTAAACGAGCCGTGTCTGTACATTAAATAATAAAAAAAAAAAAATGGTACACGTTGTACTTATGTTACCGAGATCAAAAAATGTTTTTAGAATTTTTGTGTTTGTCTGGGCGTTTGTGCACGCTAATCTCTGAAACGGCCTAAGTGATTTGAATTTCGTCCCCTCGTGTGTTTTGACGCAGATCTGCGCAGGTCACTAAACGATTTTTGACGCAGATCTCCGTCGAGACCGACTTTTACTCGATTTTAAATATTAAGTCTGTATGAATAAGGTTGAAATTTGTACAATAATTTACTCGGCACAGATCTGTGCAACTACGCGAATGTGTCCCGACGCAGATCTGTGTCGAGACCGACTTACGACTTTAAATCTGTATGAATAAAGTTGAAATTTGTACAATAATTTAATGTAAATGAAGTTGAAATTTGTAATTCAACTTTATTGTACAAATTTCAACTTTATTCTTCAAATTCATACAATAAAATTATTTTACATTCATCATTCAAAACAGACGAGGGGATTGTTGTTGTATTGTTGCAGGCTTCCCCTAACATTGAGTGTTTGTTTCATTCCAATCGGTTTACAAACAAAAAAGTTACGCGCTATACCGAATACCACGCGTACGAAGTTACGGGCTCGGCTAGTTAATGTAATTCATCCCTGACAACGTAATTGCAAAATTTTGTTCCGTTTAGTAAGCCGTGAAATCGTAATAAACAAACACACTCACTTTTGCAAATATTGGACGAAGTAAATGCAGTATGAAGTTTGGAAAGTACGACATAAACCAACCTCAACGAGTTTGTTGGCGTGTTCCGTGAAAACGAGAGCATATTCCTCAACCTCCTTCTCATTTCCGTTCCTGGCTGCTTCCATCAGCACCAGGAGAGGCACATTGGTCTCCAGAAAACTGGAAATCAAAAGTCAAATTCATGAGTAAATAATATAAATAAAACATAAAGGCCATTAATTAATTGGACGAGGCCCGATAGTCTTAGGGGTCCTGGGTTGTGAACTTTGTAAATGAACTTTTCAAAGTTAGCTCTGGTCTAGATCTGGAAATTAGTGGCAAAACACACTGCGTTTCGCTGTCATTTGGGGGCAGTAATCACCCCCTTACAGAAGATCACCGTGAAATAACAGCACGTGTGCTGTTGTGTTTCGGTGAGTGAGTGAGGGATGCCAGAGCCCATTTCCCTAACCAATCCCAATCCTACTGAAGTCGACAGCGCACCTGCAGCAGCTGTGGCGTTGCTTGTATTATAGGCGACGGTAGCCACCTACCATCAAGTGGACCGTCGCTGACGTGGTCTACGACGGTCTCGAGCATGTTTGGTTACAACGGTTGCTTGACTTTACATTAGTTAGTACATTCGTCGCCTTAGCGGTGAAATGAGCTATTCCACACTAAATTGCTTCCACAATAATGAAAATTTAAATAAATAAGCACCCACAAAAAAATCCTCGACCCTATACCAGCCTCGACCGGAATGAGGATTGCCGGACTCAGATCTTTATCAAGGACTCGCTAATGCTCGGCCTTGAAACCACTTCGTCCGGCAATCCTTCAGTTCCTGGACTCTGCAGTGATGTACTATTATTTTAATTTCTGAAAGAAAAAAAAACAACTTCTATTTGAGCTATCTCCTAGATATCTCTTCACCACTAGAATCCCCGTTTAACACTGAGTATGATGATGTTCATAACTCAGTTTAGTCAAAAGTGTGGGTTAGCTCTTTTCACCACCAAGGCGACGATATATAGGGATCGCTAAAATAAAAAGTACACAAATCGAATACCTATCGCTGACGTGATCTACGACCGCCTTGCGGAGCTGACGACGCAGGTCGCGCGTCTTCCGGCACATGTTCTCTATGGCGCGCTCGAGGCCCTCCGAGTGGTTGCGGCCCGCCGAGCTCATGTACTCGCGCAGCAGGTCTTGCAGGGCCTGACGGACCGCGTTGCACTCGGCTACGATGCGCTCGCGCCGTTCGTCGCGCGTGCAAGAGCTGTCCGCCATCAGAGCCGCGCCCGAGATGATCGACTCGAGGCGCTCCTCAAGCGACGGTCGCGTGCGCACCTCCGAGTAAGCCACCGGCTCCATCACCATGCGCTCCTATAGCGCATACATCATTAATAGTAGATTTTACAACGAACCATTTTTATCCGAGACTTTTAGTAGTAATGTCGAGGATAAAAATGGTTTTGTGGACGAGTTATAAACTCTGCTTTTCACTTCGATTGCGAGGAAATAAAACAGTAGTATAACATTTCTTTAACATTGACATTGACATCTTATGACATTGGCTTGGGCTGCAGACCTATACAGCCTACTATTAAATTAATTTTATAATAAGCACAATTAAATTAATTAAATAACCTACCGTACTTGAATTTAAATTTTAATATCTTTTATGTCTTAAAAAACACATGAGGCAAATAAATTTAAGTAAATATTATGAAATAACAAATTCTATCTCTGAACTTCTTATTGTGTTTGGCTGTATGGCTTATTTTCTTTGCCTTAATATAGATACATTTATGAGTAGATACGTTAATGCACTTGTGCACAAAATTCGATTTTGTGCAGCCTATATCCTGCACAAATAAGCACTTTCAGAGCGTGAGAAGTGAAATAATAATTTAATAATTTATTCATTCATCATCAATTCACTTCTAACCCGCAGACGCAGACTTGGGTTAAGTTTTAATTATTCTTTTTAGATAAATTTTAAAATAATTTCTATTTTGTATATACATATATATATTTATATTTATAGTAAATAAATAATATAAATATATGTTAAGGTCCGGCTCCTGAAAATTATGATTGTTTGCCTTAAGTTTGTAACTAAACCAAATATCTCATCAATGTAAAACTTACATAATATGTTTTTTAAAACATTTTTCTAGTCATTTTAAAGACAGAATCACAATTGATGGAAATTGACTCGATACTTTTATTTTTTTTAAATGATACCTTTTTTAAGATTTTTCTCGTTTTTCTCGGAAAAAACTTTAGTTGCATATGTAAAATGAATACTCATAGAAAGAAAATACGATTTATTAGTTACATATAAGACAAAAATTGCCTAGACCGATTATTATTCTCATAATAAACTAAATATGATTTGAGACTTGCGTCCTTTACTTCTGTGCAAGAATACGATCAAACGGATCATTTTATTTTCAACCTTATTGTAACGTAGTTTAGGTTGAATATCGAATGATCAGTAGCGCGCTAACGCGGTCTTTGACGGACCTAGACAGGGCCAAACGTAACATTCGATATTCGACCTTATTTAGAACTGTATAAGGTTGAATATCGGATGATCAGTACAGCGTTGTGCGCGAACAGTGACGGACCTATCGCGGTTTTGAACGACCTTGACAGCGCGGTCTTAATGTAAGGGAAACAAAAAATATTATATGATTAAATTAATAAATTTTCTGTCTGTAAATAAGACAACTTCAAGAGGTATGATGTGGTAGCTTTTTTGACTTTAAACTTCGTCAAAGGGTAGATAGATAATGGCTCTATGTAGATGGTTGTATAGTTTGGAAGAAATAATTTCAAATTGGCTGGCGGCAAAGGAGGTTCTGTGTTTCCGGTTTTCTATACATGAAGATACAGATGAAAATTTTGTTTTCAAGAGAGATGTATTAAATCAGGAGTCTCTAAACTACGGCCCGCGGGCCAAATCCGGCCCCCCAGTGTCGTCGATCCGGCCCGCGATAGCCAATTTCTTATTGTTGTTTTTTTTTTTGTGATAAGTTGGATAAAGAAACACAGAATGATAACGACTCAGTGTTAGCTAAGAGTATAATACTGTGCTAAGAGCTAAGAGTATAACAAGTATAATACTGTGGAAAATTACATAATTACTAACAAATAATTGAAGTTAATCCAATAGGGGATCGGACAGTAATCAGATTAAAATCTAAAATGTACTTAGAAAGAAAATATATAAGTTTTTACGATTATTTATCGAGTAATAATTTAATATAATTCATTTAAATATTTTTAAATGAAGAAATAAAATTTTATTATTTACAATATTTTTAATCTATACTGAAACACCAATCACAGTGCGTGACGTCATTTGTGGGCAATCATTGTCTTATGCCAATGCAGCTGTTTTGTTATGACATGACCACAAATGACGTTACGCGCTCTCAGATGAACCATCGTGGCGTTTTGGCGGCATTTTCAAACAAACAATATTAAAACATGATTTTGAGCACCTAAAAGGCTATAAATAAATAAAATAGTATTTTTTATGGGAATAAATATCCATGAAGATTAATTTAAAACACTTTCTGAAAATTTGTCCGATCCCCTATTAATATTATAAACACAAAACGGGACAAGTGCGAGTCGAACTCGCATGAAGAGGGTTCCGTACGATGTTACCTATCCGCACAATATTGAGTGATTTATCATATTATTTTAATATCATGGACTTCTTACAGATTTTCCTATAATCTATAAGTAGAAAACTAATTTCTGTATTTTTTTTTTCAAAATTTTAGGTTCAGTAGTTTCGGAGATAAGGGACAGGGGAATGGTCGGACAGACGAACACACGAGTGATCCTATAAGGGTTCCGTTTTTTTATTCGGACGTACGGAACCCTATTAACATAAAAACGTTATCACATACTATGTAATTGTGATTTCCCACTGACAATAGTTTAAATTGTGAACCAATTTTACTTGCACCAATTATTAAAAGAGATTTAAGATGCTCATCGGTTAATTCAGATCTGTAAACATTCTTTCTGTACTTCATTTTGGACAATGTTTTCTCACACAAGTAAAAGTAGTGTTGTCAAAAACAGAAAACAGCCCACGAGCATAATGTTATGCAAATTATCAAATCTTGCCAGTGGGACACTTATGAAATTTTAACAAAGACGCTCTTAATTATATCACAGCTGTGTCATTCCAGAAATTATAAACAATGACAGGAAAATTAAAAAGGTTTTGACCCCTGGAACTCACTAGAGCAATCAGTATGGCCCACGAGGCTGGAAAGTTTAGAGACTAAAAGGAAACCGTAGCTTATTTAGGACGATTATTTAGGAAACCCTAGCTTATTTAGGACGATTATTTAGGAAACCCTAGCTTATTTAGGACGATTATTTAGGAAACCCTAGCTTATTTAGGACGATTATTTAGGAAACTCTAGCTTATTTAGGACGATTATTTAGGAAACTCTAGCTTATTTAGGGCGATTATTTAGGAAACCCTAGCTTATTTAGGGCGTTTATTTAGGAAACCCTAGCTTATTTAGGACGATTATTTAGGAAACCCTAGCTTATTAAGGACGATTATTTAGGAAACCCTAGCTTATTTAGGACGATTATTTAGGAAACCCTAGCTTATTGCAATATTCAGCAAATAATTTTTTTTATATATATTATGCGTTTTCATTTGCAATCAGTCTGTCCCAAACTTTAAGCAAATGTGTTGCGTGCTTTTCCGTCTGTTCGAGGTTCTCTCCAGCAGGAGATTGCCACTTAGGTTTCACCACCTAGCATCCAAACCTTGGATATCGTGCCGTTTTAGGCGTTTGTCATAATGGATTTCGATTAGTTGTGTGGCTAGCTCATTAGGGTGATTTTTGAAGTTACAGGCCGATAGTTTGATCTACTCCTTGACTGTTTTGACATTTAGCGTCATGAAGTTTTGAGATTCAGCAAATAAATTATTATTATTATTATTATTATAACCTAACCTAATACATGCAATGTATGAACCTAGTTCGGGAGTTAGAGAATTATCATTCTTTGTTAAAACTTGCATCCACTTATAAAATGTGTAATTAAGCTTGTTTAAGTGTAAAATTATGCTGAAATAAATAAATTATTATTATTATTATTATTATTATTATTAATAACTTGTCAAATTATAATAACTTACATCAAAATCGTCCAAAGCCTGAGCCAACTCCCCGGGTCCTTCAACCGGCTGACGGTTGTTACCTGGAGATTACATAATTAAATATAGTTACAAAGATCCCAGAAAGACATAAATAAATAAATAAATAAAACACCTAGACTGTACACACCGATTTATAACCCTATTATTACTATTAAGGTGGCGATTAACATGAGCATTTTTTACTCGAAAAGACGAGCCTTAACGCTCTGTTCTAAGGTTTCCGGGTTCGATTTCCGGCAGGGTCAATTTTCAAAATGAATTTTCAAATTTGGCTCTGCGAAGTAATGGCACGGCACACTAGTTTTAGCAGTTATTTGGGCAGCCCGTCTCGCAACAGTAACCAACCCCTTACAAAAGACCACGGTGAAAAACACTTGTGCTGTTTTGTTTCGGTGAGTAAGGGATATCAGAGCCCATTGCCCTATCCAATCCCTTATCCTTAATCCTACTGTAGTCGGCAGAGCACTTGCAGCAGTTATGGCGTTGTTTACGCGTGCGCATGTGTGTGTGTCTGTCATATACCGGTAGTTCCGGCCAGAGGCCGTCCCTGCGCGACACACGAGATAGTGTCCACCGCCGAGCAGACCGCTCGCAGTACGTAATCGCGGTTCGCCTTGGCCGCTGCCAACTCCGGGTGACGCACGTAGACCTGCAAATTTCAAAACATATCGCCAGTTTCAGAAAACTATCTATCTTCACACATTTTAAAAGTGGTTATTATAAATGCCAAAGTGAGTTTGTTTGTTAACGCTACGCTTTCACGCCTTAAGTACTCGACCGTTCAGAAGTTTTGCATACACTTTGCTAGAGATACGGAAAAATACATAGGGTATCTTAAATTCAGAAAAAAAATACCAACTGTTCCCGAGGGATCATCTAAAATAAAAATCTAGTTCTAACGTTTAAGAAAAACGGGATAAGTGCGAGTTGAACTCGCGTGAAGAGGGTTCCGTACGATGTTACCTATCCACACAATATTGAGTGATGTTATTTTGATATCATGGACTTCTTATAGGTTTTCCTATAATCTATAAGTAGAAAACTAATTTCTTAAGGTCAATTTTTTGTCTATTTTCTTGAATAACTTGGAAACTATTTATTTTAAAACTACAAAAAAATACATTTAAGATCTTCACAAGACCTTCCATTTCATATGTTACACGATGCAGTTTGCAAAAAATTTTTTTTTTAATTTTCCACCTTTCCCCCAAAAATGACCTCCCTATACAGATTTCATCTATTCACGTCACACCTCTGCATTTGGGTCACAGAAATTGATATGTGTACCAAATTTCAACTTAATCGGTCTAGTAGATTCGGAGATAATTGACTGTGACGGACGGACAGACGGACACACGAGTGATCCTATAAGGGTTCCGTTTTTTCATTCGGACGTACGGAACCCTAAAAGGGACGAAGTCGCGAGCGAAAGCTAGTATTAAATAAACATTTATTACTCTAAATATAGTGTGGTGTAGAGATGTCAACACACTTGTGTTGTTGTGTTTCTATGAGTGACTATGGGATGCCGGGGCCCATTACCCGATCCCTTCCCAATTCTTAAACCTGCTATGGTCTCTGTGCTATAAGTGACGGTAGACACCTACCATCAAGTGGACCTGTCTAAAAAAAATTCAAAGTCAGAGTTTACCTTGGAAGCAGTCAATAGCATGGTGGAATGCTTCTTCAGCACTGCCCTGGCCGCTGCCAATTCATCCTTCATCCGTGGCTCCTTGAGCTCCTTCTGCCGTTTGGCAGCTTGGGCCGCCAGCTCGTTGGCCGATCTGCCAAACTGACGAGCGGACTCGACCAGCTCCGACTGGGACGAAGCAGACTTCAGCTTGTCTATATCTGTTTCGACCTGGAAATTTACGAGCAATTTGCCATAATGTATAAGTGGTTCCTGCTTTGCACACGATATGTGGCCTAAGCACATGTGGATAAGGTGAATATTCTCAAATCAATTGAGAAGTACATGAATTGAGCATGTACTTGTATGAAACTTTTTAAACCGATACTAAAAACAACCTATAGTAATTCTGTTGCAATAAAACTTCCTGGTCACGGCATCACCCGTGAACGGGTAGACCGATTTTAATTTGGTTTTCGCTAATGGAAAGAGGGATAAACGGGGAATGTTCTTATATATAAAAATTGCACGCCAGGCGAAGCCGGGGGCGGGCCGCTAGTATTAGTATAAAGAGTAGATGTGGAAAACAACCGGGAGAGAACTTGAAGGAACATGTCAAATACAGCCATTGGCCATATTAAATATGTTTTTTTTTAATGTTAAGGTCGGCAGACAGGCAAACGGTCCACTTGTGGTAGGCGGCTACCGTCGCCTATAACACAAGTAACGCCAAAGCTGCTGCAAGTGCGCTGCCGACTGCAGTAGGATTAAGGATAAGGGATTAGGAGTGGATAGGGAAATGGGCTCTGGCATCCCTTGCTCACTCACCGAAACACAACAGCACACATGCTGTTATTTCACGGTGGTCTTCTGTAAGGGGTTGGTTACTGCCGCCAGAAAATGGCTGCGAAAACGCAGTGTGCCCTGCCACTACTTTCCAAATCCAGATCAGAGCCAAATTTGAAAAGTTGATTTTTCAAAGTTGACCCTGTCGGGAATCGAACCCGGGAACCCTAGAACAGAGTGTTAAGGCAAGCACTCTAACCACTCATCCAACGGGCTCGTCAACAGTCCATCAAACCGTTTGACAAACCGGTTTGACATAATGTCCGATAGGTTAACGGACCATAAAGTAAATATATCTTCTGTAAAAATAAACAATGACACTCACCACTCTGAGCTTTCCAAGAAGCAACTGCACGTCGACCATATCAGCAAGTATTAGGAGTCTGGTGACGGCGGACAGGAGGCTGCGGGCGGCTCTCACCATGGCGGACCTTACGGTAGAAGCGCACGGCTCCTCGGAGAATTCACGGGCCGCCAGAGACATGCTGGCACCTACCAAGTAGCATCGTTTAATGTCTTAATAATCACTTTTTCATTAATTGAGGCTGAGCGTCACTTCACATAGAGCACATATTAAGGTAGTAATACGATATAGAACTTATTCACTACACAAAAAGGTTCACAGTACAGTGGCATGCCGAGGCGTAGCGCGGCGTCGCACTGCGTCAAACGTTATGCCGCTGGGAAGTATGCCATGCCGTGGCATAGGAAGTGGAGAGGAAAAGAGGCAGAGACGTATGCCACAACTGCCTGCGTCTGTGTTCCCACTGAACTACAACTTCGGGGTCTTCAAGACTGGGATAAATGGGCATTTACTGGGTGAGCGCGGTCCACCTTCGGCCGCATCTGCACCTCACATCAAGTGAGATAGTGGTCAAGCGCTACCTTGATTTAAATAAATAAATAAAGCATGCCCACCGCTCCCTGTTTTGTCAAAGGACTGGCAACATGAGTGCGGGTAGCCGGCTACATAATCGCTCGGACGCAGTCTGTACCGAGCGCTCGTTATGTAAGCACGTCGTTGAGATATTACCCATAAAAAATTGGTCTATTCCAAAAAATTCTCTAAAATCTCTAAATGAGTACCAACAGGGGGGATGTACGACGCACCGGTCCCGAGATATTTTCGAAAGAGTCCAAAAATTCTAATTTCGTCTTCACCGAAAAAATCCTCTCCCCGAGACCTCTTAAATGACTACCAACACGGGAGTCTGCGACGCACCGACACAGAGATATTTTCGAAAAAGTCCAAAAATGCTAATTTCGATATTTCGTCTTCACCGAAAAATTCCTCTCCGGAGACCTCTCAAATGAGTACCGAATTACAATGTATTATAATAATTTGAGTAATTGATATAATAGGCAAGATGACAGATTTTGAAATTCCCTTCCATAACATAGATACACGTCTACCATATCCGACAAAAACAATATTTCAGCAAACAAAATAAATTTCAACGCGAATTATTGAATGTTTTTAAATCTATTTTGAATTACGCGCGAAAACGCTCTTAGGTGTCATGGCGTCGTGTCTGATGGAACGTGACGTCACCGACATCTCATCAGAATTTTCATTCTGTCAAAGCAAAGTCAAGCAACACGATGGCACTTACCTGGGCGTGACGTCATTCGCTCTGATTGGTGTTTCAGTTAACATGGCCGATTGCAGTTATTTATACTTCTATTTTATTGAAAATCTTATTAATCTCAATTTTAATACAAAAAATGAGTAATTTTTTAGACTCCTTTCAACATATATTTTTCTCCAAAACCATTTATTCTTTGATTCTTTAATACCGTCATCATGCCTATTACTTATACTATACTGCCACAATTTCCACATAATTATATTGTTTTTTTTTATGTTAAGATCGGAAGACAGGCACTTGTGGTAGGTGGCTATTGTCGCCTATAACACAAGCACAACTGCTGCAAGTGCGCTGCCGACTTAATCCGTTCAGCCGTTCTTGCATTATTGAGGAACAAACAAACTTCCGCATTTATAATATTTTAATAGGATACTAGAACTGTGCCTGCGACTTCGTACACGCTGTAGTTCGTTTTATGAAAATACCACAGGAACATACATCTTAATCCAGGTAATAAGTGCTCATCAAATAAATCAGAAGATGCTCATTTTATCAGGTGAAACGCAAATTGTACATACCAGCCTTCCGTACTTCCTCGACAGCCGACAGCATCTCCTGAGTGATCTCCGGGTTCTCGTATGCTATTGTCTGCCCTCGCTCTATGAATATCTCTGTGGCTCGCTCCACAGTGGCGACCAAGGCGCTTGCACGTTTAGATTTTCCAGCTGAAAACACATTTCAAATACTTCACTTAACAATTAATAACGTGAGAATCTGTAGCGTTGCTCGTGTTACGTTGGAGCCACCCACCGTCAAATGAGAATTAAAATAATTTATTTAAGATTTTAACACACAATTTTAACTTGACGTCGTAGTTCATTGCTTTCACAAAAAAAGCTATGCCCACATCGCAGGGGGTAGATTAGGAAAATGATTATTAATAATTAAATTATTAATCGTTTTAATCCTCCAGTACTATGGTCAAAGAAAACAAGGTCTGGCAATCTGCTTGTGACACAAGCTTACGTCACTGTCGAATTTATTTATGTATTTATTTACTTAGCACACGTTTATTAGCATTAACATTCAACATTAAGGGATTCACTGAGGCAAATGACATTTACTATAGAACTCGCTGGCGGCGGAGACAATTCAACGGGCCTAGAAATGGTGTTTTTTTGTTTTTACCATTAGAACATTACACAATTTTTTTTTTTATTAATACAATTTTTTAATCTGATATTAACTTATTAATAGGTACAGGATTCATATGCGTGCAATAAGCCGTTTTCGAGAGAATTTTCAATAAAAGTCAAATTCTTCTTGTGTTCTAACTTTTTTTGTGGAGTTTCTATTACTTTAACGAAAATTCTAATTAATACAATTGGTTCTTCACATGTTTAAGTATAATATATATTTTTTTCAAAGCAATTGTCTTGTCCATTTCTTATAACATCTTCATTAAACAATGGATATTTTTAGTATTTAGCGTTTGTCTCCCCCTTAATGGTCCAGTGTGCAAGCCAATTAAAGCTGAACACGTCGTTTCAGTTTGGTATACAAACCTATATATCATTTTATATTATTTAAATATCTTATATTAACTTATATATCAAACTTATATTGGCAAAATGTTAACAATTTGGAAAAATAAAGGAATTTTAACAGAAATTATTATTGTCACTTTATTGTATTAAACAAAAAATTAAGGAAAAATATTTGTGGTCACTCACACAAAAGATTATATTTATGGAATGCTTTGTGTTAGCAAATAAAAAAGGACATTTTACACATTAATTAATCGCAGTTCCCTATCCCCTCCTAATCCCTTAAACCTTAATCCTACCAGGGGCGATGGCGCACTTGCAGCAGCTTCGACGTTGCTTGTGCCGTGATACAATTGCCTAAGGTCGCTCACATTGAATGTGAAAAGAGTGCAACTTCTGTACACTAGTACTATTATTTATTCTGTGCTTGTGCTATAGACGACGGTAGCCACCTACCATAAGTGGATCGTTAGCCTGTCTGCCAATCTTAATATAAAAAAAAATAATAGTAAAACACTCACAGCTTTATCTTAATTATACATGTAATAAATGGGACTTGGGTAGATTTAAAGCACATAAACTGGCAACACAGCAGCGATGACGCAAGCTTGTGTCGAACTGTCTCTCCGAGTGCCATACCTGGCGAAGTAATATTATTATCCTGCACTTCCTATGTCTGCATCATCTCCCAGATCAGAGGTTACTGAGTGACCGAGATGTTTAAACTGTTGGACCTTTTTTAACGGTACCCCATTCAATTTAATATTGGAATAGATATGTGGACATCCCCCCCTCTAACCCGGAAGACCATGCATTCATGCTATGTAACTACGATTCCTAGAAATAAATCTTCATCTTTTAAGTATTATTGTAAGAAACTGAACTTTATTCCTATTGTAAGAAAGAGTATTTTTAATTAATTTATTTACTCACGTCTTTTCTTCTTGGCCGACTTATCCTTGCTGTTGACGAGTGTTGTCACTTGAAGCACGAGCGGCTCTAAAGTCCGCTCCACGGATGTAGTCCTTATCTCCAAGTTCTTAGGGTCCCATTTCAGGGCAAGGGAACCCGTTGTACCATACGTGTCTGTCATGGTTGGCAATTAACAGCTGAAAAAATGAAAGTTTTTTTTTTTAAATTACCAGCAGAGAAGAAATACCCCTGCTCTGTCTGTCTGTTATCTTTTCACACCTTAACTACTCAATCGATCATCATGAAAATAAAAATCCAATACCTGGCAACACTAATATATTGTTTATTTTTATTATAGAAATAATTTTGACTTTTAGACAATTAAAAGATGAATTGAGATAATGAATCACTACAATTTGGCAATACCTAAGTCTAATGAAATGCTGCAAGTGTTAAACTTTTTTTCAAATTCTTTTTTAATTTTTGAATTTTTTAAAATAGGTTTATATGAAGATCTTCCGAGTATGACTCGAGTAAAAAAGCACCAAGTTCGTTCGAGCGGAGCTAGATGGCGTTAGCTGTATTATAAAACGAGCAAGCAGTGTATACTTTTGTAACCGTCCCATTAAAAAAACCCAGACCGAAAATCATTAGAGCCATTTGCGAGATCAATGTGGCATACAAGAATTCCTCATTATAAGATTAAAGCATACTATAAATTACCCAATAATGTAAAGGTATTACCAGATCCAAAGATTTAAAACTGTATAGATCGGGCAAGACGAACGAATCCGTAATGTGATATTTAGAACCACGTGGTACAAAATCTCTCACTCCATCGCCAACTTTACAAGGCTATTTAGCTACGCCATGGCCATCCTGATTAAGGCGATCAGGATCAATATTTTTGTAGAAAAAATTTCCCAATGCCCTCTATTATATTTAATCTTTTTGGCCAGATCCGAATTTACAAGAACTTTGACAGAATGATTATTATGAGTTGTGGGTTTCCGGGATGATGGCCCAGGTCTGTTGGAAATTCTGTTGGAAATTTCGAATTCGAATTCGAAATTCGCAAAATCAGTCTCGCTCGAGAAGTCGAAAAGTGCAGAAGTGAAGTGCAGTGATGTGATGTACTTTTTCTTCTAACACGGACTACACCACTGAGGATGTCAACCGCAGTTGTTGACGAAATGTTTGGAAGAATTTCCAACAGACCTGGGCCATCATCCCGGAAACCCACAACTCATATGGATACCGGCCGAGAAAACCTACATTCTACTATTAGAATGATTATTATTATTATGTAGACTGTTATTATTATGACTATAAACAATTTTATAATAAAACGTATTAATTTATTTATTTATCACATTAAAACATATGTTACTTATTTAAAAATCTAGAATAATAGATTAATTGAAATAAAAATATTTGTTTGGCCTTGTCGGATAGAAGATACTTTGTACTGTAACTGGTGTACAAGATCGTGTAGACATGTGTTTATGCAAACATTTATTAAAATATAAATAAATATTACAGCTTACCCTGTATTTATTGTTTGACATCTGCATTACAAATATTTGTGATTTGATTTAAAATAAACCAATAATTAATGTCTTTGTAATTAATGAAAATTATCTATACATATAATAAAATAAAATCGTAAACAATACACGTTGTAGAGGTCAAAAAAACAGCTTTTAGAATTTTTGTCTGTTTGTTTGTATGTTTGTGCACGCTAATCTCAGAAACGGCTTAACCGATATGAATGCGGTTATCACTGATGTATTGTAGCAAGCTTCCCGTAACATTCAGTGTTTGTTTCATTCCAATCAGTTTTACAAACAATAAAGTTATGCGCTATACTGAATAATCTTTGCTATGAATGTTCATTGGAAATTGGGAAATCCTCATGGATACGCAGCAGCGAAGAGGACGCTTGGAGTTATGGCAGACTCCTATTGGCTAAAACCCAACGACTTTCTAGAGCGGCCATAGATTATTATTATTATAAACAACACTAGCAGCTATTCAGCTGATGCGTGTGTATCTAATGGTTAGAAGATTATATTTTCATCATTTTGTCCAGTCTGTTCTTAAAACAATTCACTGATGGCGCCATGACAACACTTTCAGGAAGTCTGTTCCAGACCGTCTCCACTCGGTTAGGTAAAAAGTGCTTCCTAGGTATTTTCTTGCTTGGATTTTGGCATAGTTTTAAAGGGTGTCCTCGTAAGTGCTTATTAGTATCAAGGGTGTATAGTTCTTGGAGACAGGGCGCATCGTAGATCTTATGCAGTATCTTGTGTCGATGAGACTTCCTCTCTGTCGACGCTGTTCGAGTGAGGTAAGGCCAAGGATTTTGAGTCGTTTCTCATAAGGCTTATTACGTAGCGTGCTAATCATTTTTGTAGCTCTTCTCTGCACATTGTCATTCGTGGGAATGGGGAAACAACATCTACAACCCACCATGGCTCTCCAGCACGGGACAGATAGACCTTAAGTGATGAGGATAGGAGCAAAAGTGAAGACCTGGGAGGATGACTTCCCTAACTAATGGAGACAAAATGGACAAAATGAATTAGAGGAGACAGTCCAATTCATTGTTATTACAACTGTAGAATGGTGTTTATCCTTACATATTACAAAACAAATTTCCCTTGTTATCATCTATTGACAGAGTGACAGAGGAATGACAGAGGTGTATAATTCATTAAGGTCTTTCTTCTTTTTTTTTATTCTTTTTTATATGTTTATAGTTATACAAGTAAAGAGTTTAATAATAATAATCACAATGATGATGGACCAGGAGCAGTCGAGAGTTTTTTTAGTGGTATAACTATTCCACATGATGACGGTCTCGTAAAGGCTGAAACAGAAAAGAAGAGGAAATACCTCGACTTGACCATTGACATGTGGGCTTTTGCGTTTGGTGAAATCATCCCAGTCCATCAACAGGTTGATCCCAACCAGCCTCAGTAGTAACCTGAGACGGTTGGGATTCTATGGCGGTTCCCTCCCGGCCCAGATGCAGAAGGCAGTGCTGCTTGATACAGCCAGAATAGTGCGTTGGTTTCTGTCTTTGTCCTCTTGAACCCCGACTGACTATGCTTCTGTCGGGGGTAACACTGTCTCTTTTTGGCTTTTAGAGGGGGAGATGAGACGAGTTAAATTGAATCATAATACTAATAAGATTTTGTGTGAAAAATTTACAGTGTTTGTTGAAGATATTGGAAAAATCAAACCATCTGGAAGTTTTCATTCGAAACGCTGCCTAATTCGTTTGAGAATAACAAAACTAAGTATAAGTCTACAATGACATATGTCTACCTTTTAAGAATACCCATTCTAAAAGCCCTTTCACCCGGCATCAAGTTTTGTCAGATCCTGCAAAAACAGATAGTGTGCAAAAATAGTTTTCCAGGATCTTACAGTCCTTTAGTTTGAGATGACTCATTTTTATACCAATTATAAATGTCAAAGTATTTGATTCCAAGCACTCTTTTTTTAAAAATATTATTAGAACATTGTAATGCCAACAAAACAAATTTAATTTAAAATTTAAGCATAAAATACAATTTATGCTTAAATTTTAGAATTTACATAAAATACATTACAATAACGCTACCAAATTATAAACGCATGAAAATTGTATACGAATTGGCTGAATTCTTGACATTTCAATTCGATGATGTTATTTATTGACAACAATTAAAGAGAATGTTTTACCTGATATTTAAGCCGTTTAGTTCATACAATCACAATCAATGTACAAGGAGAAATGAAAGGAATTGTTAAAGAACAGAAAAAAACATTAATTTAATCGTGAACACACACAAATTGACACAAAGACTATTTGAACATTTGAAGAAAGGAAAATTACACACAGGCGTGTCAAAAAACATCTACCTCTGCGAAAGTGCGAATCTTGGTTGGAGTAATAGTGTTCTGTGCTCTGTAACTGTGATGCATGGAAGTATTATATAAGGAATAAGCTCTATCTGTGCATCTTGCAGCTAAAATAAAGAAAATAAAACCTTATGCTAAGGTCGTAAGAGTCTTGTTGCGCGCAAAATAAAAATGAAGCCGAGTGAGAGGGCCACCACTGAACGCTGTGTCCCGTTCTATAGAGTTGCCAGAGTTAAGTTGGTAGAAATGGTAGAAAAATATGCGATTTATGTAATGTAATGAAGTAAAAACATTTACTTCTAAAATGTTTCTAAATATAAATAATAATTTATTACCGACATGTTAAAGCAATATTATTTGTTGCTACGTGTAAAGCCTTATTAACGCAAAAATTTTGCGATTGGCGTATAGGTTTTCTTTTATTTGTATGAAATACGGACACCTGACCTGACAACCCCACATGAAATCGCCGACTCTGACGTCAATGGCGGACATTTTTGATTTCGTGATATTTTTGAAGAATTTTAATTAAAATGGGGAGAATTTGTGTCGTGGAGGCTTGCGGAAGCGAGTATTATCCTGATTGTGGTTTATCTTTTCATAGGTAATAGTTTTAAACATAATTTGTTAGTGAACAATTAGGGTGACCATGCATTACTATCCAATCCTAGTTCAAGAACAAATAACTATATGACGCGAGTGTGAAAAGCAAGCAAAAACAGGAAATGTATAGTACCGCAAAGGGCAAGTTTATCATTAGCATCTTCGATTAAAATCCATCAGAAGCAATGATCTGCTGACGTCAAATCACAAATCATTTTTTATAATTATTGTCCTTAAATCATAATTCAATATATTCACCATCGCCAGAGAGGGATAAGAGGTACAGTTACTGATCTCTCTTTCGGCTTCAATTTTGCGACAACAGGTCATTCCTGTTGTATATAGTACTTATTACTTCCATGCTGTGATGTCAGATGTGTGACATTAACAGACTTTTTTAACTAGAGTCACAGACTATCAACTAAAATAAAAAGGCACAGAATAAAATTATTCACGGAAACGGGACGGCAGCACTATCGCTGGAGTTTGGACTCTGCGCGCTACAAGGCGTTATTTGCTCATTCATATTTTGTCAAGCGTTATATTTTATATTTTTCATCGCGAACGAAGTCAAGGGCACAAGCTATGCAATGGGTATATTCGGAAAGTTCTAGCCTCAGAAATTTTGATTCGAATTTTGTGATTTATTTATTTATTATTACATGGCCTCCAAGGAGGCAGGCATCAAACAAAATCACACAACAAGGGACAAAGAGACAAGAGACTGCTGTGCCAAATCCAGCGGCAAATAAACGTAATTTTTAATTTAATTTGATTTTTTTTTATAATAAATTAATTTAATAGTTTAAAAAAAAACGAGTCTATGTAACTTGAACCAATAAATATTATTATTATTATTATTATCGATCAATGGGGTAAAAAACTGACTTTTGCTCACTTCAGATGGCAGCATTGTTGGTTGTTCCCTAAATCTGACACAAAGCTGTCATTTTCCATAGTAATTTTGTAAACAAACAAAAAGAACTGAATTTATTTAATTAACATGACGCTTATGTTCAGCTTTTGATTCTAAAAAGTCGGGAATTCATATATTCCCTAAAGATTCCAAAAGAAAGAAACAATGGATAAAAGCTTTACGAAGAAAAAAATTGGAAGCAGACTAAATATTCGAAGTTATGTGCAGTAGATGCTTTTCTTTTCCTCGACTGTTGTTTTAACTGCTTAACACTGTATGTCGAATACATTTTTGTAGAAATAAAGGCAAATTCGCTGATAAATACAGGGAAACAAAAACGCAATATGGCGCCGATTAGGATCACTCAACAGTGGCGCCACCTACGATTAGCTTTCAGTTTTTAACCCCATTAAACTCGTCTCCCCCTCCAAAAGCAAAAATGAGGGGGAGACGGTGGTACCCTCGACAGAAGCATAGTTAGTCGGGCTTCAGGTTATTATTATTATTATTATTAAAAGGCTATGGGATTCATTCTGGCTTTCTTAGCGGGTTTGTTATATAGTCAATGAAGTCATCTTTTTCTTTATCTGGTCCTTTTAAAGTAGTTGATATGGTCTGCGCTTTGCTATCATCTTTATCGCTTTGAATTTCTGTTATATTAGAATCAGTAAGTATTTTATTTTCTATTGAGTCAACAGTGACATTATAAGTGTTTTTTGTAGTTGCCTCTATTGAGATTCTTTCAATGGAGGTTGTTATTTTTGATTCTGGCGACACTTCGTGTTGTGGATCCGACTGCTTTTCAGGCTTGGTGTGAGAGGATACATTCATTTCATTTTTAATGTCAGAGGTTTTTTTTGAATGATGGTTATTGATGGTTTTTGAAGAGCCTTCAGTTTTAGGTTCTTTATCGTTTATGGCTTTTTTAAAACCGTTCTCAACGAGGTATCTCCTCTTAGGTTTTATACTTTTATTAGTAATTTTTTTATATTCATAGACATATTTGATCGGCAACCTCCAATTTTTGCTTCGTTTTTTAACGTCTTCTTTCATATCGTTCTGTGAATATTGTTCCCTTCCAACTTTATTATCTCTGAAAAAGGGATTAGTTTGTATTTATTTATTGACATCTCCAACAGCCTCCAATACATATTTATTTATTAACCCACGTACATTACAGTCTACTCCTGGACAGCGGCCTCTACTCTGGCTGATAAAGTTGCATCATGCATCACGCGTTATTGATGATGGAAATAAAGAAAACCTTACTTCAGCGTGACTCTAAAGCCAGCCTTAATAGAGCCTAAGCTTAATTGGCGTAATAGTAAACTTGTAATCTGAATGTTTGTTTGTATGTATGTGGAAGGTAATCACCGGAACCACTACATCTATTTGAAAAATTCTTACACTATTTAAAAGCTACATTAATCCAGACAGACACAGGGTATATAACATGGGCGAGGCCATATTATATACCTTATATTCGAGTGTTTAAATATTTTTTCAAAAAGCTAGCGATTTTAAATCATTGCAAAAGTTTTTGTGCTTTAATTTTTTTTTGTGTAGAGCATACCCGTTTTGTAATTTGTTTTCTTCTTTTTGAGTCTCTCTCAACGCCGAAGCAACTTTCGCCGTCTGCACTTTTTCTTCGTCTGACTCACTCTCTTCAACGGTTTCTCCTGTATCTTTATCACTTTCTTTCTCAATTTCCTTGTCTTCTCCTTCTTGCTTAGATTCATTTGACTCAGATTTTGATTCTGACGATTTCTCTTCACTCTTCTGACGTTTTAGTTGTTCAGTGTTAGTTCTGGAAACAAAAAAAAGGAAATTACCTAACTAACATTTAGTGTTTTCAGTAACATTTAGTGTAGAATTCATTCCAATCAGTTTACAAATAAAAAAGCTAAGTTAATTAAAATGATACACGCTATTCTAGAACCATGGGTACAAAATCACGAGCACGGCTAGTCATAAAATAAAGTCGCTAACTCCGAAATACCCACATATTTTATTAATATTAAGTTCGGCAGACAGGCTGACGGTCCACTTGATAGTAGGTGGCTACCGTCGCCTATAACACAAGCAACGCCAAAGCTGCTGCAAGTGCGCTGCCGACCGCAGTAGGATTAAGGATAAGGGATTAGGAATGGATAGGGAAATGAGAATCGCTAATGGTTTTATATAATTATAACATAACTATTATTAAAACAGAACAGGTATTATAGCAAACTAAATCAGAAAAGACACAATTAATTATAAATTAATTATAATCAAATAAATAAAAATTCATGGACAAAAATACAAGAATAATTCCAATGAACTTTCTATCCATTTACTATTTAATTAATGTTGCCATCATCGTCGCATCGTCATCTCCGTGCAGGATGTCCACTGCTGGACAAAGGCCTAGCTCTCCTCTAATTTTCCAAAAGGACCGGTCAGAAGCGGACTGCATCGACGGTCGACCCGGGGCCCTTATTAGGTCGTCGGTCCATCTTGTGTATCAGAAGTCCTACGCTGCACTTGCCAGTCCGTGGCCTCCACTCGGGATCACATTCCCGAGCCCCAGCGGCCATCGGATCTCCCTACTATGTGTCCTGCACACTGCCACTTCAATACTCGAAATTTCAAACTAGTAAACATCGGGCGTCGGTTATTCTATCGGTTCTGGAATGGTGCTTCGGTTCCTGGAATATGAACCCTATGTCGTAACCGTAAAGACCAATTTCCTTTTGCAATTGTTTAAAAGTCCCGACCCGCGTTCCTTCGAGAAGGTTCTATGGCCAACAATAACAATATTATATCTAGATTAGTTTCCTTAGGCAGGGTTTCAATCGTGCTGGCTTCATGATTTCGTTGCATAGTAAGGCTTATTTGCTGACCGAGGTAATAGCCAGCTCTGGGGATAATGTGATGTGATTTTATTGGTAAAATACATTTTCTCAAACATGCTCGGAAATGTAGGCATTCTTGTACTAAAAACAAGCCACGAAGTTTGTAATTCTTGGCTCATGCATTTCTTTCTCGGCCTAGGCCAAGAATGTTGTATGAAAATTCATTCCTGGCCGCTGCTCGGCCCGATGAAACCCGAAGTTTCACGAGTCTTCACGAACGCGCCCGCCGCCGTCACAGGCGTAGTAGGCGGGGGCGTGTTTCATTATTTCCTCACATTTATTGAGAAAAGCACTATACCAGCCTCGACCGGAATGTGGATTGCCGGACTCAGATCTTTATCAAACCACTTCGTCCGGCAATCCTTCACTTCCTGGACTCTGCAGTAATGTACTATATCGATAAAGACAATAATCACTCACGCTTTTTCCACTCTTTCTTCTATTTCATCCTTCTTTGTCGTAGCTTTAACAGTTGCAACAGCAGTGTTGTTTTCTTCAGAGTAAAATCCGATTGTCGCATATCGGTTAGTAGTTCCCACTTGATTCAAGGTCCTCTCTGCCTTCTTCTTTTTCTTGTCATCTTTCGTTGGCGCGTGTGTCTTTTTCTTTTTCTGTTTGGATTTTTTTGAATACTTCATCGGTTCTGTTGTCTGTTCTTGTGGGGTAGTGCCTGAAAAGAAACTTACTTATTTATTTACTTGCCAAAGTTCTTCGATGAAAGTGTAAAAGTTCATTGAAGCAAAATTTGTGCTTTTCTTTCCTCTAGGTGACGCTTTTAGTCTGATTACTGAGGCCAAAAATCCACTAGTCAAAGGTTTCCAGAATAGACGTGGACATTCAGTTCTTATGAAGTCTCGTTAGTGTGATATTAAAAATAAAATAATAGTGAATAATAATAATAGTAATAATAGTAATAAGATAAAATAAAATAAATAATTAGTGTGATAAATAAAATAAAATAAAATAAAATAAAATAAAATAAAATAAAATAAATAAATAAAATTATATTGAAAGCAAGTGTATTTTCTTGCGTATAATATTTTTTTTTTTTATTATAGATGGGTTTGCTCTTGACCAGCATCTATCTATTTAAATCTATCTATTTATCTATTTAATATCATCTATCTATTTAATATCATCTCTTTATTTTAAATATATACATTTATATATTTTTTGTTTTTATGTTAAGATCGCCAGGCAGGTTGACAGTCCACTTGATGGTAGGTGGCTATCGCAGCAACTTTGACAAACGTCAAAGCTGCTGCAAGTGCCGTGCCGACTACAGTAAGATTAAGGATAAGGGATTAGGAGATAGGGAAATGGGCTCTGGCATTCCTTACTCACTCACCGAAACACAACAGCACACGTGCTGTTATTTCGCGGTGGTTCTCTGTAAGGGGGTGGTTACTGCAGCCAGACGGGCTGCCCAAATGACTGCGAAACGCAGTGTGCCCTGCCAACTTTTTGAAGCCTTGGGTTACATTGTTGTAGGTATTTGTAACTTTCGTAGCGATCTTGATTTTTTATTTTATTTTATTTAAATAGAGTACAGCTTATGCTAGCTAGCTTTCTATATGTGAAAGAATTTTTAAAATCAGTTAAGTAGTTTTTGAGAGGATACCTAATTACTTTGTATTATTTAGTTACATTCTGCATACTCAATATCACGTGTTCCAACAAAAGTTATGTTAGTTACGTTCGGTATACACAGATGTCACTACGTTTTATATAAGTTCAAATAGTTCATTTATTCGACGACAGATGTCGCTGCGCCGCCAGCAGGTTATAACACGCTATCGTTTCGTTCCTCAACACGGAATACACTTTTCATACAAGATTTCGAAGTTTGCTTTTAAAAGTCCAAAGAAATCCTTTTTTTTTTTACTATAGATGGGTTTGCTCTTGACCAGTATCAATCCATGTAGGAAGGATGAGGCCGAAGATGGAGCGAGCTCACCCAGAAGATGCCTATTCACTCGAACCTTGAAAAGATTTGGGTTATATGAGCTCGGAAATACAGACGCCGGCAGGGAGTTCCAATCCTTAGCAGTGCGCATCACAAAAGATGTTTTAAAGCGCTTGGTCCGAATTAGAGGGATTTCGACAAGGTGAGGATGGTAACCAGCCGTACGTCTGCATGTCCGATAGAAGAAAGGGGAAGGCGGTATCAAGTGTTGCTATCAAGTGGACATAGGTTACTCCCACTTAATTGCTGTGAGACACATATCATCATGTTCATACTGTTTACCTGTTACGAGCGACACAAATATATTGATTTCTGGACTATTGTCATTGGTTTTAGTATCTTCGGATTCAGATGATGATTGAGAGGCGATATTCAATACTTCCTCTGCTTTCATTCTTTCAATATTGAGTTTTTTATGAGCTTTTTTTGTTTTTAATTTTAATGCCACATTGTCAGGTACTATTTCGTCAGTGTCGCTGCTACTTTCTTGTGATTTTTGCTTATTCGTTTTATTCGATTTTTGGATTTCCATTTCGCTGCTGTCTGCTTCTTTCGTACTGGTCATGGAAGTCTCCATATCTGAACTAAGACTTCCATTTTCATTCATCTCCAATGATTTTTTGTTATTCATTTCTTTAGTTTTCGCTTTAATTATTTCGGTATTATCACTGTAATCAAACCATTTTGGTTTTTTTGAAGGTTTTTTTGCTTTACTAATTTTATTATTGTTTTTAAAACTTTTCGCTTTTACTAATTTGCTATCCCCATGAGACTTTTCTTTTTGTCTCAATTTTTGTTTATGTCTATTTTCTTTATCCTTTATTCTCCCTTTTACTGACTCGCGGGCAAGCTCCTTTTCTAATGATTCTTTTGGTTTAGTTTTCTTTTTGCTTACTTTTGAAGTATTTCTTTCTCTTTTATTTTCTTTATTCCGCAAATTGGCGGCACTCTCTACTTCTTTGTTTGTGTACGTCACCAGGTTAAAATAATCTGTGAATATTTGCACAAGTTTATCCCTATCCGCTGGTGTCTTTTTAAACAACAATGACTTAACGTCGTTCTTTAGTAAAATTGTTAGGTTCACTTTTCTATTGCCGCTGTGTACCTTGTAGTATTTTAAGTCGTTTAGTATCATCTCGAGATTTACTCTTTCATTTGCAAAACTCTTTTCCAAATATTCTACCTCCTTCTTCTCCCTTTCGTTAAAGTCTCTCTTTCTTAATCTGTTATCGAAATGTCTCATGTTATTCTTTATAACCTCTGCTGGCGTCTTCCTAAACTTCTCTATTCTTCTGTAAACTGAATTCGGACCGAAACTTACGAATTGGTAATTGTTGAGGACTCCATCTAACTTCTCAACTAGATCCTTCAAATCTTTGTCCTTGTACGTTAGTAATATTTTTATTGCGTTGTGCAGGAATTCGGTGAAATGTGCACTGTCAGCACGAAACTGCGCTTTGGGTGGAGTGCCAATTGCTTTTCTTATTCTGTCAATTACGTTCTGAACATCGTTAATTATTTTCAAGTCTGCGTTACTGCTGTCTCTGTCAAACTGCAAGACAGTTTCTAGAGCTAAATTCACACTTCTAGGATTCATTCTCAGACCAGCTGGAGAGCTGTTGGCTGTAACATTAAACACTGCAACTATACCCATAAATCTAGAAAACTTTGCCTACACACACACTACATACTAATACTAAAATAAGATTAGATGGTTTCAGTAGAAAAAAATAGAAATTTTGACGAGCCAGTTGGATGAGTGATTAGGGTTCCATGGGTTCGATTCCCGGCAGGGTCAACTTTGAAAATGAACTTTTCAAAGTTGGCTCTGGTCTGGATCTGGAAAGTAGTGGCAGGGCACACTGTTTCGCAATCATTTGGGCAGCCCCTCAGGAGACAGTAACCATCCCCTTAGAGAAGACCACCGTGAAATAACAGCACGTGTGCTGTTGTGTTTCGGTGAGTGAGTAAGGGATGCCAGAGCCCATTTCCCCATCCACTCCTAATCCTTAATCCTTAATCCTCCTAATCCTTAATCCTACTGCAGTCGGCAGCGCACTTGCAGCAGCTTAGGCGTTGCTTGTGTTATAGGCGACGGTAGCCACCAACCATCAAGTGGACCGTCAGCCTGTCTGCCGATCTTAATATAAAAAAAAGAAAAATTTCAGACTTACATATTACTTAAAAAATATGAAGAAACAGAATTCTTTCAATGGCGTCGCAATGATTCTTTCCTTTATAAAACAATTAGCTTTTGCCCCTGACTTTTCTTACTTGTTAAAACATTTACTCAATTTTTATTGCTACATGTTCCCTCGGGAACAGCACTTTTATTTCTGGATGAAAGATATACCCTATGTCCTTTTCAGGCAAGTCTGCAGATAGGCAGACAAGCAACGACACAGGTGCTGAAAGTGCACTACCGATCATAGTAGGATTGGGAAGGGAGAAAGGGCAATGAGCTCTGTCTTCCCTTACTCATGAACGGAAACACAAAAGTACACATCCTGTATTTCACGGTGGTCTTCTGTAAGGAGGTGGTTACTGCCTCCAGACGGGCTTTTTGGTAGACAGGCTGACGATCCACTTGATGGTAGGTGGCTACCGTCGCCTATAACATAGCAACGCCGCAGGTGCTGCAAGTGCGCTGCCGACTACAGTAGGATTAAGGATAAGAGATTGGAAAGAGATAGGGAAATGGGCTCTGGCATCCCTTACTCACTCACCGGAACATAACAGCACAAGTGCTGTTATTTTACGGTGGTCTTCTGTAAGAGGATGGTTACTGCGGCCAGACGGGCTGCTCAACGCAGTATATGCCCTGCCACTACTTTCCAGATCCAGACCAGAGACAAATTTGAAAAGTTAATTTTTCAAAGTTGACCCTGCCGGGAATCGAACCCGGGAACCCTAGAACAGAGCGTTAAGGCAAGCCCCTAACCACTCATCCAATGGCTGCCCAAATAACTGCGAAACACAGTGTGCCCTGCCACTATTTGCCAGATCCAGACCACAGCCAACTATGAGAAGTTCGTTTCCAAATTTAGACCTGCCGGAAATCGAACCCGGGAATATGTATAATGTTTACTTACCAAAACAGAGGCAAAAAAACGTAAAAATTGAAAAATGCATAGTGCATAGTGAAAAGGAAATAAAATAACTGCAAAATTTATTACGTATTGTATTAAATTAAATCTTTTATTTATTTTATTACGTTTTTGTGATATTTATTTTTAACTGTTGTTCGTTACCGGTTTCTCTCACAGAGATTAGAATAATTTTATAGAGACGTTGGATTTTGAGGAGCCCGTTGGATGAAAGAAAGAAAGAAAGAAACATTTATTGGTATTTAAAAGAAAAAAAATATGAATACAACAAAAAACAAAAACATTGATAAGTAAACACCAAAAGGACGCAACTCAGCTTAGGCTGCAACATGAGTGGATGAGTGGTTAGAGCGCTTGCCTAACGCTAGGGTTCCCGGGTTCGATTCCCGGCTGGGTCAACTTTGAAAAACGAACTTTTCAAATTTGACTCTGGTCTGGATCTGGAAAATAGTGGCGTTTCGCAGTCATTTGGGCAGCCCGTCTGGCGACAGTAACCAGGTAACCACCCCCTTACAGAACAATGCAGTGAAATAACAGCACGTGTGCTGTTGTATATCGGTGAGTGAGTAAGGGATGCCAGAGCCCATTTCCCTATCCCCTCCTAATCCCTTATCCTTAATCCTACTGTAGTCAGCAGCGCACTTGCAGCAGCTTTGGCGTTGCTTGTGTTGTAGGCGACGGTAGCCACCTACCGTCAAGTGGACTTTCAGCTTGTCTGCCGATCTTAACATTAAAAAAATTGGTTGAAATGCATCAAACTCCGCAGGAGAGGATTTATATTTATACTAGCGAGGTTTCGCCCGTGGTGCAATTTTTATAAATATGAACATTCCCCGTTTATCCCTCTTTCCATTAGTGAAAACCGAATTAAAATCGGTCTACCCGTTCACGCGTGATGCCGTGACCAAGGGAAATGGGGATTCATTTTTATATATATAAGATTTATATTTTAATATTTATTTTAATATCAAACCTTATCATTTTGTTTTATTACAACACAACATTTCCTTAAACTTGTGATGAAATTGTACATTGCTATTTTTTGGAATATTTTGCGACCGCATGGTACCTATTGAATATTAATTAATTAATTAATTAATTATACCTTTTAAGTATTGAAAGAATATTTAAAAGAACGCTAAAAACAGCAGCAAGACTTAAGAAGCGAAATATCTATTATTTAAATTTTATATATTACAGTTAATGACTTTTAAAATTAGATTTAGTCAATATTTTAATAATTAGTGTTTAACAGATGTACCTATATTTTAAATTATTATATTTATTTATATTAAATTTATATCTTGTAAATGTATTTAATAATAATGACGGATGTCTTTGAGGCCAAAGATAGGTCCCTAACGGAAGATCAGCGCTGTGTGGGCTGTAAACACGCACGGGGCATTGATGTATGCACTGTCAAATATAGTAATGTTTTCTGTTAAACTTGTATTGCGTGCATAATGTTTCTTTCTTTCTTTCTTTCTACTTGTCAATAAACTTATTTTTAATTAAAGCTAGAGTGCTTACGACTGCGTTTTATATGTTTACTTGCGATTTGTAAAAGTAGGAAAGTAGGTAGTTCACAAATTCGATACTGTTGACGCCAATTGTCAATTTAAATTCAATAACAATAGTTCGCTGTGGTATGTGCTGTCTCGCTCCCACCATATACCTATTCATAGTCTGTCACTATCGCACCGCAGGCCGTGCGCAGGCATCTTTATAACATTTCATCCGCTAACGTTATCAGGCAATTGTGCTTGTAATCTATCTACTTGGTCACGCTTTCCGCTCCGCGAGTGTAATCGTTAAAGTGGTGAAGTGCTGGTCTGGACTCTGTGTGTGACGGGCCCGTTGCAGTCTTCGCCACTGGAGGGCCAAGGACTTGGCGACTCACGAGGTATGTGACAGAGGCTCTAGTATGAGTTTAGGATACTACACCAATACTACACTCGCTAGCGAGAACGTAAAACTTTTGTATGGGAAATCTTGAACTGTCAATGTCAAATTATCAATTTTCCATATAAATGTTTTACGCTCTCGCTAGCGAGTGTAGTATCCTAAACTCATGCTAGAGCCACAGATCTCCTTCGTTTCTTCGTCCTTTGATTGCACGTACCACGAGCGAAATAAATACGGACTGTATTTATTTCTTATAGTTGCTTGACGTAACCAGATACCGTTTAAGAATTTTTTTATATAAAAAAGTCTTTTTTTTTTTTTTTTATTATAGATGGGTTTGCTCTTGACCAGCATCTATCCATTTCTAAACCATTTCTAACCGCAGCGCCGTGTTCTGGGCGATTTTTATCGGTGATGTGTTGTATTTCAATCTGAACATTAATTTCAGTATTAAATTTACTCTTAGCATCTTACTTTTAGCAACATTGATGCATTATTGACATCAAAAATTTCGAACAATTCTTTGCTATTCTCTCCTACATCCTTTCTTTCTTTTCTTTTCCTTCTTACATTCTTGACTTTCTTTTTTCTTTCTAAATTCGACGGTGTTTTCTTAACTCTCTAATAAAAGTTGTTGGTCTTTCTAATAATAAATTGAAATTAAATTAAATAGAACCAAAGTTGTCGACATAGCCAAGAGAATTAGCCAGTTGAAGTGGCAATGGGCCGGTCACATCTGTCGCAGAGAGGAGGCCAAGAATTGGAAAGTAAGAATGGGACGCCCTGCGGTCAGGTGGACAGATGACCTGAAAGGTTTCGCGGGAAGCGGCTGAATGCGAAGTACAGAAGACCGTGCGTGGTGAGAGACCTACATCCAGTTGTGGAGAGACACTGGCTGATGATAAAAATGATGAAATTAAGTAAAATAAATATTTAACAGAATGCAACATATATACAAGCAGAAAAACAACATAAAACAACGAATGTTCCTTAATGGTATTCAAATCATTTACACAACATGCTAGTACCTACTATTATTAAATCTTTTTAAGTTTATATAGCTTCAACGCAGTTAATATTAAAAAATACATACACTCTTCGAAATTAAAATAATTTTATTGAGCATTTTTTTCCAACATTTCGCTGCTATATCTTCAGAGTGAAATTGGTTGCAAAAAAGTGCTATTATGTATTCTATTGGGAAAAAAATCCTTCCCAACAAGTTATTAAAAGCAGTCAATTGTATCAATAAATAAAAATTACTTACATTTTTTTAGTAATGGGGCAAAATTCAGAGGCATTTAATATGGATGAACCAAATATACCCAAATCTGCCAACGGTGATAACGCATGGGGCCCCAGTTTGGGGGATGACTCGTGGAGCGATCTAGAGATGCCTCCGTCTGAAGAAATTAATTGGAAAGAACCTGAAACTAAGCCTACGGGTGTAGTACCGAAACCAGAAAAAACGAAATCAATACTAAGAACGGGAAAAACTAACCAGGTCAACTATTGGGGTCCAACTGTATCGTTACCAGGTTTCAATGACGCCATCTGGACTAAGAAACCGAACTCACTGACGTTTGAGAAGCCCAGAACTGATCTTATTCCGAAGAGAGGAAACACGATTGACCGGCCTGTTTTGCGAACCGGACCTCTGAGTCCTGTTGAATCTTGGGGTCCATCATCAAATATTCAAACTTCCATTACTCCAGTGAAACTTGGCTTTTCTATTAAAAAATTGACGACTTCAAAAGTAAACGCAGCAAATCAATGGAAGCCAGGCAAAATTAAACCTAATTTCAATGAGCTCAATCAACAGCCAAATAATAATAACCCTGCACCAAATGCAAATCAGTGGAGTCAAAATCAAATATATCCTAACCAAAATCTAGTATTCAACCAGCCGTCTGGTGATACAATTTGGAATCAAAATCAAGGGAGAAATGGACCTTCGAATAGTCATAGTCGTGATGTTTTAAAAAGTTCCTGGAATCAGAACCAAATAAATCCCAATCACAATTCAAATATTGATATAGCGCAAAATAATGTTAGAGGATCAATGGGTGAACAAAAACAAAATTACGTAATTGCTGGTCAAAATCCCAATGTCATCGCTCAATTAAATGGAATTGATCCTAACATGCTGAGGAGCTTATTGAATCAAAACTTGTTACAAAAGCATAATGATATTACTCATAGCCCAGAAAATAGTCTCCACAGACAAAAAATTCCATGGACTAATCAAAACATTAATACTAATTATATCGCACCACAAACTGACCCCGGTTTAATTGGAGGCCCATGGGCTCAAAATCAAATAAATTCCAATCAAAATTCTTTTACCAACAAGCCACTGAATGTTCCCAATGAATCAAAAATCCCTGGGAATAATCATTATTATAACGGACCGCCCTATAATCCTCAAGAAACAGGGATTAAAATTAATCAAAATCAAGTAAATACTGTTTGGAATCCAAATTCAAACATTGGCGCCCCAAATGGCCATGTTCCGAAAAGTTCATGGATTCAAAACCAAATGTTCCTCAACCAGAATCTCAATATGAAAAATCCACAAAACGCTCTTCAAATTCCTTGGCATCAAAATCAAATGAACACCAATAAGATTCCTCAATTTGAAACCCCATTAAATAGACCATTGAACGGTCTTTTAAATCAGAATATTATTAATAGCAACCAAAATCCCATGAATAACCTTGAAACTATGAGGAACCAGTGGAATTTGGACCCTTCTAACTCCAGGGGTTGGGTTTCATTTAGGCCACATATGGAAATACCAGGCGAACCAAATGGCAAGAAAGCTGATTACGAAGTAATTCGAGCAGTTCCATTGGCGTCTGAGAGATTAACGCAAAATTTAAGGCAAAGTTTCACTGAGCCGGCTAAAATTCAATATACTGTGAATTTTAGCCCACCTAAAGCACCCTGGCTTAGACCAAACGGACGACCTGCAGATCTTAGAGAATCAAAGTTGAGGTCGTTAAACAATCTCACACAAATAATAGGATTCACAAACAATGAAAGAACACAACATTTGGGGCAGAAAACCGGAGTATACAGTCCTCTACATTTTCCATCACAAAGATTAGGACCAGGACGTGAAGCGGAATCAGTTATATCCAATGAAAACGAGACCAACTCCACGGGTTCAAATGGCGCACCTCATCTACCAGGCTTTTCAGGAGAAAATTGGTTTCCCGATATTCCAGAGCCTACTACAGCTTCAACTACAACTCCGTCAACAACAGACCAAGGATCTAACGTAGCTCTAGGGTTCCCGGGAGGTCCCCAAATCATTCCTGATATGGGACCAATTCAGTCGATTCATATGAAATTTACGACCTTCTTGACAGAAATAACCGCAGCAGTTTCTCGACTAGAAGAGTCCAAGGCTAAAGAATTATTTGAACAATTTGAACCTACGTTTTCTACGTAAGTATGCTTGCACCAACTGTGCCTCTCGGGTTCTTCTGCTTTGAAATTTACTGCTTAACTCCCTGAAATAATACGAACAGGTTCCAAATTTTATGGTAATTTTGATCACATTCTTATATTTATAGTTTAGGCGTGAAATATTGAGAAATATCTTTGACATAAATTATGCACTTTTTAATAATTAGATTTAGCGAGTTGGCAATAATATTAATTTCCAGAATTCTTAACTCCCAGGACTTCAAAAGTTACGGAAAAAACATCATGGATGCAATAATCGGACTAGTTCGTTTCGTCAACACGGGACCCATAGATTTAATTCAATGTAAGTTTTGCCTATTTAAGGGCGCGTACAAAACAAAAAAAAATCTTATTTCACCCGCGTGGCCCCATAATTGAATGGGCACGATACCGACACAACAGAGTTCTTTTTATTAGCCCTATTTATTTACACAATCTTGTTAAAATAATAATAGGTTAGGGAAAAAGTTTCTTCGCATTTTATATGAAAACTCAAGACATTTTTTTTCAAAGTTTATTTACATTTACATTTAATTTTGGTGGATGACTTTTTGCCATCTTGTAGGCAGTGACATGATCCCGTTGCTGTAGAAATTTTGATACTTCTGATCAAAAAAAAAACGCGACTAGCAGTTTTGGCAGTCCTCTCTTGATGTTAACCTGACACTACCTAACCTGACCTGAATTGTAAAAAGACCGAAATTGGTGGAAATTTTAAGGCGTACGGAGAATGCATTAACCATTACCAGCCAAGCTCTCTTAATTTTTGCTGAGTGGCTAAAGAATTGATCGTGATTTCTGTTGATCAATTCCGGCCACTTTATTTAGGCTTCTTTCTATAATCTCTATGAGTTGTCGTTAGTAAAGCTCCGAATCGGTGGTTCTGTCTGGCGGTAAAAGCTCATAATGAACAGTGCCCTTCCAATCCCACAATATACACAGCCATCACCTTTGTTTAAGTTTATAGCGTCTGCGTAAATTAAAAAGGCAATCACAACAGTTGATGTGATATTGCAATCAACCAGTAGGAGATGTCGCGTAACGACTCTCGGCAACTAACCCTCATTGAATACAGTCGATTTTTATATAATTTAGTTTCATTTAAAAACCATAAGATTTCCAAATTTTAAGTTATCAGCGAAAAGTTAAAGGAGCTATAACTCCCCAACAACTTTATTGCGAGTTAACCCAGGTTTTGGCACAGGCTGTGAAGCATGACCGACCTTTGACCGATGTTAGAGATGAGAATTTGTACTGGCATATAAAACTTTATATAGTTCATAGTTTAAAAAGAATAAAGAATAAAAACAAAATGTATTGATAGAAGTGTATTTTGAGAAGTTGGATAGGGACATAAAAATGGTTTTCGTTTAGGTTTAATTGTATTGTTATGTTATATGAACTAGTTTATAATATATATATAACTATTTGAATATGAAATAAATGTGCACATATAAAACCAAAAGTTTTTGTTGATGAAGATTTCCCCAATAAGAACCGAGACCTTTTTCGCATGTTCTTGTCGTACATGATCGACTTTTCATCACCAGTTATTAATATCTTCAAAAACGGTTCGGTTTCATTACGTCTCAATAAAGAGTACAGGATTCATAACGTTTCTTTCAGTGAATTCGTGTAGTACACAAATATGGAGCTTTTTTGTGGACCCAGATTTTTCAAATGGATCAAAACTGTTTTGTAGTTAATTCCCAGTTCTTCAGCTATGTCGTAACTACTAATATGCCGATCTTGCTCCACTTTTTCAAAAATGGCGTCCATTTTATACGTAACAGGGCGACCAGAGTGAGGTGCATCTTTGACATCAAAATTCCCGAATCGAAAAAACGCTGAAACCAACTTTGTGCTACTCTTACTGATACTGCATTAGGTTCATAAATGTCACAAATTTTTTCGCGGCTTGCGTTGCATTATTTCCTTTTTTTTTAAATGACATTTTTAAATGTATCGAATTCACTCGATATAGATGTAGATATAGATATAGATATAGATATATATATAGATATAGATATAGATATAGATATAGATATAGATATAGATATAGATATAGATATAGATATAGATATAGATATAGATATAGATATAGATATAGATATAGATATAGATATAGATATAGATATAGATATAGATATAGATATAGATATAGATATAGATATACACATTACATTTTTTTTAACAGTGAAAATAGCAAGAGCAAGCCATACACTACAAAACAGGTTTCTGCTCTTAAGTGAGGACCTAAACTCTTTCTTCACATTTGTGGACGGGCTAAGCACAGATGAAGAGAAAAGAGAGATGCAAGCGATAGCCGAAGACTTTAAGGCGTATCCGAATGTCTCGTACTCTCCCAGGAGTCTGCTCGATGTCAGCATTGAGAAGGTGTTCATGACTCCACTTAGAAGGATCTCTGGTACTTCGGAATTACTCATATTGACGGAGAGCCTGAATAGAATACTTAAAAATAGGGAGGATGAAGCGAGTCCAGTTATAGACGAGAACCGGCCTTACAGAAGATATGGGCATGGACATGGACGTGCATTTGGGCATAGGCATGGTCTACATTATGGACACAGAAAGAAGGAAGCTGAACCTGCAACAAGCGATTGGTTTCTAAAAAGTAAGAATGTAAACTCAGGTGTGTGTTGATGCATTTTTTTTTTCAAGATTTTTTTTTCTTTATGTTAAGGTCGGCAGACAGGCTGACAGTCCACTCGATGGTAGGTGGCTACCGTCGCCTATAACACAAGCAACGCCAAAGCTGCTGCAAGTGCGCTGCCGACTACAGTAGGGTTAAGGATAAGGGATAAGGAGTGGATAGGGAAATGGGCACAGGGGGAGCTGATAGGATAATAGTTAAAGGTCAAAATTGGGATAGAACATAGATATTGGCTTCTCTTGCTGATACTGAAGCAAAAATGATGTAATTTCTTCTGTAATTATAGCTCAGTTTACGAATGCAGAATATTGTGCCTATTGACTGCGATCGCAATATCTGTATGCATAAGCATATGTGAGCACATTTGATGAGCCAGTTGGATGAGTGGTTAGGGTGCTTGCCTGAACGCTCCGTTCTAGGGTTCCCGGGTTCGATTCCCGGCAGGGTCAACTTTGGAAATGAACTTTTCAAATTTGGCTCTGGTCTGGATCTGAAAAGTAGTGGCAAGCACACTGGGTTTCGCAGTCATTTGGGCAGCCCATGTGGCGGTAATAATCAGCATGTGTGCTGTTGTTTCGGTGAGTGAGTAAGGGATTTTCCTATCCGAGAGAGAGAGAGAGAGAGAGAGAGAGCTTATCCTTAATCCTACTGTAGTCGGCAGCGCACTTGTAGCAGCTTTGGCGTTGCTTGTGTTGTAAGCGACGGTAGCCACCTACCAACAAGTGGACCGTCAGCCTGTCTGCCGATCTTAACATTAAAAAAAACTTTTTTGAATTATTATAAACACTTGAAACTTGCAGATACACCACCGACGAATCTCAATCACAAAAGATACAGCATAAGGAGCCACAAAAACAGCATCATAGCAAACAAGGCAGCCGAGAACAGAAAAGAACTGGAGCAAATAATTAGACGGAACAAAAGAGTGTTGGAATTGGAGAGACGAGAGGAGATGAAAGATAAGAAGAAATTGGAAGTCGAAGTGCTGAATCTAAGAAATCCGAAAGTGAGGGGCGTCGTCAGGGATCTCCTCCAAAGGGTCTTAAGTAGAAGAAGAGAAAGGAAGAGATCTGAATTGTCAATAGTCAATGAGAGTGGAGGTGATGCGGAAGAAGAATTGAAAAGAAATGTAAATAAAGCACTAAAAAATAGGAAAATTGGAAAAATTGGTTTAACTGACTCTTTAGAAAGTCCACGCGATTAGTTTGGAGGGAAATTGCGTTTAGGCTTACCAAATAGAAATAAAATATTTTCAAAGTTTTTCTTTTTTCAATTTTTTCTTTCTTACTACTAGAGTAATGGCTCCCAGCTTAGCAATTAGATTTTTTTTCGGCAGACAGGCTGACGGTCCACTTGATGGTAGGTGGCAACCGTCGCATATAACACAAGCAACGCCAAAGCTGCTTCAAGTGCGCTGCCGACTACAGTAGGTTTAAGGATAAGGGATTGGATAGGAAAATGGACTCTGGCATCCCTTGCTCACTTATCGAAACATTTGTGCACGCTAATCTCACGGCTTAACCGATTTGAATGCGGTTTTCACTGATATAGAAAACTTCCAATTGGTTTACAAAGAAAAAAGCTACGCGCTATACCGAATACCACGCGTACGAAGTTGCGGGCTCAGCTAGTACTATAAAAATCTTTGTTTGTCTGTGCGTTTGTGCACGCTAATCTCAGAAACGGCTTAACCGATTTAAACGCGGTTTTCACTGATGCATTGTAGAAAGCTTCCAGTAACATTTGTTTGGTGTTTGTTTCATTCGAATCGGTTTACAAAGAAAAAAGTTACCACGCGTATGATGTTGCGGGCTCATCTAGTAGACAATAATACTGGATCGATTAGAAAAAAAATCCCGCCACAATATTGACAGATCACTTGACAGCGAGGCGTCGTTTGGCGCCACAGGATATGTATAGGCCAGTATTGAATTCTCAAATACTGGCCGCATAGAATTCGCATTGCTTTTTGGTGGCGCCGAGGAATTTGGAATTTTTATTGTTGGTCTATTATTCATTGTGGCTCTTGTATTGGAGGCGTACTTGTTCGCGTGTGTTCGTCGAATCCTTCGTCCTTTAATTGTGATGGGATGAATGGATATCCGGTAAATGCGTGAATGCTCAATAAATGTGAGTGAATTTCGGGTTCCGAAATGATTTCTCATGAGATTAAACCCGTACTTACGAAAATAACTTGGTATTTCAACATAAGTTATAACTTCTTATAAGATTTATAAGATTTTTTGTTGCTTTATTTCAAGGGATTCTCAAAAAGAACGACTTATAAAACACAAAAGTTTCATCCGAAAGCAAAGAAAGCCATACATACCTACCACCATTTGGGTATTTGGGCATTATTTTGCAGTCATTTGGGCAGGCCGTCTGGCGGCAGTATACTCCCCCTTGCAGAAGACCACCGTGAAATAACAACACGTGTGCTGTTGTGTTTCGGTGAGTAATGGATGCCAAAGCCCATTTCCCTATCCCCTCCTAATCCCTTATCCTTAATCCTACTGTAGTTGGTAGCGCACTTGCATCAGCTTTGGCGTTGCTTGTGTTACAGGCGACGGTAGCCACCTACCATCAAGTGGACCGTCAGCCTGTCCGCAGATTTTAACATTAAAAAACCTACCACCAGTTTTAAGTTTTATTTTTTTAATTTGGTTAGCAAAACATTAAATACTAAACTGGGCAGAAAAGGAAAAATTAGGGCAGAAACGTCCATGAGAGCAAAGGAATAAAAAACCTATTCCTCTACATCAACCTTATTCCTATTATTTATCGGGAATAGGGAAATAGGCTTTGGCATCCCTTATTCACTCACCGAAAACACAAGAACACACATGCTGTGTGTTCTTGTGTTTCACATATTTCAAGGTGGTCTTCGTCAAGGGAGTGGTTACTGCCGCCAGACTGCTCAAATGGCTGAGAAATGTCTAAATTTTAATGTCGATTTTGAGTTGTTTAGAAGAAGAGATATGAGATACATATAATCAAATCGTAAACGGGCCGTGTACCTACATTAAATATTTTTTTCAAAAAAAAAAAAAAACAATTTGTACACATAAGTACAATGTTACCGAAGTAAAAAAAAATAGTTTTTAGAACTTTTGTCTGTTTGTCTGTGCGTTTGCGCACTCTAATCTCTGAAACGGCTTAACCGTTTTAAATGCGGTTTTCACTGAAGTTTTACAGCAAGATTCCCGTAACATTTAGTGTTTGTTTCAATCCAATCGATTAACAAACAAGAACGTTGTGCGCTATACTGAATTGCTCTAAAATATTTGTTCATACCCGTTCCGGCATGCAGAGCGTAACTAGCGCTCACAGTTCGCCAGGAACTGGTATGATCAAATATTGTCCAGATCAAATTATCCTTGGCCGAAGGAGTGCTACAGCACAGCCCAGAACCAGCTGATCGATCGATAGGATTTGACAGTTATTTTGAATGTCTACCACGTGCGGTCTTTAGGTTGCGATCGAAAAGGAAAGAACTATACCTTGTCCTGCTCTTCCGAGTTACGTAACAGTGAGTTATTCTAAAGTCGTTTCTGGAAACATAATTTTATTATTATAACCGTAAATAATGATTTCGAATTTGGAAAATACCCATCTGTTATTTTTTTTATTGATAGGTACATTAAGAATGTTGATTCATAAACAAATTAGAAAAAAGTTTTTTTTCTTTACCCATTCATAAATCTAAATTTATAACACTACCTACTTACAGCTTTCTAGACTAAGTCAGAACAAAAGATTTTATGAGTATTAATTATTAATCTATACAATATAATAAAATCGTAAAGGAGCCGTGACTGTGGTACATTAAAAAAAAAAACAAAAAAAAAAAAAAAAAAAAAAACAATTTATACACGTTGTACTTATGTTACCGAGATCAAAAAAATAGTTTTTAAAATACATATTTGTCTGTTTGTCTGTGCTTTAACTATATATTATCATCTGTAGAACAATGATGACTGAAAGTTTATATACAGTTAAAATATTCAGTTTAGGTGATTTTGAAATTCAAATGTAAGTTGACCTCAGATCTATATGATCAGTCATATTAAGTAGGGTTCAGCTTAGGCTAGTGTATTTCATATAAAATATAATAAAATCGTTCTTCGCTTACTGTGCCTTTGTAATCTCAAAAACGGCTTAATCGATTTTCATGTGGTTTCCACTGATGTATAGTAGCAATCTTCTGATAATATGTAGTGTATACATATTTCATTCCAATCTGTTAACAAACAAAAATATTTACGCATTATTCTGAATACCAAGTATACGAAGTCCATATGTATATTATAATAAATAATTGTAATAAGTATATATTATTACACAATTAATTGTGTTATGCATTATTATTTCTTATACATGCCGAAACCGGAAATAGAGCTTTTTAAAAGGCCCGGCTTAAGCCGAGGCCCTTTAAACCCAACGAGGCCGTTAATTGCTACTTGGGCCGAAACTTGTATAGTACTTGTTTTTGGCTATAATAGCCAACATATAGCCAAAAACATGCAAGAAAAGAACATTTTGTGAAAAATAATTCGCCTTTTTCAATTTGAATATTCCGTTTTCCATTTGACGAAATCTTCGTGCGCCTTTTCATACTGTGACCGAAATCGGACGTCTACTAATAGCGAGGAATGGAGTGATGTCGTATCCAGTTCACCATCTCGAAGCTGTTGAACTGGATCCAGCAGCCAGGTGGATGTGACGATGATTATGGAAATAAAATACAGTGTTGAAACGGTTTACTTCTCCAAAAAACTATGTATGTTACAAGCAATGAGTTACCAGGTCTTCTTTGACAGTTCTTTTTGTGTCTAAACCAAAGATGTTGTATTAGTCTGTACCAAAGATAATTGTATTAGTGTATAGATGGAACAATAAAAATTGAAGATTCCTTCGATACTCGATACCCGTCTTTCTAATGGCTGCATGTCGTATGTTAAAAAGAGATAACAATAGCCGAATATGACGTCTTAAAACGCTGCGCGCCATAAAAGAGGCAACGTCATATTTGTTTATATCATGCTGGTTAACAAGTGCGTTTAGCTTTATGTGATTTAAAATACTTAAAAATCTGAAATTGTGATTTCATAAATCTGTTGCTTGCCAAGAATGGCTTGTACTGTTCCCGTTTGTCCAAGTAGAATGGGTGTTTTGAAGGAGAATAATGGAAACATATCATTTCACCGGTAAGTCGCACAGCTCGCACTCATTAATTTTGGTGTTTTGTAAACAAATTTTTATAATTATTTACTAAAAATGAATCATTGTACATGCATACACAGCTCTAAGGTTGATTTATTTAAAGAAAAGCTGGTGTTTATAACTAAAATTTACAAAAACCAAAGTTAATCGGAATATTTGACATTTGTCTTGCTTTATAGTGCTGTAGTCTGATCTTGATAAGTTTATCGATATCGATAACTAATTTATTTTTAGTAGAGTGTTGACAATTTCTAGCATTCACTGCAGGTTGAAAGTAATTTTTATCAATTTATAACAGATTTCCCACCGACATCGATTTAAAAAAAAATGTGGACAAAAAATGTAAGAAAAGCCGACGATTGGAGAGCTTCGCAATATACAAGAATATGCTCGATGAACTTTGAAGATTCTTGCTTTCGCCAAGGATATCAGCGTAAAATTCTACACTCGTATGCAGTGCCGACAATATTCCCAAAACCCCAAACCACCATCGTGTAAACCAGTAAGTAATATCTATAAGTTATAAAGAAGTTATGCTTCAATCTATGAAAATTATGAAAATCTTTTGAATCATTAATAACCAAAAACTATTTCTTTTCAGAAATTACCCAGAAAAAGAAAACTTACTAATAAATACGTGGATACCCAAGCGTCAACATTAACTGCAAGTCTTTAAATTAAAATGTTGACGAATCACAGATGAAACGATATCACAGATTAAAATGAAACGATATCACAGATTATCCAATCTGCGATATCGTTTCTAAAAATAAAACTTTAAGATTATCGAGTTTTTTTTCTCTCGTAATATCGATAAACTTATCAAGATCAGACTAAAGCACTATAAAGCAAGACAAATGTCAAATATTCCGATTAACTTTGGTTTTTGTAAATTTTAGTTATAAACACCAGCTTTTCTTTAAATAAATCAACCTTAGAGCTGTGTATGCATGTACAATGATTCATTTTTAGTAAATAATTATAAAAATTTGTTTACAAAACACCAAAATTAATGAGTGCGAGCTGTGCGACTTACCGGTGAAATGATATGTTTCCATTATTCTCCTTCAAAACACATACTCTACTTGGACAAACGGGAACAGTACAAGCCATTCTTGGCAAGCAACAGATTTATGAAATCACACTTTCAGATTTTTAAGTATTTTAAATCACATAAAGCTAAACGCGCTTGTTAACCAGCATGATATAAACAAATATGACGTTGCCTTTTTTATGGCGCGCAGCGTTTTAAGACGTCATATTCGGCTATTGTTATCTCTTTTTAACATACGACATGCAGCCATTAGAAAGACGGGTATCGAGTATCGAAGGAATCTTCAATTTTTATTGTTCCATCTATACACTAATACAATTATCTTTGGTCTAAACTAAACTGTGTCAAGTGACACAGGACAATGAGTTCGGTGCGATGCGAGTCAATCGCCACAATATTTTTCTTTAGATTTTTATTGTAAGTACTACTTAACTAATAACTACTTAGTTTTTATGTAAAAACTTCTAATTGTAAAAATGTTCAACATATTTGTTAATTCAGAATAGAATTGACTGCTTAAGTAAAACAAAATGGCGGTCGTCTTCTGCTCTAGTTGGTCGCGCCTGTGTAATCTAGTTGGCCGCGCTTTAAAACTGTCCAGCAATCTCTATTATTGTCGAACAGAATAGAATCGCTTAGTGTATTTTTTCTTAAAATAATGAAGCCATTTCCGAGCAAAAAAAAAAATAGTATTCTAGAGAAAAATATAGTCTTTGTCCCTAAGACTAATAAGTATATTGAGAATACTTCGTCCGCGTCTCTTTAGAAATTGTAGCTTTCTATAGGTGAATTTTTTTTTTAAATCAGTCCAGTAGTTTTTGAGTTTATTCATTGCAAACATACATACATGCAAATCTTTTCTCTTTATGATATTAGTATAAATATAGATTTAACATCTCAATTACTTATTGTCTATTCCTAAAGACGAATTGAGTTGAGGATCTCAACGATAGGGGATCGGACAGTAATCAGATTAAAATCTAAAATGTACTTAGAAAGAAAATATATATTTTTTTACAATTATTTATCGAATAATAATTTAATATAATTCATTTAAATATTTTTAAATGAAGAAATAAAATTTTATTATTTACAATATTTTTAATCTATACTGAAACACCAATCACGGTGCGTGACGTCATTTGTGGGCAATCATTGTCTTATCTTCTTCTTCTTCTATTTTAAAAGATGGCGATTCGGCTCATCTTGAGGATGGCCATTGTCCGCCAGTGTCAAGTAAAAAGACAACTCTTCTGTTGGACTCCGCCACGAGCTCCGTTTAACGGAGCCCGCTCGGAGCCCACGTCGTGTGGGCCTTCTTTGCAGTGTTTCTTTCAGGTACTTGTTCGGGGGGGCGTCGCCCCTCCGGAGTAGCTGTAGCGCCCCCCCGGAGCCCGCGCCTGAGTATGTCATAGAATTTTATGGCGTGGAGTGGTGGACTTCGCTAATTCTATGTCGGCGACTGATTGTATAATTATACATGCAGTTCGTGATGTGCTTAGGCAGATTTTTGATGGCGCCGTTTCATGAAGTTCCTAACTAATTTCAGTCAGATCGTTTAAGTAATCTTTTAATTTTAAAAAATGAATATTGTAATTGAACAAATGAATAACAATGGGCAGCCTGGCTGCCGTCGAACGATGTGATATTGGTATTATTATTATTAATTAATAACTAGCGACCCCGCCCCCGGCAATTGCACCACGGACTTCGCCCGTGGTGCAATTTTTATATATTTAAACATTCCCCGTTTATCCCTCTTTCCATTAGTGAAAACCGAATTAAAATCGGTCTACCCGTTCACGCGTGATGCGTGACCAAGGAAAATGGGGATTCATTTTTATATATAGAGATTAACGTGAATTTATAACGAAGTCCCTTTTTTCCTTCGTATCCCCCCCCCCCACCACCTCTTAAATGCTCCCCCGAATCAAATTGTCTGAAAGAAACACTGCTTCTTTGTCCCCAAAACCAATCCGGTCAGTCGAGCAAAGGTCGGTGAGGAAAAAAGCACCGACCCCTTGCAACCGCCCGGATTGCCAAGGGTGAGCCCCCCCACCACGACAAGGTCCTGGCCCACCTAGGGGAGGATCATTGTCTTATGCCAATGCAGCTGTTTTGTTACGATATGACCACAAATGACGTTACGCGCTCTCAGATGAACTATCGTTGGCGGCATTTTCAAACAAACAATATTAAAACATGATTTTGAGCACCTAAAAGGCTATAAATAAATAAAATAGTATTTTTTATGGGAATAAATATGTATGAAGATTAATTTAAAACACTTTCTGAAAATTTGTCCGATCCCCTATTTGCGATACCAACCTCAATTATTTTAGAATAACTACCAACACAAAATCAGTATTGTAGATATATGTTGGTATCTATATCTATAAATAACTATAAGAGAAGCTATACTTATACATCGCTCGTTTTATGCATGGCAACCAACCTGTTTCTCGGACGAACTTGACCGCAACAAGATGGCGGACAATGCCGGTTCGCGCCAAAATCAGCTGTTTCGTTCTCCTGTGTGACGTGAGAAAACGCCTAAACACTTCGCCGTCATAAAAAAACTCGTATTGTCCACTCCAAACATTATATTTAAAAAGTTTAACAAAATATTTTGAACAAAGGAGGTTCATGAAAGGAGTGTTTATTGTTGTGCCAGCAAGTATGTGGACCTCGTGTCTTTTGGCGGGAATCAGCTGAGCGCTACACGTCAAGAGAGCGAGACAAAAAGCCAGTTCCAAGAAATCCTGTTAACAATTATTAGCATTCATGCTTTGTAAAATTATTGTTTTATTCAAACGAAATTCTTGAATGCATCACAACCTTGCCTACAAACGAGTATGAATCAGCTGTTTATGACAGTTTCTAACATGAATTGCTACCAATAAAATATTAATTTGACAGTTTCGAGATTAGATGGGTTTGCTCTTGACCAGCATCTATCCCTTTAGGAAAGATGAAGAAGACGATGGAGCGAGCTCACCCAGAAGATGCCTATTCACTCAAACTTTGAAAGACTTGGGTTGTATGAGCCGGCAAGGAGTTCCAATCCTTAGCAGTGCGCATCATAAAAGATGTTTTAAAGCGCTTGATCCGAATTAGAGGTATTTCGACAAGGTGAGGCTGGTAACCAGCCGTACGTCTGCATGTCCGATAGAAAGGGAAGGCGGTATGATCTCATTAAGCTCCCGAACACATTCTCGGGAAATTTTGCGTGTATTAGGGTTTTTTTTTAGGGTTCCGTACGTCCGAATAAAAAAACGGAACCGTGTCCGTCTGTCCGTCCGTCACAGTCAATTATCTCGGAATCTACTAGACCGATTAAGTTGAATTTTGGTGCACATATCAATTTCTGTGACCCAAACGCAGAGGTGTGACGTGAATAGATGAAATCTGTATATGGTAGGTCATTTTTGAGGGGAAGGTGGAAAATAAATAAAAAAATTTGAAAACTGCATGGATCGTGTGACATATCAAATGGAAGGTCTTGTTGTGAAGATCTTAAATGTATTTTTTTTTTATTTTAAAATAAATAGTTTCCAAGTTATTCGAGAAAATAGACGAAAATTGAATAATATTATTCAAGGATTCGACTATTTCGAATGCATATTTGGTTATGTCGAGAGTCTTATGCTTACTTTTTTTGTCTTTTCAGGTAGGTAAACGAATCTCCAGGGGCAAACATTGATTCTAGCAAAATATGCCTTGTTGCAATATATTTAAAACTTCAAACATTCATTTACATAACCATCGAACTATAATAAGCATAGTTCGATGTACATGTTAACTTACTTCTTAAGTATTTCATGGGCTGTTCCTTACTCGACCTATGAAAACTCATCTCACCCTACGAGGGCTGTTCCAAAAGTTTTTAATGTGAATAATAGTTAGAATACCTATCAAAAAAGTTTATTTACAGTTTTTCAAAATATCCCCTCCAACCCCTATGTAGGTACTTATGCATTCGAGTTTAACCAGTCCTCAAACATTTAAGACGTCCATTTAAGACGTCAAACAAAGAAGAACGACAGATAATTTTTTAAAACATTTAAAAAAATAACCATTTATAGCCAGCCAATGATTTTCACCAAGGAGGTTTGTATTGAAAGGAGGTTTGCATTTAAAATAGTTTCAGGAAAAAAGAAGTAATATTTACTCTATGGCTAACAATTTTTGGAACAGCCCTCGTATTACAATATTTTTAATTGTTTTCTTCACTCAGCCTAAAATGTGTTCCTTACTCAGCCCAAGAATAGAATGTAACGTTTCAGTTCGAGACAGCATTAAATTTGCTTTGCTTGGCATTGCCATTGATCCCGGAAGACTGTTCAAAAGGTGATAATTTAATGATTATTTGATAAAAACCTGGTTACAAGGTGGTGAATTTCCACCACATTTATGGATATCATGAGGGCAGGAATCGTCCACAATAACTAAGCTGAGCCCGCAACTTCGTACGCGTGGTATGCGGTTTAGCGCGTAACTATTTTGTCTGTAAACCGATTGGAATGAAACAAACACTAAATGTTACGAGAAGCTTGCTATAATACATCAGTAAAAACCGCATTCAAATAGGTTAAGTCATTTGTGAGATTAGCGTGCACAAACAGACGAAAATTCTAAAAACAATTTTTTTGATCTCGGTAACAGAAGTACAACGAGTACAAATTGTTTTTTTTTTTATTATACGTTTCATTTGCAATCAGTCTGTCTCAAACTTTAAGCAAATCTGCTGTGAGCCTTGTTCTCCCTAGCAGGAGATACCACTTAGTTTTCACCACCTAGCATCCAAACCTTGGATATCGTGGCGTTTATAGGCGTTTGTCAGAAGTGATTGCGATTAGTTGTTTGGATAGCTCATTAGGGTGATTTTGGAGCCGTTTTTTGTAGTTACAGGCTGATAGTTTGATTTAAAAAAATTTTTTAATGTACAGACGCGGGAAGTTTACGATTTTATTATATGTATATACATATAATAAAATCGTAAATAATAATAATATCCTAATAATAATATATAGGATATAATAATATCCTGCATGGAGTATTGCTGTCACCTTCGGGATGGCTCAGCAAAATACCAACTTGCTGCGCTCGACTCGGTGGATCGCAGAGCTAGGAGGCTCATTGGCGATGATACACTAATAAGAACTAAGCTGCAAGCCTGGCACATAGACGCAAAGTTGCCTGTCTGTGTGTATTCTATAAGATGTACTCGAGAGCTGCATGAGATCATACCGCCTTCCCCTTTCTTCTATCGGATATGCAGACGTACGGCTGGTTACCATCCTCACCTTGTCGAAATCCCTCTAATTCGGAGCAAGCGCTTTAAAACATCTTTTGTGATGCGCACTGCTAAGGATTGGAACTCCCTGCCGGCGTCTGTATTTCCGAGCTCATATAACCCAAATCTTTTCAAGGTTCGAGTGAATAGGCATCTTCTGGGTGAGCTCGCTCCATTTTCGGCCTCATCCTTCCTATATGGATAGATGCTGGTCTCTAGAGCAAACCCATCTATAGTAAAAAAAAAAAAAAAAATTAAAAAAAAAAGTAGATTTATATTATTTTCAACTCAATTTTTTATAGAGAACACACACGACTTAGGAAGACTGCTCCCGGAACTGAAAGTGCCTTCATGCACGCCCAAAATACCTACCTACCTGACGAAGAAAAAAAGTGATAGGTAGGAATCTCTATACGATTATGGTCGTTCTGAGAAAATGGGGCGGCCACGGATCACAAGGCGGCTGACGGGAACCTGTTTCTTGAAAAATAAACGCACAAAAAAAACGCCTGCGAAGATGAAAAAAGTCGCGCTCAGCTGATCGACTCTTTTGAGTTTGAGGCCCCCCTCTACCAAGAAACCAGGGATAGACTCGTTTAAAACCTAACTTTAGCACGCTACATCATGGTACGGAGGCGATTCGCCACAAATCAATATCTGCACCAATATAATATATTTAAATACTATAATAAATAACAAATCATTACAAAATAATCTTTTTTTATATTTTATGTCGTAAAACAAATAAATATCTACAATTATAAGCCCAAAAGTTGATACAAAGCATCTCCATTCTCAAACATAATTTAGAAAAACACATTTTCTTTTTTTATATTGACTGCTCTAAAATTTCATATATCCGTTTAGTAACAGTTTGTCTTTAAAGGTGCGATATAATAAAATCGTAAACGAGCCGTCTCTGTACTTAATAGTAGATTTTACAACAAGTGCACAAAACGAACCATTTTAATCCGAGACTTTTAGTAATGTCGAGGATAAAAATGGTTTTGTGGACGAGTTATAAACTCTGCTTTTCACTTCGATTGCGAGGAAATAAAATATAACATTTCTTTAACATTGACATTGACATCTTATGACATTGGCTCGGGCTGCAGACCTATACAGCCAACTATTAAATTAATTTTGTAATAATAATTTTCTTAAATTAATTAAATAACCTACCGTACTTGAATTTAAATTTTAATATTTTTTATATCTTAAAAACACATAAGGCAAATAAATTTAAGTAAATATTATAAAATAACAAATTCTATCTATGAACTTGTTATTGTGTTGGGCTGTATGGCTCATTTTCTTTGCCTTAATATAGATAGATTTATGAGTAGATACGTTAATGCACTTGTGCACAAAATTCGATTTTGTGCAGCCTATATCCTGCACAAATAAGCACTTTCAGAGCACGAGAAGGGAAAATATTTTTTCAAAAAAATAATTTATACACGTTTTATAAGTAGACCTCAGATCTATATGATCAGTCATATTAAGTAGGGTTCAGCTTAGGCTGGTGTAATTCATATAAATCGTTCTTCGCCTACTACGCCTTTATGCACGCTAACATCAGAAACGGCTTAACCGATTTTCGTGTGGTTTCCTCTAATGTATTGTAGCAAGCTTCCGCTAATATGTAGAGTATACAGAGGCGACTCTAGCTTATGTAGCGCCCGTGTGCAATCAATACCCTGACGCCTTCTCCATCAGTGAGTCATTTAATATGTCTTATTTTTGGTTTTATAATATTTTAAATGCTTCAAACTGTTTGCCGCTCGTGGGTGGCCTTACTTTGCTACCACGCTCGGCGTTGGTCATAACATGGGGACAGAGTCTTTGAGAGCGGTGCTTGCTCGGCGCCCCCTAGACCCTGCGCCCGTATGCACGGCATACCCTGCACTATAGGTAAGCCGACCCTGAGTGTATAGTTAATTCCAATCTGTTAAGATTAGATTATTATCTGTTAAGATCTGTTAAGATTTCAAAGTTACGTGTTCTTCCGAATACCACGCGCACGTTTTTTTTTCGTAATCATCAGGAAGTTAGGTGAGACTTAGGTAATAAATATTCTTAAAAACAATGACTATAAATCTAGGTTTAGTGCTCGGTGCTTAAAAATTTATTTGCTTAAAGATAACGCGGTAGAAATATGGAAATATGATGGAATTGGCAAGCTTTTGCCATAAAAGGTCTGTGAGAATTCCACAAAAAGGGCAATATTGTACGAGTAAATGTTTGCTTTCCTCTGCTAATACTCGGAAAGGTTTGCTATTTTGCGCGGATGTTGCCATTGCAATTAGCTAGTCTCGAGGTTATTGCGAAAGTTCTAAAGAGGAATGTCCATAAAGCGAGCGCCTCGAATGGACAGAGAAATTCTATTTAAAATTGAGATGGAGACAAACGCTAAATACTAAAAATATCCATTGTTTAATGAAAAAAATATATGTTATACTTAAACATGTGAAGAACCAATTGTATTAATTAGAATTTTCGTTAAAGTAATAGAAACTCCACAAAAAAAGTTAGAACACAAGAAGAATTTGACTTTTATTGAAAATTCTCTCGAAAACGGCTTATTGCGCGCATATGAATCCTGTACCTATTAATAAGTTAATGTCAGTTTAAACAATGAAAAAATTATTTATTAAATATAAATAACAATACAACAATTGCTAAATTAATGATAAAAATAATAAAAAATACAACGGTGATTCAGTGAGAACACGAGGAGGCTCCGGAATCTACACAAACTTAGGAGTTTGGGTAGAATATCTCCTCCAGAGTGACTGAATCGGGTATTGTGCCCATAAATAATTGTATAAATAATTGTTTAAACAATTGTATAAATAAATTATTTTTTTGTGTATTGTTCTAATAGTAAAAACAAAAAAAAAAACAATTTCTAGGGCTGTTGAACTGTCTCCGCCGCCAGCGAGTTCTAATGTAAATGTCATTTTCCCAAGTGAAGCCCTCAAATAAAGATGATCAAATAATACTGGCCCGTGTTACTTGTAAATAAATCAACGAGACCGTTGGAGGAGTGGACAGTTAGGGTTCCTGGGTTCAAATTTGGCTCTAGTCTGGATCTGGAAAGTAGTGGCAGAGGGCACATTGCTTTTCGCAGTCATTTCGGCAGCCGGTCTGGCGACAGTAACCAAGTAACCACCTACTTACGGAATACCACAGTGAAGTAACAGCACGCGTGCTTTTGTGTATCGGTGAGTGAGTAAGGGATGCCGGAGCCCATTTCCCTAACCCTTCCCAATCCCTTATCCTCAACCTACTTTACTCGGCAATGAAGTTATAGGCGAAGGTATAGCCACCTACCATCAAATAAACTCAAAAAATACTGAATCGATTTTAAAAATTCTTTCACCTGTAGAAAGCTGCAGTATCAGCGAGTAACATAGGCTACTCACCCTCCCCCATCTCCCCCTTTACCCCCTCCATACGAATGTATGTTTGTGATGAACAAATTCAAAGATTACTGGACCGATTTTAAAAATTCTTTCAACCATAGAATGCTACATTATCAGCGAGTATTTTAGGCTACTCACACCCCCCTCCATCTCTCCCCTTTACCCCTCCATACAAATGTATGTTTGTAATGAATAAACTCAAAAACTACTGGATCGATTTTAAAAATTCTTTCAACCATAGAATGCTACATTATCAGCGAGTAACATAGGCTACTCACACTCCTCCCATCTCTCCTCTTTACCCCCTCCATACAAATGTATGTTTGTAATGAATAAACTCAAAGACTACTGAACCGATTTTAAAAATTCTTTCACCTGTAGAAAGCTTCAGCATCAGCGAGTAACATAGGCTACTCACACTCCTCCCATCTCTCCCCTTTACCCCCTCCATACAAATGTATGTTTGTAATGAATAAACTCAAAGACTACTGGACCGATTTTAAAAATTCTTTCAACCATAGAATGCTACATTATCAGCGAGTAACATAGGCTACTCACACTCCTCCCATCTCTCCTCTTTACCCCCTCCATACAAATGTATGTTTGTAATGAATAAACTCAAAGACTACTGAACCGATTTTAAAAATTCTTTCACCTGTAGAAAGCTTCAGCATCAGCGAGTAACATAGGCTACTCACACTCCTCCCATCTCTCCCCTTTACCCCCTCCATACAAATGTATGTTTGTAATGAATAAACTCAAAGACTACTGGACCGATTTTAAAAATTCTTTCAACCATAGAATGCTACATTATCAGCGAGTAACATAGGCTACTCACACTCCTCCCATCTCTCCTCTTTACCCCCTCCATACAAATGTATGTTTGTAATGAATAAACTCAAAGACTACTGAACCGATTTTAAAAATTCTTTCACCTGTAGAAAGCTTCAGCATCAGCGAGTAACATAGGCTACTCACACTCCTCCCATCTCTCCCCTTTACCCCCTCCATACAAATGTATGTTTGTAATGAATAAACTCAAAGACTACTGGACCGATTTTAAAAATTCTTTCAACCATAGAATGCTACATTATCAGCGAGTAACATAGGCTACTCACACTCCTCCCATCTCTCCTCTTTACCCCCTCCATACAAATGTATGTTTGTAATGAATAAACTCAAAGACTACTGAACCGATTTTAAAAATTCTTTCACCTGTAGAAAGCTTCAGCATCAGCGAGTAACATAGGCTACTCACACTCCTCCCATCTCTCCCCTTTACCCCCTCCATACAAATGTATGTTTGTAATGAATAAACTCAAAGACTACTGGACCGATTTTAAAAATTCTTTCAACCATAGAATGCTACATTATCAGCGAGTAACATAGGCTACTCACACTCCTCCCATCTCTCCTCTTTACCCCCTCCATACAAATGTATGTTTGTAATGAATAAACTCAAAGACTACTGAACCGATTTTAAAAATTCTTTCACCTGTAGAAAGCTTCAGCATCAGCGAGTAACATAGGCTACTCACACTCCTCCCATCTCTCCCCTTTACCCCCTCCATACAAATGTATGTTTGTAATGAATAAACTCAAAGACTACTGGACCGATTTTAAAAATTCTTTCAACCATAGAATGCTACATTATCAGCGAGTAACATAGGCTACTCACACTCCCCCCATCTCTCCCCTTTACCCCCTCCATACAAATGTATGTTTGTAATGAATAAACTCAAAGACTACTGGACCGATTTTAAAAATTCTTTCAACCATAGAATGCTACATTATCAGCGAGTAACATAGGCTACTCACACTCCCCCCATCTCTCCCCTTTACCCCCTCCATACAAATGTATGTTTGTAATGAATAAACTCAAAGACTACTGGACCGATTTTAAAAATTCTTTCACCTGTAGAAAGCTTCAGCATCAGCGAGTAACATAGGCTACTCACACTCCTCCCATCTCTCCCCTTTACCCCCTCCATACAAATGTATGTTTGTAATGAATAAACTCAAAGACTACTGGACCGATTTAAAAAATTCTTTCACCTGTAGAAAGCTGCAGTATCAGCGAGTAACATAGGCTACTCACCCTCCCCCCATCTCCCCCCTTTAACCCCTCCATACGAATGTATGTTTGTAATGAACAAATTCAAAGATTACTGGACCGATTTTAAAAATTCTTTCAACCATAGAATGCTACATTACCAGCGAGTAAAATAGGCTACTCACACTCCTCCCATCTCTCTCCTTTACCCCCTCCATACAAATGTATGTTTGTAATGAATAAACTCAAAGACTACTGGACCGATTTTAAAAATTCTTTCACCTGTAGAAAGCTGCAGTATCAGCGAGTAACATAGGCTACTCACCCTCCCCCCATCTCCCCCCTTTACCCCTCCAAACGAATGTATGTTTGTAATGAACAAATTCAAAGATTACTGGACCGATTTTAAAAATTCTTTCAACCATAGAATGCTACATTACCAGCGAGTAAAATAGGCTACTCACACTCCTCCCATCTCTCCCCTTTACCCCCTCCATACAAATGTATGTTTGTAATGAATAAACTCAAAGACTTCTGGACCGATTTTAAAAATTCTTTCACCTATAGAAAGCTACATTATCAGCGAGTAACATAGGCTACTAACCTCCCTCCATCTCCCCCCTTTACAACCCCTCCTCCATACAAAATTTCCGTTTTCCAAGAGTAATATATTATAAAGAAACGCGGACGAAGTCTCGTGCAACAGCTAGTTAACTACCTATAACTTTGTGACATGTGTATACATATTTAATTGACAAATTTTTACTTTATTTTGCAAACCGACAACTGTTAAACATGTAAACTTACCATGAGTTATTGTATTGACAATTGACAACTGGAAATATTTGACGCAAATACTAAGTATTCTTATTCTTATTGAACGACTAAGAGATAAATTTACTCGGGAGCTGCATGAGATCATACCACCTTCCCCTTTCTTCTATCGGACATGCAGACGTACGGCTGGTCACCATCCTCAACCTTGTCGAAATCCCTCTAATTCGGAGTAAACGCTTTAAAACATCTTTTATAATGCGAACTGCTAAGGATTGGAACTCCCTGACAGCGCGGCGTCTGCATTTCCTAGCTCATACAGCCCAAATCTTTTCAAGGTTCGAATGAAAAGGCATCTTCTGGGTGAGCTCGCTTCATCGTCGGCCTCGTCCTTCCCACATGGATAGATGCTGGTCAAGAGCAAACCCATCTTTAATAAAAAAAAGGACAGCACGAGACGAGCTTAAGAAACGTGTTGTACAAGTAAATTAACTATTATATAGGTACTTAAAACAATAGTTCACAAATCGCTGAGACGACGCGACAGAGTTCAAGAAATTCCAATCCATTCCAGATTTGTAAAGCGAACGCCACAAAACGCAACGGTACACTAACCGTCACTTGATTTCGCGCGCTTTTCGCCATCAACAAAATTAAATGTAATCCGCTTAAAAAATTTGATTGAATCTAATCTCTAAGCCATAAGGTTCAGTTTCGTATTAACTTCTCATATGTCAATGTCATTTTTGAAGTTTGTTCCTCGCGTACACTTGACAGATAAGGTTTTTTTTCCTACGGAGGCAAAGATTTCTTTCTAAGAAACATCCACGAATAAACATGTGCCGAATAAAAATAACCATAAATGTTAATTGGGTTTGTAACCATAAGACTATTTAAAAAAAAAATTCAATTGCAAAATATATTCATATTCGACGAGCCCGTTGAATGAGTGGTTAGAGTGCTTGCATTAACGCTCTGTTCTAGGGTATCCGGGTTCGATTCCCGGCAGGGTCAACTTTGAAAAATGAACTTTTCAAATTTTGCTCTGGTCTGGACCTGGAAAGTAGTGGCAGGGCACACTGCGTTTCGCAGTCATTTGGGCAGCCAGTCTGGCGGCAGTAACCACCCACTTACAGAAGACCACCGTGAAATAACAGCACGTGTGCTGTTGTGTTTCGTTGAGTGAGTAAGGGATGCCAGAGCCCATTTCCCTATGCTTAATCCTAATCCCTTATCCTTAATCCTACTGTAGTCGGCAGCGCATTTGCAGCAGCTTTGGCATTGCTTGAGTTATAGGCGACGGTAGCCACCGCTACCATCAAGTGGACTGTATGCCTATCTGCCGATCTTGACATAAAAAAAAACATGACTTTAATTAAACTTCGCATTTCCTGGCAGGGTTAACTTTGGAAATGAACTTATCAAATTTTGCTCTGATCTGGACCTGGAAAGTAGTGGCAGGGCACACTGCGTTTCGCAGTCATTTGGGCAGCCCGTCTGGCGGCAGTAACCACGCCCTTACAGAAGACCACCGTGAAATAACAGCACGTGTGCTGTTGTGTTTCGGTGAGTGAGTAAGGGATATCAGGCGCACTTGCAGCAGCTTTGGCGTTGCTTGTATTATAGACGACGGTAGCCACCTGCCATCAAGTGTACCATCAGCCTGTCTGTCGAGTTTAATATATGAAAAAAATTGCTTTAAACAATAATGACGGTAGCCATCTAACATTGAGTGGAGTTTTACATAAAAAAATGTATATTTACAATGTTTTCTTATGGTCAAAGTCAAAGTCAAAAGTCAAAATATTTTCACCTCTCCAGCACGAAAAGGGTGCTTTTGGTGCCTAAAAACTCGCAGGAAAATCGATTTTTGCTGCGAGCGTGAGGAAAAGTGATTCAAATTTCGAACACGCGATTTAACTCACAGGAATAACACTATTAAGATTTTATTAGTGTGTCCAGCCATAGCCGACTAGAGTCGGCCGGCCATAGCCGACTAGATTCGGCCGACCATAGCCAACTAGAGTTGGCCCAGCTGTGAAGATAGTTTTACCAGTGGTGATGGCCTAACTCGCTGTTGAGGTGAAAAAATATTTATTTATCAATTAGGTTTCTCCAAGAAACTCTTATGATCGTCATTTACCAGTTAAATTTAAATTTACCAGGGTTTCGGAAAAAAGCCAAGATGACGATCCTGAGAAGAAACTCAGGATACCATTCTTTTTGTCATCTTTAAAAAATATAAAAATTACAACAATTATAATCATACACTTAATACCTAAAGTAAATATACAATACTAAGCATAGTATGAGCTCCGAGTCCAGGCTTTAATTCCAGGCTTCATTGTCACTTAAATAATCAGTAACCTTATAATAGCCTTCGGTCACCCAGTTACCATCGAATTTGTATCGTGGGGAAATCAATTATCAATGGTTTTATCATAATCTATTTATCAATGAACTCTATGTATCTGAGGCCGACTCTTGGGGCGAACTGATAAGCCAAAACGTCATGTAGAACGAAGCAACGGTTATTTTAATTTTTTTTTAACTTCTTATTATTTCTATTGTGTCGCTAATACAAAAAACGCTAAAACTGCTGCAAGTGCTGCCGACTACAGTAGGATTAAGGATAAGGGATTGGGAGGGGATAGAGAAATTGGCTCTGGCATCCCTCACTCATCCACCGAAACACAACAGCACACGTGCTGTTATTTCACGGTGGTCTTCTGTAAGGGGGTGGTTATTGCCGCCAAACGGGCTGCCCAAATGATTGCCACTACTTTCTAGATCCAGACCAGAGCCAACTTTGAAGGTTCATTTCCAAAGTTGACCCTGCCGGTAATCGAACCCGGGAACCCTAAAACAGTGCGTTAAGGCCGGATAGGATTTCGATGAAATTTGGCACACATATAGTTTATTACCTGATTTTTTTTTTCTGTTATGGTCGACAGACAGACTGACGGTCCACTTGATGGTAGGTGGCTACCGTCGCCTATAACACAAGCAACGCCACAGCTGCTGCAAGTGCGCTGCCGACTAAAGTAGGATTGGATAAGGGATTAGGAGGGGATAAGGAAATGGGCTTTTATCCTGGAAAATTGTTAGGTTCCTGAGGTATCGTCTAAGATCGTTACAGCGATAAGCGATGTCAGCTAGTTGTCTATACTAATATAATTATATCTAATATTATAAAGATTTTTTATGTTTTTGTATTTTTGTATGTTTGTAACGAATAAACTCAAAGACTAATGAAACTATTTTAAAAATTCTTTCACCCATAGAATGCTACATTTCCCTTGGTCACGGCATCACGCGTGAACGGGTAGACCGATTTTAATTTGGTTTTCAATAATGGAAAGAGGGATAAACGGGGAATGTTCTTATATATAAAAATTGCATCCCGGGCGAAGCCGGGGGCGAAACGCTAGTATATATATATATAAATGAATCCCCATTTCCCTTGGTCACGGCATCACGCGTGAACGGGTAGACCGATTTTAATTTGGTTTTCACTAATGGAAAGAGGGATAAACGGGGAATGTTCTTATATAAAAATTGCACGCCGGGCGAAGCCGGGGGCGGGTCGCTAGTATTTTATATAGAGACGCGGACGAAATCGCCTGCAACAGATAATCATATATATAACTTTTTAATTCTAATAACAATCTTTTGCTAGCGAATTCTTTTACCAATAGTTGATACCTACATCAATAAAAAAATTCAAATACAAATTTACCTAGCATTTTGACCACGAAATAACCAGACATTCCAACGACCATATGATTACGAGAGAACTTCACAGGGTTTAACCAATTTAAGTTTTACATTTGGTAAAATTACAATCCTACACAATTTCTAAAGGTTTTAGTTCGAAATAACGATTATCGAACAGCTGATTTGACTGCACATTAATCTTTGTTAAGAAACAAAGTTTTAAATTAACTGTGCATGCTAAATTAAACTCTACATTCAACTGCATAAGTTTGATTTCTCTTAAACGATTTGTTAGGAACCATATGATTGTATCCTGTATAGAATTTAAAGATGTGTGTGTAAAAGGTCCGAGTCAAATAGTTAGATGAACAAAATTATGTTTTATTGCTTACGCATAAGGATGGTTTTACAATGACGCAAGCTTGCCAGCGGTGTGCAAACAGGATTCTCTTCCCATATGATTTTTGTAGACATTCCTTTTGAAAGGCAACACATATAATTTTAGATTTTATTAAATGGCAATTAGGTTTATTTTGGCTTGTTCTGAAATCAAATGGCCGATCTAGTTAAGTCTGAGGCCGTTGGCTGCGAGTATGGAGCTTCTGTATTGCCAACGTCAATGTTGAGAATATTTATTTATTTATTTATTTATTTATTTATTGATATTTGGAGAATCAACAGTTAGACAAAGACAAAGTAAAAATTAAAAACTAAAAACATATAACCAATTAAAGATTCTCACCCATAGAAACAAACTATATCTAAAACAAACAGTACAGCGTTCATAAAAATACAATAAAAACAATAAAACTTAAAAATAAAATGACAATTTGCAAAGGAAGAGCAACGCTAGGATCAGGAAGACAAAACCAGACTAGTCATCAAAAAATCTTCGCGCCAATAAACTCCTCGCCGACACCACGCTAGTGTTGAATAAATCAAGATTTAGTTCGCTTTCATTGCTTAAAATATTGAACATGTTGCTCGCACGCCAAATAAAAGTATTCCGTCTGTAATTAGTTGATGCTAACGGCATATAAATCAAATTATTAAATCTAAGACTTATAGCCGGGACTCTTAGACAGATTTGAGATAAAAGATCTGGACAATCAATTAGACCCGATGCAATTTTAAGTAGAAATATTAAGTCGGCTATTGAACGACGGTTTTCAAGGGGTAGTAAATGGTGTTTCTTACAAAGGCTGAGATAAAACTCTGAATCATACCGATCACCTGTTCTGTAACATAAATAGCGAATGAATGAACAATTTTAAATATTTCAATTTAACAGTATTCAACGAAACAATATGGAACAACGAGAATAGTAATAAAATATATTAAAATGGCATTACAACAGAAGTGTAACACTAATTCAGTGTTTTAGCAACTTTTGTGATATATAATATGTATTTGCATAATTATGTAACTAGCTGAGTCTACAACATCGTGCGTGTGGTATTCGGTATAGCGCGTAAATTATTTGTTTGTAAACCGATTTGAATGAAACAAACACTAAATGTTACGGCAAGCTTGCTATAACACATCAGTGAAAATCGCATTCAAATCGGTTAAGCCGTTTCTGAGATCAGAGTGCTCAGACAAACAAACAAAGAGACAAACAAACAAAAATTCTAAAAACTCTTTCTTGACCTCGGTAACATAAGCATAACGTGTACAAATTGTTTTTTTTTTTCTTTAATGTACAGACATTGTTCGTTTACGATTTTATTATTTGTATAAATGACGCAAGAGGAACCGTGGGTCCGTGGGTAATAGCAAGTGTAAACTTAAGGTACTAGATGTGTAGAAATATGGAGTCTAGCTTTATAGTCCTTTAAAATAGCTCACAAGCTGACTAGCTTATAAGAGATAAGATGAGGTAGTTAGCTCAAAATCCTGTTTGTTATTGCGACAATTAGTGAATACGTCGTTTTAGGAATTAGATTTTTTCTACTAAGACATAACTTTATACGAATTTGAATTTTCGAAGGCACAAACCATAATATAGAATTTAATATAAATTAAATTCCTAATTCATAATATATTTTAATGGTTCAATTCAAGGTCCACATAATTTAGGATGTCATATGTAGACGAAATTTTATTTACTCACTAAACTGCTTAAAAACGCGCTATTTACTTCATTTGTTTATCAGTATATTATGAAAGTGATACTACATAATTTATACTTTAAAATAATGTACATATAATAAAATCCTAAATGAGCCGTGTCTGTACATTAAATATCTATTCAAAAAACAATTTTAGTTTAAAAAAAATAGTTTTAGAATTTTTATCTGTTTGTGCGTTTGTGCACGCTAATCTCAGAAACAGCTGATGTAGCTAGCTTTTTTTTTATTGTATGTTAAGGTCGTCAGACAGGCTGAGGGTCCACTTGATGGTAAGCAACGCCAAAGCTGCTGCAAGTGCGCTGCCGACTGCAGTAGGATTAAGGATAAGGGATTAGCTTCCCGTAAAATTTATTGTTTGTTTCATTCAAATCGGTTTACAAACAAAAAAGTTACGCGTACAAAGTCGCGGGCACAGCTAGTACTTAATAAAACTACCAATTTCGTAGAAATTTTATAAAGCTGCCTTCAGTTTAGGGGTGGCCTAGCCAGGACGAGCGAGCAAACGACAAGCAAACTGAGGCAGGGGGCAGGGGCTCTTTAGTCCAGAGCCGAGGGGAGCGGGTGGGACAGTCGCATTCTGGACTCCAACGAGTGAGGTGCTTAGGAGCTTTAGCGCTCCGCAATTTAATATAAATTATATGAGAGAGACAACAAAGACTGATTAATTATAAAATGGACATTTAGATTTTGTGTTGTGTACGAACTTAATGTGATTTAATTTTATAAATTCAAAATGTGGGGCGAAAGTAGCAAGTGCGAAACCAACTGCCAGTGCTCTGGGTAAGTTTTTGCACGGATATGCCATTATGCCTAAATTCAAGATTATGCCCTAAATAAATTAATCCTCGGACAATTACAATAGTTCAATCAACGAACGAATGTTCTTTTGTTTTGAAGAAGTTTCGTTAATTGAGTACGACAGGCTAAAACTGTTTTGATGTTTTCTTTATCAATGTGTCCCACTTTTAGCTTGTTTATCTAATTAAATTGCGTGGCCATTGATAAAATGAGCTCTTAATTGTTGCGCAAATGTATTATCTATCTGTTTTTATAGCCATTCATTAATTTCATTAATGTGGTATCTTAGTCGATTATTCTGTTTCTCTTACCCCTTGCTGTTTATATATTTATAAATAACTTGCCTGTATAAAAATTATACCTTCATTATGTGTATGTACCGTTTTCATTTTGGAAAATTAAAAATAATAACCTAAAATCAGACCTCCGGCGGTATTGTGAGCGTTTCCCGCCATCTGATATCACGCTATCTCTCTTTATCCTATAGACTTTCCGTATGTGCGAGTGAGATAGAAATGTAAACAAGTTATTATCAAGTGACGTATGTATGCCATTGCTAACGTCTGGATTTTTTTCAGATGACGTTTAGTTATAATAAAGATAACAGTTTATATAATATAATTTTTATTTTTGATTTCTATCTGTTCTATTGATCGAAGAAAGATATTTTAGAGCAAAAAAAACACTGAACTCTTTAAAAAAAAGATTTATCTATCATTTTTGTGTGTTCTTTGCATTGCACTACGTTCCGTTTTCGCTTTCATTTGTCGAAACTGAAATTGAGAAAGTGGTTTCTACTTAAAATTCTCTTTTAATGTTATAGGCTGTATGCGTTAGGATTTTCCACGTGTCTATTCCCTTTAAAAAAAAAAGGTTAATATACTTTGCCTTGGTTCAAGGTTAGTTAGAAGGCGACGCGAAATGATGTAATCTATTCAAAATACAATTTTTTTGTTGGTATTTGGTTGGAATTGTATTCAGGACTGGTCCTTTGAGTTTACTTAAATTTCTTTTGAGTAGGTACGCTAACTTTATAATTTTTTTTATAATGTTAAGATCGGCAGACAGCCTATGGACCACTTGATGGTATGTGGCTACCATCGCCTATAACACAAGAAACACCACAGGTGCTGCAAGTGCGCTGCCGAGTGCAGTAGGATTAAGGATAAAGGATTAGGAGGGAGAGAAATTCTAGCATCCCTTACTCACTCACCGAAACACAAAAGTATGGATATGGATGTTACATTTAACATACGACCTTGTAAACAGGTTCAAAGTTACTGTGGCTTAGTAGATACATATATATTTTTCTATGTTATAGACAATGTAACCGAATACCATGCTTCATGGTATAAATATAGGATGTCCCATATAAATAGTATTCAATAAGAGCCTTATTGATAGCATATGTTTTGAGATTTGAAAGAAATAAAATTACATTTATTGCCATTTTAGGGTCTTAGTGAGCAATTTTTTAAGATAGTTGACCACTCCATACTTACTAAGTTACTAACTACATTTTTTATGATCATTTAAGGCCAAGTTAGACAAGTACCTAAACGCAAGTTGTATTTTTATTTGAGAATAAGTCAGTTTTTTACAAATACCATAAAACCAATTTTCTGTTCGTAAAACAATTCCTTGGGAACATTAAACGAATAATCAGTAAGGCAAATGTCCTTCACATTAGGTTTTGTGGTGCAAATTATTGACAAAAGGTAAAGAATTATTGTCAAACTTAAAAATTAAAAAGAAACGGTGGGACTTGTGTGATACTCTCACATATTGGGTCGGGGAAAAAGTCTTTTCGCATATAGTATGTATAAATTTGTAATAAAATCTCTTTGGTTGTACTATTTGTATCTGGCTGGTTTTGATGACATTAAAAAGGTTACATTTCAAAAAAGAAACAAATTAGAAAGTGTGGTTTCCATTTGTTATTCTTTCTGTCAAAAGGAGTGAATCTAATGAAGATATTCAATACATTTTAAAATTTTATTACAAAAAAGGCAGCGAAAAAAATTTGTGACGTTTATGGACCTAATGCAGTGTTAGTAAGAGCAGCACAAAGTTGGTTTAAGCGTTTTCTATCCGGGAATCCATGTTCGGATAAAATGGATGCAATTTTTGAAAAAGTGGAGCAAGATCGGCCTATCAGTAGTTACGAGATATAGCTGAAGAAATGGGAATTGACCACAAAACGGTTTTGACCCATTTGAAAAATGCTTGATATTTTGGTGCCACACGAGCTCACTGAAAGAAATCTTATGGATAGTGTACTCATTTGCAATTATTTGTTGAGATATAATGAAACCGAATCGTTTTTGAAGAGATTGATAACTGGTGATGAAAAGTGGATCACGTATGATAAGAACATGCGAAAAAGGTCGAGCTCAAAGTTCGGTAATGCTTCACAGACTGTGCCAAAACCTGGGTTAACTCGCAATAAGGTGATGCTGTGTATATTGTGGGATTGGAAGGGCATTGTTCATTATGAGCTTTTACCACCGGACAGAACCATCGATTCGGATCTTTACTACCAACAACTGATGAGATTAAAGCAAGAAGTCTAGATAAAGTGGCCGGAATTGATCAACAGAAATCACGACAACGCTGAACTACAGCCATCTTTAGCCACTCAGCAAAAATTAAGAGAGTTTGACTGGGAAGTGTTAATGCATCCGCCATATAGCCCTGACCTTGCACCTTCAGATTTTCACCTATTTCGGTCTCTTTAGAATTCTTTAGGCAGTTCTAATTTGTTGATTGATTGATTAATTGATTGATTGATTGATTGTCAGGTTAACATCAAGAAAGGACTGCCAAAACTACTTGTCGCGTTTTTTTTGACCAGAAGTCCCAAAATGTTTGCTGCAACGGGATCATGTTACTGCCTAAAAGACGGCAAAAAGTCATCGAACAAAATGGCACATATATACTGTAATTAATTATACCTTAAATAAACTTTAAAAAAAAAATCTGTAAGCGAGTGGTTACTGCCGCCTGACGAGCTGTCCAAATGACTGCATAACGCAGTGCGCCCTGCTACTACTTTCCAGATACAGACCAGAGCCAAATTTGAAAAAATCATTTTTCAAAGTTGACCCTGTCGGGAATCGAACCCAGGAACCCTAGAACAGAGTGTTAAGTAAGCACCCTAACCACACATCTAATGGGCTCGTCAAATTTAATAACATTACTTCAAAGTACATATTTCTACAATGGATATCATAACTCCATGGTTGGTAAGCGTCTTTTTTGTTTGTCTCTTAAAAGCCTATAGGGGTCCATTGTTCGAGACCAACCGCGACCCATAAAGCACTCTTTTTTTGTCTATGATCTATTTTTCAAAGTTCTTTAAATGTAAAATAATTTAAGTGTTTTCAATTTCTAATACTAATTGTAAGTCAAAATTATTTTATATTTGACTAAGCTGTTACCCGCGACTTTGTTCCGTGCACGTTTATAAGGTGACTAAGATATTAAAACATTTATTCAATCTTTATCCATACTAAAATAACTGTGTCTGTCTGTTACCTTTTAATGCCTTAACTACTAAACCGATTATAATAAAATTTTGCAATCACGTTGTCAGGAATACAGGAAAGGACATAAGATATCTTTTATCCAAAAAAAGTACTGTCCCCGAGGGATAATCTAAATATAATAACCCAGCGCCCAGCGCATGTCCTTTTCCGTATCCCAGACAATATGTATGCAAAATTTCATTATAATCGATTGAGTAGTAAAGGCGCAAAAGAGTAACACTCACTTTTGCATTTTTGCATTTGCAGACAGGCTGATGGTCCACTTGATGGTAGGTGCCTACCGTCGCCTATAACACAAGCCTATATTGACATCTGTGTATAAAACATTATACACAGATGTCAATAAGTTTAAATGGTTCATTTTTTCGACGACAGATGTCGTTGCGCGCCGGCAGGTTAACGCGGACTGCACTTTTCATACAAGATTTCGACGTTTGCGCTTATAAGCCCAGAGAATAGAATTTGGGAACGTAAACATGCCTCAGCTGTGGCACGGATGTAAAAGTGACAGATAATGTAACTCTTTTTGGGTAACGCTTGTATTAGTTTTACTCCTCGTAAAGTTTCCACACCTTATATAAAACCTTATTCTTAACTCCAAAAACACGGTACAGTTACATAGCGGTTATGTATTATTTTGTAATGTGTACGGAATAACTATTTTCTCTTGAGATTTACTCGGATGAAGTTTATTAAAGCAAGCCATTGTGTTTAAGTAGCGGGCGGTGGTAGGGCGCGTGGCATGGTGTCGCCACCCCATAACACGGATACTAGTAAATGTATTTAATATTAAAGCGTGGGGTGAATTGCATCTGTTGGGTTCACTGACCCACCATGCGCAAGCGCATCCTACGCGGAAGCATTAGAACAGTTCATTACGGGAGAAATGGCTTGTCGCTTTTTGTTCTAACAGTAGTATTTTCACTGTATGATTATATGCGTGACAGTTCTCACTTTTTCATGTCGCGCATACTGTTTTCAACTAAAAAAAAAAAAAATAACTGGGACAAAAACAATAACAATTAAACCAGCAAATGTATGAAAAAAATTATCTATTCGAAAAAACACAAAAGGAATTATCACTTTTATGATTATTTTATTATTTTAATAGGTAAAAGTGATAAAAAAAATATTTTAAAAGTGTCAAACGCTTGGAACGGAACTTGTGTCAATAGGGATTGACACTAGGGATATTCACTTATGTATATTCGATATATCCAAAGTACTCTATGTTTGGCATAGGATATTCGGAGATTTAAAGAAATATTTTTTCTATTCTATTTATTTATAAAAACATCGTATTTTGATAATAAAACTAAAGCTGACTAATAATAACAATAAAACAAAAGTAAATTTTATTCTGAGTCTCATACGAGCTGTCATGTTTCGAGTTCTGACAGTAATGAATAAATAAATTAAAATTTTAAACAGACTGCATTGTATTCTATATTTTTTTTAGCATAACCTGTTTTTTAAGGTTTAAGAATTTATTTCTAAATCTAAAATCGATAGTTCGATTCCATTTGCTTTGCCAACTGATATTTTCAAACAATCGATTAAATGCCGTTAGGTTGCATCACTAAAATTGTCAGTTACGAACTGTCAGGCATATCATCATACAGTGAAAATACTATAGCTCTGCCCGACGGTTTCTCTCGACGTTCGTTTAGTTTAAAAGAAATCTGATACACTCTCGATAATCGGTTTTCGTTCGGACTCCTTTTGAGATCCTTTTTGCTAGTCTCCTGAGGGTCATAGCGTGGTCTTTCTCAAGAATTGGGACTTCAATGAATATTTAAGAAATAAAAGGTCCAGCTTTTTTAGCAACACATTATTACTTTACTACTTTTACTACTTACTACTAATACATAAAGCTTAAGAGTTTGTTTGTTTGCTTATTTGTTTGTTTGAACGCACTAATCTCAGGAGCTACTGGTTCGAATTGAAAAATTCTTTTTGTGTCGAATAGTCCATTTATCGAGGAAGGGTACAGGAGTAGTGTCCAGTACCGCGCGCCCCACGCACACGCCGCCGCCGCGTATGCATCGCAGCGAAGCGTGGGTGGCAGAGTTGAGCTATTTATTTATATTGTTAGACGATCCCTCGTGAACCTAAATTTTTCCAGCATAAAAAGTATCCTATATCTTAATCTAGGAAATAAACTATATGTGTGCAAAATTTCATCCAAATCTGTTCAGTAGTTTTTCAGAAACTTACATAATTCTAATATTAGTAGAGAGTAGATTTATCTGAATTGTTACAGATAAATCTACTTTCTTGCAAAAAAAGTGATTGTACTTCCCGAGTGATAATATAAAAATTAAAAACTCAACGCCTGACATAAAATACATACATAAATACAAATTTTGTAGATATTAATGTTGATGTCAAATCTGAAATAACGCGTGGTACAATACCGTATAGCTCGTAACTTTTTTGTTTGTAAACCGATTGGAATGAAACAAACACTAAATGTTACGGAAAGCTTGCTGCAGTACATCAGTGAAAATTGCATTCAAATCGGTTAAGCCGTTTCTGAGATTAGCGTGCACAAACAGACAAAAATTCTAAAATCTGTTTTTTTTTTACCTCTGTAACATAACGTATACAATTTTTTTTTTAATATTTAATGTACATAAACTGCTCGTTATATGTAGTTTATTTTTATATGTTTTAGTCTATTTTTTTTTAAATTTTTTTTTAGTTCATTTGTGGTCGTGTTTAGTCACTTTGTGCATTTGTTAGCCTTTCTGTAAATCTCTGTTGTTTTCTGTAAATCCCAAAGGTTGACTGGTAGAGATTTTACCATCAAGTCCGCCTTTTGTACCAGAATGTGCAGAAAGTTTTTAATAAATATATAAAAGTAAAATTTTACGTATAGATTGAAGAAGATGACCGTCAGCCTGTCTGCCGATTTTGACATTAAAAAAAAGATTGAAGAAAGAAATTTTATGAAAGAAAGTAAAGAAAAGAAAAAAAAACGACGCGTTTAAAAAAATAAAAAGACGTCATCGTTTAATAACCGTAACCTTTGTGTTTTGCAATCTAGAAAAAAAAGTCTAAGAAGTGAACGTTGTCTATGGTGCGTCTTCGTGGCGGGCGTCCCTTGCCCGTTGTAACGTAAGCGAGCGTAACGTTCCGTTGTAGTTTACGTTACGAGTTACGGGAGGGTAACGAATGTCATAGATAAACACATGTCGGGTGTTTAAAACTGTTAAAAAATTCTCTCTTGTCCCTTTCGATCTGTGAATATTCAACGCTCTTAGTAAGATTACACAAATTAAAAAAAAAAAAACTTATTCAAAACTAGCTGAGTCCGCAACTTCGTACGCGTGGTAACTATTCGGTATAGCGCGTAACTTTTTTATTTGTAAACAGTTTGGAATGAAACAAACACTAAATGTTACCTAAAACTTGCTACAATACGTCAGTGGAAACCGCATTCAAATCGGTTAAGCCGTTTCAGAGATTAGCGTGCACAAACAGACAATTTTTTTTTACCTCGGTAACATAAGTAGGTGCAACGTGTACAAATTGTTTTTTTTTTTTTTTTTGTTAAATATCCGGACACGGCTGGATTACGATTTTATTATATTTATAGATAAGTTACTACGCGGTTACTACGAGTTATGGAGAAAACTGCATCGAATCCATTGAGTAGTTTAGGAGAACATCTTGGACGAACAGATTAATAGCGGTGCTTTGAGTATATTTTTTATTTTTTATTTTTTTTAATGTTAAGATCGGCAGACAGGCTGACGGTCCACTTGATGGTAGGTGGCTACCGTCGCCTATGACACAAGCAACGCCTATAAGGGATTAGGAGGGGATATGGGCTCTGGCATCCCTTACTCACTCACCGAAACACAAAAGCATACGTGCTGTTATTTCACGGTGGTCTTCTATAAGGGGGCGGTTACTGCCGCAGACAGTTGTGTCTTATTCGTATAATAATACACAACGTCTTCAACAGTGTAGAGACCAATCATACCATATCTCGAAAAGCAACTCACGGACCCATTGTAAAGCGATTGTACTTAAATGTAAGTTACATTTTATAAAATGTAATTACGTTTTCAACGAAAATGTCATTTTACAATGTAGCTCTGAAAAGGCTTTGAGAAGATTGTGAGTAATTGGGAACAATTTTCTTTGTGAAAATGGCGAGAGAGATCACGCATCGCGTGTTTATTTTTTAAAAAAGGAACATTGTTCTTTCGCGTGTTCGAATAGGCATGATGACGGTATTAAAGAATCAAAGAGTAAATGGTTTTGGAGAAAAATATATGTTGAAAGGAGTCTAAAAAATTAATCACTTTTTGTATTAAAATTGAGGTTAATAAGATTTTCAATAAAATAGAAGTATAAATAACTGCAATCGGCCATGTTAACTGAAACACCAATCAGAGCGAACGACGTCACGCCCAGGTAAGTGCCATCGTGTTGCTTGACTGCTTTGACAGAATGAAAAATCTGGTGAGACGTCGGTGACGTCACGGTTCATCAGACGCGGCGCCATGACACCTTTAGAGCGTTTTCGCGCGTAATTCAAAATAGATTTAAAAACATTCAATAATTCGCATTGAAATTTAGTTTTTTTCCTGAAATATTATTTTTTTCGGATATGGTATACGTGTATCTACATTATGGAAGGAAATTTCAAAATCTGTCATCATCGCACACACCAAAATGGTCGCGTCCCCATTGTAGACGAAAAAACTTGAAACCAAGTTAATTTGACAAGAATCTTTGTTTTTATTACTTACTTATGTTGATATATTGAAAACTAAACTAGGCCCTCAACTTGGTATTCGGTATGGCGCGTAACTTTTTTGTTTATAAACCTAAATGCTACAATACATCAGTGAAAACCGCATTCAAATTGTTGAAGCCGTTTCTGTGATTAGCGTGCACAACAGCGCAAACAGACGAAAGTTCTAAAAAAAAATTTTTTTTTTTTTTTGAAAAATCTTTGATACAGACACGGCTCAAAAAATCGAATTTAGAATTATTGTCTGTTTGTCTGTGCGTTTGTGCACGCTAATCTCAGGAACGGCTTAAACGATTTGAATGCGGTTTTCACTGATGTATTGTAGCAAGGTTCCCGTGACACTTAGTGTTTGTTTCATTCTAATCGGTTTACAAACAAAAAAGCTAGTTCAGAATAAATCTTGGACATACACGGCTGCCCAAATGATTTGGGCAGCCCGTCTCTGGCGGCAATAACCACCCCCTTACAGAAGACCACCGTGAAATAACAGCATGTGTGCTTTTGTGTTCTTAATCCGATCGGCAGCCAACTTGCATAACCTGTGGCAAGCTATGCCGTCAAGTGGACCGTCAGCCTACCTGACGATTTTTATAATTTTTTTTTTTCAATTATAAGAACAGATATGCAATTCTTTATAATGTTTGTTTACGCAATATCTAACAGCTTTCGGGGGTCGCAAAATAAAATGGCGCTCGATCGATAGGGATATACCTACCTATGAATGTAGACACCTGCTTGTAATAAAATAGGGGGACGTTACATACTATTGCAAATTGGATTCTAAAGTGATTGCAATTAGGCTTACTTTGCTAAAGAAGAAAAACTGTTTGCCAACTATGAAAATCGATAGTTTTGTCGAACTGCGAATAAGTTTTTAGTCTTTTATTTTATATGGTAACATTTAAATAACTTTATTTATGTATTAACACTAACTTTTTTAAGTTTAAAACAATACAACATTTCAAAATTGATATGAGAAATTAATCTATCTATAATAAAATGGTAAACGAGCCGTGTCTGAACATGAAATATTTTTTCAAAAAAAAATGTACGCGTGGTACTTACTGAGATCAAAAAAAAAGTTTTTAAAATTTTTGTCTGCGTTTGTGCACGCTAATCTTAGAAACTGCTTAACCGATCTGAATGCGGTTTTCACCTATGCATTGTAGCAAGCTTCCCATAACATTTCATTAATTTAGTGTTTTTTTACAAACAAAAAAGTGACCCTCTATACCGAATACCACGCGTAACGAAGTTGCGGGCTCAGCTAGTGTAGTACATATATACATAATTTTTGTTATCATACAGGCAGACGGTCCACTTGATGGTATGTGGCTACAGTCGTCTATTAACTGCATAGCTAATAGCTATACAGGTGATGCAAGTTGGCTTCCGAACTTAGTAGGATTGAGGATAAGGGATTAGGAAGGAATAGGGAAATGGGTATCTCACAACCCTTACTCACTCACCGAAACGCAACAGCACACGTGCTATTATTTGAACGTGGTCTTCCGTAAGGAGGTGGTTACTGTCGCCAGATGGGCTGCCAAATTTATAACTAAAACCCAGTGGGACTCGCGCTCGGCTTTGCAAGGAGTTGTAATTTTCAAGAATCCTTTCTTAGCTGATGCTTCAAAATTTCAGCTTTTTACACTTATCAAAGATGGGTTTGCTCTTGATCAGCACCTATCCATGTAGGAAGGATGAGACCGACGATGGAGCGAGCTCACCCAGAAGATGCCTATTCACTTGAACCTTGAAAAGATTTGGGTTGCATGAGCTCGGAAATACAGACGCCGGTAGGGAATTCCAATCCTTAGCAGTGCGCATTACAAAAGATGTTTTAAAGCGCTCGGTCCTAATTAGAGGGATTTCGACAAAGTGAGGATGGTAACCAGCCGTACGTCTGCATGTCCGATAGGAGAAAGGGGAAGGCGGTATGATCTGATGCAGCTCCCGAGCACACTCTCCGAAGTACATCTTATAGAATGCACACAGACAGGCAACTTTGCGTCTATGTGCCAGGCTCTGCAGCTTAGTTGTTTTGGCTTTTATTTATTTTCTTTATATATGTTTTTTTTCGTTCAACAAAATGAGAATTTACTTCGAAACGTTACAAGGAGCGTGCGTTGTACAAAAAAAAAGTAATGCATAGACAATATGGAGGTTTGAAAAAGGAACGCCGAGTAATGGCATCCTCTGGCGATTTGAAATGATAATTCCGAGATGTTCGGATATGTTTACAAGCTTAAATAGTGGTGTATGCTTTATTTTTATTTTTTTTATTCTTCACCTTAAATAGTTGGGGAATGATTTATAAATTGTCTTCTTTTCTATTCTATTATTTTTTGCTAATTTTTTTTTAATGTTAAAATCGGCAGACCAGACAGGCTGACGGTCCACTTGATGGTAGGTGGCTACCGTCGCCTATAACACAAGCAACGCCAAAGCTGCTGCAAGTGCGCTGCCGACTACAATAGGATTAAGGATAAGGGATTGGGAAGGGATAGGGAAATGGCTAGCTTTTATCGGGGACTTCGTCCGCGCGTTTTTTTATTAGGTGTTAAATAAAACATTTATACAATCTTTATTGAGAGGCTTTGAATTTTTAATTTTTAGATGATTCCTCGGGAACAGTACTTTTTTTGTGGGTGAAAAGTACCTTATGTCATTTTCTGTATCATTGAACAACGTATACGTTGATCAGTTGAGTAGTAAAGGCGTGAAATCGTTACAAACAACGTCACTTTTACATTTTGATATTAGTAGTTGGGATCTCAGACCGACAAAAGCGGTCGGTCTGAGGTTAGGATAATATGTATATTTTGTAAACAAAAGCTGTATAAATATTAGAAAATCGCGTGAAATTTTTTAACAGTTTGATACAGCACAAAAACTACTTGCATTTTTTTTGTGAAAAACTGCAGCCGACAGGTAAACAACTTCACGGTACCTACGTGATTTTATCACATACATATAATTTTATGCAATATCAAATGGGATGCTAATTATATTTAGACTTCCTATAAGCAAGATAGTGCAACCTCAGCAAAGAGTCTGTTTCACAGTTATCCCGGGATGAAATATCTACACATACGGACGGAAATGAATAGTATGAAAAAGAAAGCGCCACTATTTTTGAAGTAAAACTTCTTTGCACGTAATGAGAGTAAAATTTCCAGGTCGAAAATTGGATTTTTTTTTAATTCAAGGTAGCGCTTGACGACTATCTCACCTGATGTCAGGTGCAGATGCGGCCCAAGGTGGACCACGCTTACCTACTAAATGCCCATTAACCCAGTTTTTGAAGACCCCGAGGTTGTAGTCCTGTGGGAACACAGACGCAGGCAATGAGTCCCACTCCTTGGCAGTCCGAACATGAAAGGTGGAACTGAAACGCTTCGTGCGTGATCGAGGAACATCGACCACGAAGGGATGAAACCCTCGCCCACGCCTATTGGTCCGCGAGTGGAACGGTTCCGGTTGGATTAATTCGTACAGAATAGATGCACACTCTCCATAGTGTAGACGATAGAAAATCTGCAGGCTTTGTAGTTGGGAATCCACAAGGGTGTCATTACCAATTGTGTGACGCTTCTTGTAACGTTTCTGCATGACATCTATTGCTTACTATATATTTGATCGACACGCGTACTCTGTGCACGTGAATGTTTTTTTTTCTCTCTCCACATGTCAAAAAAGTAGTGGTTGAAATATCCGAACGCACCGCCTACAATAACAATGATGGCGCCCACGCACAGAGCACTCGCGTCACGACTCATCTCAACGGCTTTACATTCAAAACCCCTTTCATAACAATGATATCGAGTGTATGGTGTTAATATATTAGTGTATGTCGGCTTGCTTGGCCATATGTTTAACAAAATATTTCCTAACTAGCAGAGCCCGCAACATCGCACGCGTGGTATTCGGTATACGCGTAACCTTTTTGTTTGTAAACCGATTGGAATGAAACAAACACTAAATGTTACGGGAAGCTTGCTGCAATACACGAGTCAAAACCGCATTGAAATCGGTTAAGCCGTTTCTGAGATTAGCGTGCACAAACAGACAAAAATTCTAAAAACTATTTTTTTTTTTGACTTCGGTAACATAAGTACAATTTATTTTTTGAAAAAATATTTAATGTTTTACGATTTTATTATTTACGTACTGTAGATGGAAAAGTTAACTGAGTTTTGTGCTTAGCCGCTACGATACAAAGATGGATTCTCAACATAAATTGAACGCAAATGGGATATATTTACGTATATATAAGGCGTTAGAAAGAGATAGGTGCTAACGGCCGAGCCAGTTCCATAGACAAGCTTTTTTTTTGTCTTATTCCGTTTTCTACCAAGTTCTCATGGTTTTCTTTTATTTTATTTTTTCTATCTAATAGTTTTAAGAACACAGCTTCGTTTTATAATGTACAACATACTTATTACAAAACTAACTATTGCCCTAGGCTTTGCACGCGTGGTGTCCTCTTTTTAATAGTTGTCCATTTATGTTCAGGTACCTGTTATTCTAAGTATATAAGCTAACTCCTAAACCACGCAACGAGCCCATTGGATGAGCGGTTAGGGTGTCCTAAGGTTCCTGGGTTCGATTCCCGGCAGGGTCAACTTTGAAAAATGGACTTTTCCAAATTTGTCTCAAGTACTGGAAAGTAGCGGCAGGGCACACTGCGTGTCGCGGTCATTTGAGTAGCCCCTTACAGAAGACCACCGTGAAATAAAAGCACGTGTGCTGTTGTGTTTCGGTGATTGAATAAGGGATGCCAGAGCCCATTTCCCTATCCCCGCTAATCCTTTATCGGTAGTGCACTTGCAGCAGCTATGGCATTGTTTGTGTTATAGGCGACGGTAGCCACCTACCATCAAGTGGACCGTCGGCCTGTCTGCCGATCTTAACTTAAAAAAAAAAACTAATTTTGATGCGGTTTTCACTAATGGAAAGAGCGTTAAACTGGGAAGATTTTTATATAAAACTGGCTGGGGTCCGCAGCTTCGCCCCCGTTGAAATATTAAAAAATAACGCTTGACTAAATGTATTATGAACAACTAGCTGAGCCCGCAACTTCGTACGTGTGGTATTCTGTATGGGGCGTAACTTTTTTGTTTGTGAACCGATCGGAATGAAACAAGCACTAAATGTTACGGGAAGCTTGTTACAACACATCACATCCTACCAATACCATCATATTGGCAGAGTACGCTGCGTTTCATAATCGCGCACTGGGCAGCCTTTATTGCTTTACAAAAAACACCTTGAAATAGTAAAACGTTTGCAGTGCCAGAGCCTCAATTCTCTCCTTATCTTATTACGGTCTGACGTGAAATTGCAACCGCTATGGCGCCCCTTGTCTTAACTTTTATAATATGGGATAAAGACAATATAAGTCAGACAATCCGCCGTGTGCTGGCGTGGTGGACTAATAGCCCATAAGTTCTCGCAATGGGACCTTATTTTATAGGCTGATTATGACAATGTTATATTTATTGCAGCTATTTTTTAAAACTTAATAATTTGCTTGGCCATATGTTTAACAAAATATTTCCTAACTAGCAGAGCCCGCAACATCGCACGCGTGGTATTCGGTATACGCGTAACCTTTTTGTTTGTAAACCGATTGGAATGAAACAAACACTAAATGTTACGGGAAGCTTGCTGCAATACACGAGTCAAAACCGCATTCAAATCGGTTAAGCCGTTTCTGAGATTAACGTGCACAAACAGACAGTAATTCTAAAAACTATTTTTTTTTGACCTCAGTAACATAAGTATAACGTGTCAAATTTAAAAAAAATATTGTACGGACACGGCTCTTTTACGATTCTAATATACGTGTAGATGTAACGCCTAACATCCTTATTGCAATAGCTTTGGCAAACATTAGATGATCCCTCGGGGACAGTTCTATTTTTCTGGAAGAAAGGTATCCTATGTCCTTTCCTGCATACCTGACAACGTGTATGAAAAATTTCATGATGATCGGTTCAGCGGTTTAGGCGTGAAAAGGTAACAGACAGACAAACGGAGTTATTTTATGACATTTGTAACATTAGTATTGATTAAAAAAAAATTGCGGGTCGCTGCTACCTGGTACGTTATAAAATAAATTTTAGCTCTCTGAACTTAGTGGTTTTTGCGTTGGTCAGGTTAGGAGAATGATTTTTGTATTCTGTCTTGCGGCTGTAACAGCTCCCTTGCAGAAGACCTTCAGGTAGTCTCAGGTCAGGTCTGCTGGTACTCTAGCAGACAGAAATATCCACTGAGATAAGATAAGACCTTCAGGAAATAAGAGCACATGTGTGTGAGGCTCATGTACACACATATGCTCATGCCATAAAGCTATCCCTTAGCATTTATCCTGGGTTTGCAGCACACTATTCCACATACAAGAATTGGAAGAAACGTCCATAGGTGTACCTACCGACTCTCTACCTTGTCTATTACCAATCACGCAAATCAAACTTGAAAAAAGGACACAAAAAAGTAAATCACGTTTGAAAAAAAAAAGGACCTACGGAACAGGCTTCATTCAACTATAACCGTTATTGTCTCTCCCTTTCGCACCTGCTCGCCTAAATCTATCTGTTCTTGTCTCGCGTACACGATTACACATTCCTTTGCGCGAGGCGTATTATGTCATCAGGATATAAGGTGGTACACGAGATGAATTTCTTAGTCATTTCCTAAGACAATTATAGACGAAATGTTTTCTGACTACTCTTTGTTGACGTTTTTTTACGTCGTCTCATCTTAAATATACTTGTAGGTAGGTATTAAAAAAAAATGAAAAAGCCTTTTTTTTTTTTTTTATGAAATCGAGGTAGGTGAGGTGAAGGTGGCCGAAGGTGGACCACGCTTACCTAGTAAATGCCCATTTACCCTAGTTTTGAAGACCCCGAGGTTGTAGTTCTGTGGGAACACAGACGCAGGCAATGAGTTCCACTCCTTAGCAGTTCGAACAAGGAAGGTGGAACTGAAACGCTTTGTTCGTGATCGAGGTACATCGACCACGAAGGGATGAAACCCCTGCCCACGCCTAGTGGTCCGCAAGTGGAACGGTTCCGGTTGGATTTAATCGTACAACATAGATAGATGCACACTCTCCATAGTGTAGACGATAGAAAATCGATAGGCACGCTACTTTTCGGCGATTTTTCCTTTAAGGCGACTCCAGCCGTAAAACTCGTTTTGTACTGAATTGACGGGACTGCTGAGGGGGAGTCGCTACTTGCAAGTCTCGGAAATATCTATTTAAAAATTAAATAAAGTATAATTTAAATTTTTCTTTTGATGAGCCTTCAGATAGTGGATCTTAAAACTTATCTTAAGAATTAGCTATATAAAATATTGATTATTAAGCAAATCGCACGGTTACAACATCGATATTAGACCGCAAATTAGTAATTTTTTTTATATAAATTATTAAATATAATTTAAAAAATAATTATGATGATCCTGCAGATGATTTGAGTATTTCTTAAATTATAATTATTATGATAATTTAAAAGGAAAACGTGGATTTTTTATCATTAGGGGCTGGCGTCGCCTTAAGTATTTTTTTTTCTTTTTTTGTGTGATACGTAACATACTCATTTATATTTTTCTAATAGAAGTGGTAGTGCCATTATTGACTGTTCTTGAACGATGATGGAAAACATCTCAAGAAAACCTGCTTACGCCAAAGAAGAAATTCTAAGACACACGTGAAGACCACCAATGGAGTATTGCTGTCACCTTTGGGATGGCTCAGCAAAATACCAACTTGCTGCACTCGACTCGGTGGATCGCAGAGCTAGGAGGCTCATTGGCGCTGATACACTAATAAGAACTAAGCTGCAGAGCCTGGCACATAGACGCAAAGTTGCCTGTCTGTGTGTATTCTATAAGATGTACTTCGGAGAGTGTGCTCGAGAGATGCATGAGATCATACCGCCTTCCCCTTTCTTCTATCGGACATGCAGACGTACGGCTGGTTACCATCCTCACCTTGTCGAAATACCTCTAATTCGGACCTTTAATAATGCGCACTGCTAAGGATTGGAACTCCCTGCCGGCGTCTGTATTTCCGATATCATATAACCCAAATCTTTTCAAGGTTCGAGTGAATAGGCATCTTCTGGGTGAGCTCGCTCCATCTTCGGCCTGATCCTTCCTACATGGATAGATGCTGGTCAAGAGCAAACCCATCTATAATAAAAAAAATTAAAAAAAAACCAACCCGCACTGGGCCAGTGTGGTAGACCATATAGCCCATACGCCCATGTCGAGAGGGTAGACCTGTTCCTCTGCAGTGAACGACTCGTACTGCAGTGCTAGTACGAGACTAGCGGCTCGTCCCGGCTTTTATTTTTTAAACATTTTTGAGTTTATTCGTGGAAAACGGCAATTTTGTATGAAAACGTGGAAAACGGATGGTGGGTAAAAGGCGGAGACGAGGGGAGAGTGAATAGCCTATGTTATTCGCTGATAATTTAACTTTCTATAGGTGAAAGAATTTTTAAAATCGGTCCAGTAGTCTTTGAGTTTATTCATTACAAACATATATTCGTATGAAGGGGGGGTAAAGGGGGGATATGAGGGGAGGGTGAGTAGCCTATGTTACTCGCTGATAATGTAGCTTTCTATAGGTGAAAGAATTTTTTAAATCGGTCCAGTAGTCTTTGAGTTTATTCATTACAAACATACATTCGGGGTCTTCAAAACCAGGGTAAATGGGCATTTACTGGGTAAGCGTGGTCCACCTTCGGCCACATCTACACCTCACATCAGGTGAGATAGTGGTCAAGCGCTACCCTGATCTAATAAAAAAAAAAAAAACTTATTTAAACATAAGATTCCACATACGTAATTACACACATACACTACCCTCATACACACAACAATCACTGAAAACTTAACTAGAGTATGCCATCACTTACTGCCGCACTCAGAGACGTTCATTAAATTAGTACTAATACTGCCGCACTCAGAGTCGTTTTAATGATTACTTAGCGACTCTTTAGTAAAGATTTAAAAATGTTTACTCTCAGAGACAGTTAATGGTTGATTAGTGGTCTTAAGTGACACTTAACTTTAATGACAGCTCAACCCTTACTTATGCTTCTTAAATGGAGAATTTGACATTTCGAAAGTGAGGTAATCTTATTAATAATAATCTATTGTTCGTGGAGTCGTTACATAGGTAGCTAAAATTATTTTAAAAAAAATTTAAATTTAAAAACTTAAATTATATCTTGACAAGATGATAAGAATAATAGATACTTTACGAAAAAAAGTAAAGTATATTACTTCTATGAAAAATTGACAATTAAAATTGACAATGATGTGAAATGTTGCCGTATTTAAAAAATCTTGACTTTTTAATTTATTTAATTATAATTACGTCTATTATTGTTAATTTTAACTGATAATAATAAGAAAAGACATGTTTAACTGATTTTTATGAAAAACTCTTATTTTTTTCTATACATAAATTGCTTTGCCGAATGATATCGTGTCATTGAGTTTTTTCTTATGACAACACTGCACGTTATCGATATGCATTTCGATAGAACGCACAGTCCTATGCTTACTTAAAGTAGTATTTAACTAATGAACCATTAACTTTCGTCTCTGGGAGCCGCGGCTCATTAACGTATTTAATTGTATTTAGTTAAGTGTCTATTAGTACTAATTTAATGAACGTCTCTGAGTGCGGCAGTAAGACACTTAACTAAATACAATTCAATACGTTAATGAGCCGCGGCTCCCAGAGACGAAAGTTAATGGTTCATTAGTTAAATACTACTTTAAGTAAGCATAGGACTGTGCGTTCTATCGAAATGCATATCGATAACGTGCAGTGTTGTCATAAGAAAAAACTCAATGACACGATATCATTCGGCAAAGCAATTTATGTATAGAAAAAAATAAGAGTTTTTCATAAAAATCAGTTAAACATGTCTTTTCTTATTATTATCAGTTAAAATTAACAATAATAGACGTAATTATAATTAAATAAATTAAAAAGTCAAGATTTTTTAAATACGGCAACATTTCACATCATTGTCAATTTTAATTGTCAATTTTTCATAGAAGTAATATACTTTACTTTTTTTCGTAAAGTATCTATTATTCTTATCATCTTGTCAAGATATAATTTAAGTTTTTAAATTTAAATTTTTTTTAAAATAATTTTAGCTACCTATGTAACGACTCCACGAACAATAGATTATTATTAATAAGATTACCTCACTTTCGAAATGTCAAATTCTCCATTTAAGAAGCATAAGTAAGGGTTGAGCTGTCATTAAAGTTAAGTGTCACTTAAGACTACTAATCAACCATTAACTGTCTCTGAGAGTAAACATTTTTAAATCTTTACTAAAGAGTCGCTAAGTAATCATTAAAACGACTCTGAGTGCGGCAGTTAGGTTTCCTCCATACAGCCATTCATTGTCATTTTATAATAAGCCAATACAATACATGCTCACTTGACCGAGTTGATCCCTGTCTAGTATCTCACTCTCAGACCCCTGCGATACAAGCTTCGCTTAGTGCAAGGGCCGCTGGTAACTCTGAATCGGATAGTTTTAAGATATAAAACTTTTGTATTTATAAACATTGTTAAATTGTTTGGCAATAAAAGATTTATTATTATTAAACGTTTTGTATTCATAAAATAAACGCGGACGAAGCCCGTTGGATGAGTGGTTAGGGTGCTTGCCTTAACGCTCTGTTTTAGGGTTCCCGGGTTCGATTCCCGGCATGGTCAACTTTGACAAAAAAAAATGAACTTTTCAAATTTGGCTCTGGTCTGCCTTTCGCAGTTATTTGGGCAGCCCGTCTGGCGGCAGTAACCACCCCCTTACAGAAGACCACGAAATAAAAGCACGTGTGCTGTTGTGTTACGGTATGCTAGACCCCATTTCCCTATCCTTAATCCTACTGTAGTGGGCAGCGCACTTGCAGCAGCTTTGTCGTTGGTTGTGTTATAGGCGACGGTAGCCACCTACCATCAAGTGGACCGTCAGCTTGTCTGAACACCTATAAAAAATACTTTTACTTTTAAATCCCGTTCCAAGGGAAAGTAAAAGGTATAACGCTTCTAATCGTAACGGTCGTAAAATTGGATTGTCTGTGGCACTTTCGTTCTTTATTTAATTTCGATGTCAATTTCCGTTTCCGTCAACCCAATATAAGTTCAATCGTTCCACGTGCTTATTTTATTTTAACATAAGTTAATTTGATTTTTATACCCATCTTGTATAGGATACGGGTATAGTATATACCAAAATCTATACAATGTTGGACGTGATTTATTTAAAAAATAACTTTTTTGTTTGTAAACCGATTGGAATGAAACAAACACTTAAGAGTGTTATTACAAAAAAGGTAAACAGACATTGAATAAGTGTCTAAAAAAAATTTATTACAAAAGCGTGTTTAAGCAGTTAGAGTTAGGCACGGTTTAAATAATACTTTTCATATTTAAATACATGTCAATACTTGTCGAAGACTCAAAGTTAGTCTACTGCTTTGTCTCTAATTTTCGCAAATTGTATTTAGTGGTGTGATGAAATATCGGGTTGTTTTACCTTTTATTCTTGAACCCAATTTTCTTCACGTTCACGAATTTTTATTTTGATATTGCAATTGTCTATTTTTTTCCATAATTTTTATTTATATTATACTCATTTGACAATGAGTAATGACGATTGACAAGTCTTGATAAACACATTCCATTCTTTCAACCGATCACTGTTCTATGTGTACAATGTACTCATTATATACGTAAGTTTTGGTTCCAAAACATACTTATGGCGGTGTATTTAGAGCAATAACGGCACTGTTTTATTTATATATAGATAATTTTAAAATATTTTTCTGCGTAAGATATTCTATTAGCACATAACAAATTTGCATAGAAAGGAACGTTTCGGATTGAACCAAATGAAGTTGAACGAACGTTTTGTAATGTTGCTATTTTATTGTTACTATTTGCTATTTTATAATTTTAAAATAGCAACATTTGGTTTCCTAGCGATGTTTTGGTAAGTCAAAGGACAAACACTATTTTGTAATAACGAAGGTTAAACATTATTTGAGGCAGGGTTTAAACTGTGAAATTGTACACAAATGTCATTAGACGCTGTTTGACAAAACACGTGTTGAGACATAGTTTAGTATTTTTTTTTTGTAATAACACTGTAAATGTTACGGGAAGCTTGCTACAATAAATCAGCATTCAAATCGGTTAAGCCGTTTCTGAGATTAGCGTACACAAACGCACAGACAAACAGACAATAATTCTAAAAACTATTTTTTTTTTTAGTATCAATTGGTTACACGGCTCATTTACGATTTTGTTATATGTATAAATTTGTTTAAGGCCAGTGACATGCCGCCCATAAACGAAATTATACTATATATTATTAGCGTCAATTCTAAATACAAACATATCGTCACGAACTCTTCCCATTTGAAATTCCAGTTCTAAATTCAAAACTCAACGGTCGCCGTCGAGTCGGCTTAACTTTCTCGCGACTGTTCTTTATTCAAATCTAGCTGTTACGTGTAAGTATATTTGTTTACGTGTGGTAACTTTTTGAAGTTATTTAAGTGTTTAACTTAAATAGATGTTTAATTTATATTACCTTAAGCTTAGTAGGTATTATTTTAAATAATAAATGTAATTTGCTTCTCGTCTTTATATTTTATGTACTTTTTTCATTTACTTTTTAATTTGCATGCAAATTTATCTACATTTGTTAGATATATACATTTAAAGATGTGTTTGTTTATTTTGTTATTTTGTTCGGGTGACTTAGTATTCTAAATAATAGTATGATATCTTAGATCATTATTGATCTAAGTATGATATAAATAAATATATACGTATATATAACTGTCAGTACATTAAATATTAAAAAAAAAAATACAATTTGTACACGTACTTATGTTTCCGAGGACAAAAAATAGTTTTTAGAAATTTTGCCTGTGAGTTTGTGCACGCTAATCTCTGAAACGGCTTAGCCGATTTGAATGCGGTTTTCAGTGACGTATTGTAGCAAGCTTCCCGTACCACTTTTTTATTGGTAAACCGATTGAAATGAAACAAAATCTCAATGTTACGCGAAGCTTGCTACAATACATGAAATTAAATTACATTTAATTAATAAAATTTAATTTAATTTAATTAATAATTAAATTACATGAATTTAAATTTGTTAAGCGGGTTCTGAGATTAGCGTGCACAAACGCACAGACAAACAGACAAGAATTCTAAAAACTATTTTTTTGACCTCGGTAACATAAGTGCATCGTGTACAAATTGTTTTTTGAAAAAATATCGGCTCGTTTAAAATTTTATTATATTTATGTATAGATTGACGGCCCGTTGGATGAGTGGCAAGGATGCTTGCCTAACGTCTCAGGGGCCCCGGGTTCGATTCCCGGCGGGGTCAAGTTTGGAAATTTTAATGTAATTTTCAAAATTGACTGGTCTGGATTTGGATTTGAAAAGTAGTGGTAGGGCACAATGCGTTTCGCAGTCATTTGCGCAGCCCGCCTGGCGGCAGTGACCACCCCCTTACAGAAGACCACCGTGAAATAACAGCATATACGTGCTGTTGTGTTTCGGTGAGTGAGTAAGGGATGCCAGAGCCCATCTCCTTATCCCCTCCTAATCCCTTATCCTTAATCCTACTGTAGTCGGCAGCGCACTTGCAGCACCTGTAGCGTTGCTTGTGTTATAGGCGTCGGTAGCCACCTACCATCAAGTGGACCGTCAGCCTGTCTGTCGACATAACATAAAAAAAAAGATAAACACATGTACATGTTCCTATAATATGTAACAACTTCAATATGTTTTAAAATTCGAAACATATGTTTTTTTTTATAACTTTAGTAACATAAACCAGAAGACTGGTTAAAACTAAACAACTTGTGTGACTGTTTGTCCCTATGCAATTGTGAGCCTTACGTAGTTACAATTAAGGTCGACAATTGTGGGATTTTATTCAACGTTGCTTGAGGTTTATTACTTACATCCTGTGCTGATAATATCATAGAAGTCTACAAGGTCGTTGAACCATTTTTTTTTTCTAGTAGTACTTAAAATGATGAGCAATGATAAGGGTTACGCTGTGGAGCCTATTTTAATACTGGCAACACATTTAAAAATAGATAACTTGCCTATTAAGAGATTTTTAAGTTAATTTTTTTGACATTTTTATGTTAAGATCGGCAGACAGGTGACGGTCCACTTGATGGTAGGTGGCTACCATCGCCTATAACACAGCAACGACACAGGTGCTGCAAGTGTGCTGCCGACTGCAGTAGGATTAGGGATAAGGGATTGGGAAGGGATAAGGAAATGGCATCTCTTAAACACTCAACGAAACACAACAGCACACGTGCTGTTATTTCACGGTGGTCTTCTGTAAGCGGGTGGTTACTGCCGCCAGACGGGATGCCCAAATGACTGCGAAACGCAGAGTGCCCTGCCAATAATATCTTATTGATAATTTTGAATTCCATTAATGATTTTTGTTTATTGACTTATAGTATGGAAATGGTTCTGGGTATTTATATTGTTGATCTCATTGACATATTTTGATTCATTCATTTAACTAATTTCTAATAATGCTGTGTTTTCCTGTAATTTAAATTCATACTTGTTCTGTGAGGTTGTATATTATGTTTAAGAATGTCTTTAGTTGGTAAGCCTTTTCATATACCAAAATAAATATCTTTGTATATTATAAATAAATAAATAACTTCATATAAATAATAAATAATATTTATATATAATAACAAATTTTATTATTTACATAACTTCATTTCTCTATCTCTATATATAAAAATGAATCCCCCTTGGTCACGGCATCACGCATGAACGGGTAGACCGATTTTAAATTCGGTTTTCACTAATGGAAAGAGGAATATATATAAAAATTTTCCTTTTTATATAAATGTTCATATATATAAAAATTGCACGCCGGGCGAAGCCGGGGGCGGGTCGCTAGTAAATAATAAAATTTGTATATATATAAATAGTTAACATAAATAAATTTCAGATAAATAAATTAAATAAACTATTTAAAAAAAATAGCTTGAATTGCTCATGAACCAGCAATCCTAAAAAAAAAAACATTTTTTTAAATGCAGTTTATAAAAGAATCTTATCCAGTTATACAATCTATCTTATCCAGTTTTAGAAAACCTGAATAAGTTTCAGGAAAGACGCACGTTTGTATGTATTTAAAAGCGTAAATGAAACTGGCCGGTATTCGTTCAAAACTTGACATCGATATGATCTGTCAGAAACGTCAATGAGCTGTCAGAAAGCGCGCCCTTTTAATCGCAGACAATGTTTTCAGTTTGAATTTGGAATGTTGCAACGGGGTCGTGACCTCACGACAAAGGCGCGACGATTTCCCGTGCGAATCTCGATCATCTGTGTTTGTCTATTGTTCTTTTTTTAAATATGTTTCTCAAGCTTCCGCATAGGTAACGCAAATGTGTAACGGTACCTCATGGGGGTGCGAAATTTAGGGTCTCGGAGATTTAGTGGCGAGAAATTGTTGTCCATTGTCAATTTCGTTCCCCATGTTCGGTTTTATATTCAATTAGATTAAATTCTTTGAAGCACATAGTGATGTGTAGGAACAATAGTGTCTAGATCCGCGATTATGGCTAGGTACCTCAATCTCAACCTATCTACCTACCATCTCTATATGTAAAAATGAATCCCCATTTCCCTTGGTCACGGCATCACGCGTGAACGGGTAGACCGATTTTAATTCGGTTTTCGCTAACGGAAAGAGGGATAAACGGGGAATGTTCATATATATAAAAATCACACCCCGGGCGAAGCTGGGGGCGGGTCACTAGTATATAATAAAATCGTAAGCGGACCGTGTTTGTAAATTAAATATTTTTTCAAAAAAACAATTTGTACACATCTTATTATGTTATCGAAGTCAAAAAAATAGGTTTTATAATTTTTTACCGTTTCTGCACGCTAATCTAAGAAACGGCTTGACGGATTTGAATGCGATTTTCACTGATGTGTTATAGCAAGCTTCCGGTAACATTTTAGTGTTTGTTTCAAATGGTAGTGAACTTGCAGCAGCTTTGGCGTTGCTTGTGTTACAGGCGACGGTAGCCACCTACCATCAAGTGGATCATCAGCCTGTCTGCAGAACTTAACATAAAAACATAAATTTAACATACTTAATGTCCCTGCCACTACTTTCTAGATCCAGACCAGAGCCAACTCTTAAAAGTTTATTTTTCAAAGTTGACCCTGCCGGGAATCGAACCCAGTAACGGTAAATAATAGAACACAGAGCGTCAAGGCAAGCATCCTAACCACTCGTCCAACGGGCTCTTAACTTTATTTTTTATTTTTCGTAGGGATCTTTACTTATTTTTTTTAAATAAAACAAAGCCTGATAACGCAGCTTTTTATAGGAGAAAGATTTTTTGAAATGTGTTCAGTATTTTTTGAGTTTATCCGTTACAAACAAACCACCGCACTGCGCGCCATAGATGCGAAGTTCATCCGCATTACTTGGATAAAGTGCCGCTGCGCACAGTTCGGATGAGTAGAAACTTTATCCCACGGACGCGCGATCTTTGGAACAGTCTTCCTTCTAAGGTGTTTCCATCTAGCTACAATATGGGCTTCTTCAAGCGAGCAGTAAACAAATTCCTGCAAGGTCGGCAGCGCACATGTGCCCCCCCTGGTGTTGCTTGTGTCCTGGAGGCGACGGTAGCCACCTACCATCAAGTGGACCGTCAGCCTGTCTGCTACCTTTAATAATATAAAAAAATAAATAAATAAAACATACAAAAAGTAAATATTTATCTTTAAAATATAATTCAGTTACTGATGTGTAATTCTGTATGTGTAACACAAATATTGTGTTATCTATTTCCCGTTGAATGAGCGTAATAATAATGTTTAGTGAATTATTATTAATAATAATAATTGTGTTCTATATTTGAAAACATTGCAACGGTCGTTTTGTACTGAAGGTCGTCGGTGTATTGTAAACTGATAATTCAACGGACAAAGTTGTTCAGCGTAGTTTTTTTTTTTAAAAGGATAAAAATAATTTTAACGAATAAAACACGATATATTGTATAAAAAATAAATAAGTAGGTATTAAAATAGCCTTTGCACGGACATGCATATGACATGCATATGTAAAGAGGGAGGGGAGATGGTGGGATGGTGAGTAGTCTATGCTACTCGCTGATAACTTAGCTTTCTATAGGTGAAAGAATTTTTAAAATCGGTCCTTTAGTCTTTGAGTTTATTCATTATAAACATACATTTGTATGGAGGAGGGTAAAGGGGGAGTTGGGGGAAGGGTGAGCAGCCTATGTTACTCGCTGATAATGTAGCTTTCTATGGGTGAAAGAATTTTTAAAATCGGTCCAGTAGTTTTTGAGTTTATTCATTGCAAACATACATATGTACATGCAAATCTTTTCTCTTTGTAATAATATTAGTATAGATTGACAGGCGTTAAATTTTTTACTTTTTTCTGGACGAAAGGTCTATGTCACTGACAACGTGAAGCAAAATTTCATGATGATCGCTTGCATAGTTAAGACTTCGAACAAACAAACTTAGTCATTTATAATACTAATTGGGACTACATCTACATATATCTATTTATTTTAATCGTTTCTCCTGACTGACTGACTATTAATAGTCAAAACCACTAAGGATTTTTGAAAATTTCACGTGTGAAGCTCGGGGCTTGTAACTACATAGGTTATAGGTTGGTATATATACATACATATAAATAAAGTAGGGCAAATGAAGTCTTGTATAGTCTCGTTCAGGAAATAAGTACTCAGAAGCGAATTGATCTAACACAGATCTTTGCCTCTAATAAGGCCAAGGACATGACGAAGACCGACACAAATCTATTAGCCTATTTAGATAGTGACAATTGGCACATTGCGGACTATGTGTTGTTGTCAGTTAAAAAGAAAAGAAAAAAAAACTCAAATGACATTTCAAAAAGAAGTAAAACGAAATACCACAGAGCAATTAATAGTATTACACAACTTCTGCATTCCAAAATGATCTATTAACCTATTTAGATAGTGACAATTGGCACATTGCGGACTATGTGTTGTTGTCACTTAAAAAGAAAAGAAAAAAAAAACTCAAATGACATTTCAAAAAGAAGTAAAACGAAATACCACAGAGCAATTAATAGTATTACACAATTTCTGTATCCCAAAATGATCTATTAACCTATTTAGATAGTGACAATTGGCACATTGCGGACTATGTGTTGTTGTCACTTAAAAAGAAAAGAAAAAAATCTCAAATGACATTTCAAAAAGAAGTAAAACGAAATACCACAGAGCAGTTAATAGTATTACACAACTTCTGTATCCCAAAATGATCTATTATATTGCTTCTAGACAGACAGATTATTCTTTCTGAGATTAGCGTGCACAAACAGACAAACATTTTAAAAACTATTTTTTTTGAAATTTTTGACCCTCCCCATTTTTTTTAAAAGTTAAGATCGGCAAACAGGCTGACGGTCCACTTGATGGTAGGTGGCTACCGTCGCCTATAACACAAGCAACGCCAAAGCTGCTGCATGTGCGCTGCCGACTACAGTGGGATTATGGATTAGGGATTAGGAGGAGGATAGGGAAATGGGCTCTGGCATCCCTTACTCACTCACCGAAACACAACAGCACACGTGCTGTTATTTCACGGTGATTTCTGTAAGGGGGTGGTTACTGCCGCCAGACGGGCTGCCCAAATAACTGCGAAACGCGGTGTGCCCTGCCACTACTTTCCAGATCCAGACCAGAGCCAAATTTGAAAAGTTGACCCTGCCGGGAAACGAACCCGGAACCATAGAACAGAGCGTTAAGGCAAGCACCCTAACCAATCATCCAACGGGCTCGTCAATGTCCCTTTTATTACCCCTCCTCCATACAAATGTATGTTTGTAATGAATAAACTCAAGGACTTCTGGACCGATTTTAAAAATTCTTTCACCTATAGAAAGCTACATTTATCAGCGAGTAACATAGGCTACTACACTCCCCCCATCTCCCCCCTTTACCCCCCTCCTCCATACAAAACTGCCACGAATAAACTGAATTTTTTTTTTAAAATATCCTCCCGCAAATTCATCTTACATGCATTTTTCAGTCACTACTTAAACATACCACCCAAACAAGCTTGAAACAAAAACCGTTAAAAATTACGTCATCCCAACCGTATGTGCCGCCGATAATAATGTCGCTCCTCCCGGGTAGAACGTTTGCCTCGTTTAAATTTAGAACAAGGACCGTTGTTGTTTGAAATTAGCATTCCATATAGGGTTGCCAGGCCTCAAAATCGAAAATCCGGACACAGACTCATATTTAGCCGGACACTTTTTGCTACAAAAGCCTGATACACGGGTTTTTAAAACAATTAGTCTATTTATTAGTTTGAGACTTGCTCTACTCTTTATTATGTATCTCATATTGTTTTCTTAAAGTAATTTGTAAGATCGCGAATCATGCGTGTCCGCGTGATTGTGGCCGCTGCGGGGTTGACCAAATCCGGACAAAAGCCGGACGGGCCGGACTTGTATATATTTGGCCGGACACGACTCAAAAAAGCCGGACATGTCCGGCTATAGCCGGACACCTGGCAACCCTAATTCCATACACAATGCCAGTAATGTGCATTATCTTTTTAGGAAGCCATTTTAAGATTAAAATAAAGGACACCGTCCAGAATGACTAAAGAATGACTATGATAGTGTGTAACCTTCTTAATAGTCTCTTAGCCTTCTTCTTACCTGTATTATTATACACATAGATTTAAATCTACAAAAACGTTCCTCGTCGATAGCTCTTTTCATTAGGTAAAAACCGCATGAAAATCTGATCAGTAGTTTTTGAGATTATCGCGAACAATAGACAAACAGACACGGCGGGAGACTCTGTTGAAATATGTTTATATATATGGATTTATTATATAGTAAAATCTATAACAATAAAATCGTAAACGAGCCTTGTATACATTAAATATTAAAAAAAAAAAAACAATTTGTACACGGTTGTGCTTAATGTTACTGAGTTCAAAAAAAGTTTTTTTTTTTAATTTTTGTCTGTTCGCGCGTTTGTGCACGCTAATCTCAGAAACGGCTTAACCGATTTGAATTCGGTTTTCACTGATGTATTGCAGCAAGCTTCCCCTAACATTTAGTGTTTGTTTCATTCCAATCGGTTTACAAACAAAAAAGTTATGTAAATTTAAAGAATTACGTCCAACATTTGAAACGATGATGATTGAAAGTTAAAAATGGACAGTTTAGGTGATTTTGAGAGTTCCAATGTCAGTTGACCCCGGATTTATATGAACAGTCATATTAAATAGGGTTCAGCTTAGGCTGGAGTTCTTATTTAACAAAATAGTAATTTGCCTATTATGCCTTTGTGCACGCTAATCTCAGAAACGGCTTAACCGATTTGAATGCGGTTTTCACTGATTTATTGTGGCAAGTTTCCCGTAACATTTAATGTTTGTTTCATTCCAATCGGTTTACAAACAAAAAAGTTACGCGCTATACCGAATACCACGCATACGAAGTTGCGGGCACAGTTAGTTAATAAAAAAAATTTATAATTTAATTTTTTTATGTACTTAAAGGTCTCTGCCGTCTTAAGTACTGTCAGAGTCTTCGGACCTTAGCTTCGGACCCATAAACTTATGTAGTTCGCCGCATAGAAACACAACGACCGATTCGAACCGAACTTCGTCCAACTAATTTGTTTTAGCGTTTCGTTAGACACTCAATTGACCGGAAATTGTTCGAAGCCAAAAAATCTCTCAATTTCCGGTTGTTTATTTTCTTAATAGACTTAGTTAAGTTACTAAGTGAGAGGACTTTTCTAGTGGCATCTTTACTTTAATTCTCTTGAAATCATTGTCATCATTTCGCAGTCATTTGGGCAGCCCGTCTGGCGGCAGTAACCAGCCCCTTGCAGAAGACCACAGTGAAATAACAGCACATGTGCTGTTGTGTTTCGATAAGTGAGTAAGGGATGCCAGAGTCCATTTCCATAACCCTCAACAATCGCTTATCGTAAATCCTGCTGTAGTCGGCAGCGCACTTGCAGCAGCTTTGGCATTGCTTGTGTTATAGGCAACAGTAGCCACCTACCATCAAGTAGACCGTCAGCCTGTCTGCCGATCTTAACATAAAAATGTCAAAAAATCTCTAGCCACCTACCATCAAATAAACTCAAAGACCTGAACTACTTGACCGATTTAAAAAACATAGGCTCCTCAATCCGTTTTCCTTAATACTACCACCTACTGTAGTCGGCAGCGCACTTGTAGCACCTGACCAGGCAGGTCGTTTCGCAGTCGTTTACAGAAGACCACCGTGAAATAACAGCACGTGTGCTGTTGTGTTTCGGTGAGTGAGTAAGGGATGCCAGAGCCCATTTCCTTATCCCCTCCTAATCCCTTATCCTTAATCCTGCTGTAGTCGGCAGCGCACTTGCAGCAGCTTTGGTGTTACTTGTGTATTATTATTAATATTAATATAGTTTATAAACAATTAAACACAAATATTTGCATGCCCTTGGCGGGTAGAACATACTTTGTACTGTAACTGCTGTATACAAATTAAAATCCTGTAAACATGTGTTCGCGCAAATAAAGATTTATTTTATTTTATTTATTTATTTAGGTAACGGTAGCCACCTACCATCAAGTGGACCGTCAGCCTGTCAAAAAAAAAACAATCTCAACCGGAGACGTATACTTCAGACTATAAAAAATGACTTTTTTCGTTTTTGGTATATTTTAAAAATAATATTCTTTGTTCTTAATAAAAATTAAAAGAATCTGGTTGTGACAGACAAATCTAAACAAGACACACCCATATATCGCAAAAAAAATTTAAATTTATTCATAATGATGGAATACATTGTATTTTCTCACGATCCTCAAGTTGATCCGAAAATACATATTATTTGAATATATTAGGTAGGTAGTAGCTGAGCCAGTAACTTGGTACACGTGTTTGTAAACCGATTGGAATGTAACAAACACTAAATGTTACGGGAAGCTTGCTTCAATACATCAGTGAAAACCGCATTCAAATCAGTTAAGCCGTTTCTAAGATTAGCGTGCACAAACGTACAAACAGACAAAAATTTTCGAAAACAATTTTTTTGACCTTGGTAACATTAAGTACAACGTGTAAAAATTGTTTTTTTTTTTAATTTTTTTATCTTATATTTATAGATCTAAAACGCCAATTTCTGTCTTCTTCTTAAATTTAGTTAAGGAGGAGACCAGGCACGTATCCAGACTTTTGGTTAGGGGGGGGGGGGGGACAAACATTGAAAAAACCATGTGAACTGTGTAAAAATCGCTGTAATCACTGTACTTTACTCTAATTTTTCTGAAAAATCTTTCACAGGTTTTTAGAGAAATCAAGAAACTACTCTTTTCCATCGCAGCTATGAATGTAGACGCAGTTTGGGCAACAGTTCTGTTTGTGCAGGATAGTTCTCTCAATGTAATGACAATAGGTTTGAGTAACTCACAAAATACATTTATAGGGTCGTGATGTTCTATAAATCTAGTGTCACACATGCCGACCAGTCTTTTTTTCTTACTTTCTGAATGAATGACATCTATCGTTTTTTTTTTTTTTCAGTCAGATTTCGGGGGGGGATAAATCCCAACTATCCCCCCCTCTGTATACGTGCTTAGGGGCAGTGTTTCCAGATACACTGTAATTACAGTAGATTTACTGTAATTCTACTAAATCTACTGTACACTGTATTAAGGTGAATACAGTGTATGAAAAGTACTGTAATTTTTGTTTATATGAAAACCTTTTATATCTATAGAAAAAAATTGTAACTCCAAAAAAATCTATATAAATGCGTGAAACGAAACGTTTTGTTTAGTCTACGATTCAGCGGCGGGGAATACCCTGAAGTTTTATGGAGCTATTACGCAGTCAAATTATGTTGTTCGATTCTTGTTTCGGTGTGAGGCTTTTACATTTAGCGTGGTATGTTGTGTGATGTTTTATATTGTGTTTACTGTCACTGTCTATTTATTACTTCGTAATTCGTTGGACAAAGTACTTACTTATTAGTGTGGTTTGGTATGGGTTTTGTGGGATTCAAGGAACTGATTGATTGTTTAAAAAGTTTAAATATGCCGAAAACTACTTCTGAAAGTGATAAACCAAAGTGACAGTGAATAAAAAATAAATTATCATTTTTTCAATTTTAATTATAATAATACATTTAATAGTCAAAAAATTTTAAAATTTGATTTCAATTTACTGTAAAACACGCTGTAATTTTGCCTGATAAAACACTGTAATTTTAATCAAAATACTGTAATTTCACATAGCCCACACTGTAATTTCAATTTTCCAACTGCTTGGGGGAGACAAACGCTAAATACTAAAAATATCAATTGTTTAATGAAGATGTTACAAGAAATGGACAAGACAATTGAAGAAAGAAAGAAAGAAAGAATGCGCGCATATGAATCCTGTACCTATTAATAAGTTAATGTCAGTTTAAAAATTGTATTAATAATTTTTTTTTGCGTTGTTCTAATGGTAAAAACAAAAAAAAAAAACACCATTTCTAGGCCCGTTGAATTGTCTCCGCCGCCAGCGAGTTCTATTGTAAATGTCATTTGCCTCAGTGAAGCCCTTAAAATTAATTTAAAAAAAAAACCTAGTTTGTCTATGTTTTTTGTTTTTTTTATTAAATCACGTTCTCAAAGAGACCGTTCCATCCTTTTAAATTCAAATTCCTACCGTTTAAACATCCTCAGCACGTGCATGAGTTTTTTTATTTGACATTTTGAAGGGTAGTCAGTAGGATTTTTATCTGACGTGCGATGATTTGCATCGTTCAACACTTATACGTTTTAGGCAAGAACAGAGTCCTTATCTGTGGTCTGGTTTATTTCTGGACCCGCAACCGGCACCGCAAGGATGCTATTTTATTCTGCAAATTATTAACAAAAACCTTCGTCGTTTATAGCTCATTCCATTGGTGAAAACCGTATCAAAGTCGGTTGGGTGGTTTAGAAAAAGTTATATAGCGAAGAACAGACGGAGGCAGACTGAGACTATCTATATTTATATACATATAAATAATAAAAATCGTAAACGAGCCGTGTTTGTATATTAAATATTAAAAAAAAAATTACATGTTCTTATGTTACCGGGGTCAATTTTTTGAATTTTTGTCTGTGCTTTTGTGCACGCTAATCTCAGAATGGCTTAACCGAGTTGAATGCGGTTTTCACTTATGTATTGCAAGCTTTTGTTTCATTCCAATCGGTTTACAAACAAAAAAGTTACGCGCTATACTGAATACCACGCGTACGAAGTTGCGGGCTCACCTATTGACAATTTTTTTTTTTTTTAATAACTACGAAGGCAAGAAAAACGAGTCTTCCTAAATCTTCAATGAACTGTATGTCATGTTAATGGGGTTTAGCAATCAGCACAACTTGTTCTTATGTCTGTTGGGTGATTTTTTTTTCTTACACAGATAACCGTCAAAGCGCCATTGAGCGCTCCCCAATATAATTTAATCCAACGAACAATGAACAATGCACCGGCATTAAAAACGCATCGATCGGTAACGGTCACTTGGCTCTGTGGCGTGTTGTTGTACCAACATTTCCTTTGCCTCTATAACTAGCTGTTGCACGCGACTACGCCCGCGTATCTTTATAGAATGTTTTCAAAATCGGTCTAGTTGCGTTTATTCATTACAAACATACATTTGTATGGAGGTTGAGTAGCCTATGTTACTCGCTGATAATGTAGCTTTCGATAGGTGAAAGAATTTTTAAAATTTGTCTAGTAGTTTTCGAGTTTATTCGTTACAAACATGCATTTGTGTGGAAGGGGGTAAAGGGGGAGATGGGGGAAGGGTGAGCAGCCTATGTTACTCGCTGATAATGTAGCTTTCGATAGGTGAAAGAATTTTTGAAATCTGTCTAGTAGTTTTCGAGTTTATTCGTTACAAACATACATTTGTATGGAGGAGGGTAAAGGGGGAGATGGGGGAAGGGTGAGTAGCCTATGTTACTCGCTGATAATGTAGCTTTCGATAGGTGAAAGAATTTTTAAAATTTGTCTAGTAGTTTTCGAGTTAATTCGTTACAAACATGCATTTGTGTGGAAGGGGGTAAAGGGGGAAATGGGGGAAGGGTGAGCAGCCTATGTTACTCGCTGATAAATGTAGCTTTCTATAGGTGAAAGAATTTTTAAAACCTGTCTTGTAGTTTTCGAGTTAATTCGTTACAAACATGCATTTGTGTGGAAGGGGGTAAAGGGGGAGATGGGGGAAGGGTGAGCAGCCTATGTTACTCGCTGATAAATGTAGCTTTCTATAGGTGAAAGAATTTTTAAAACCTGTCTTGTAGTTTTCGAGTTAATTCGTTACAAACATGCATTTGTGTGGAAGGGGGTAAAGGGGGAGATGGGGGAAGGGTGAGCAGCCTATGTTACTCGCTGATAAATGTAGCTTTCTATAGGTGAAAGAATTTTTAAAACCTGTCTTGTAGTTTTCGAGTTAATTCGTTACAAACATGCATTTGTGTGGAAGGGGGTAAAGGGGGAGATGGGGGAAGGGTGAGCAGCCTATGTTACTCGCTGATAAATGTAGCTTTCTATAGGTGAAAGAATTTTTAAAACCTGTCTTGTAGTTTTCGAGTTAATTCGTTACAAACATGCATTTGTGTGGAAGGGGGTAAAGGGGGAGATGGGGGAAGGGTGAGCAGCCTATGTTACTCGCTGATAAATGTAGCTTTCTATAGGTGAAAGAATTTTTAAAACCTGTCTTGTAGTTTTCGAGTTAATTCGTTACAAACATGCATTTGTGTGGAAGGGGGTAAAGGGGGAGATGGGGGAAGGGTGAGCAGCCTATGTTACTCGCTGATAAATGTAGCTTTCTATAGGTGAAAGAATTTTTAAAACCTGTCTTGTAGTTTTCGAGTTAATTCGTTACAAACATGCATTTGTGTGGAAGGGGGTAAAGGGGGAGATGGGGGAAGGGTGAGCAGCCTATGTTACTCGCTGATAAATGTAGCTTTCTATAGGTGAAAGAATTTTTAAAACCTGTCTTGTAGTTTTCGAGTTAATTCGTTACAAACATGCATTTGTGTGGAAGGGGGTAAAGGGGGAGATGGGGGAAGGGTGAGCAGCCTATGTTACTCGCTGATAAATGTAGCTTTCTATAGGTGAAAGAATTTTTAAAACCTGTCTTGTAGTTTTCGAGTTAATTCGTTACAAACATGCATTTGTGTGGAAGGGGGTAAAGGGGGAGATGGGGGAAGGGTGAGCAGCCTATGTTACTCGCTGATAAATGTAGCTTTCTATAGGTGAAAGAATTTTTAAAACCTGTCTTGTAGTTTTCGAGTTAATTCGTTACAAACATGCATTTGTGTGGAAGGGGGTAAAGGGGGAAATGGGGGAAGGGTGAGCAGCCTATGTTACTCGCTGATAAATGTAGCTTTCTATAGGTGAAAGAATTTTTAAAACCTGTCTTGTAGTTTTCGAGTTAATTCGTTACAAACATGCATTTGTGTGGAAGGGGGTAAAGGGGGAGATGGGGGAAGGGTGAGCAGCCTATGTTACTCGCTGATAAATGTAGCTTTCTATAGGTGAAAGAATTTTTAAAACCTGTCTTGTAGTTTTCGAGTTAATTCGTTACAAACATGCATTTGTGTGGAAGGGGGTAAAGGGGGAGATGGGGGAAGGGTGAGCAGCCTATGTTACTCGCTGATAAATGTAGCTTTCTATAGGTGAAAGAATTTTTAAAACCTGTCTTGTAGTTTTCGAGTTAATTCGTTACAAACATGCATTTGTGTGGAAGGGGGTAAAGGGGGAGATGGGGGAAGGGTGAGCAGCCTATGTTACTCGCTGATAAATGTAGCTTTCTATAGGTGAAAGAATTTTTAAAACCTGTCTTGTAGTTTTCGAGTTAATTCGTTACAAACATGCATTTGTGTGGAAGGGGGTAAAGGGGGAGATGGGGGAAGGGTGAGCAGCCTATGTTACTCGCTGATAAATGTAGCTTTCTATAGGTGAAAGAATTTTTAAAACCTGTCTTGTAGTTTTCGAGTTAATTCGTTACAAACATGCATTTGTGTGGAAGGGGGTAAAGGGGGAGATGGGGGAAGGGTGAGCAGCCTATGTTACTCGCTGATAAATGTAGCTTTCTATAGGTGAAAGAATTTTTAAAACCTGTCTTGTAGTTTTCGAGTTAATTCGTTACAAACATGCATTTGTGTGGAAGGGGGTAAAGGGGGAGATGGGGGAAGGGTGAGCAGCCTATGTTACTCGCTGATAAATGTAGCTTTCTATAGGTGAAAGAATTTTTAAAACCTGTCTTGTAGTTTTCGAGTTAATTCGTTACAAACATGCATTTGTGTGGAAGGGGGTAAAGGGGGAGATGGGGGAAGGGTGAGCAGCCTATGTTACTCGCTGATAAATGTAGCTTTCTATAGGTGAAAGAATTTTTAAAACCTGTCTTGTAGTTTTCGAGTTAATTCGTTACAAACATGCATTTGTGTGGAAGGGGGTAAAGGGGGAGATGGGGGAAGGGTGAGCAGCCTATGTTACTCGCTGATAAATGTAGCTTTCTATAGGTGAAAGAATTTTTAAAACCTGTCTTGTAGTTTTCGAGTTAATTCGTTACAAACATGCATTTGTGTGGAAGGTGGTAAAGGGGGAGATGGGGGAAGGGTGAGCAGCCTATGTTACTCGCTGATAAATGTAGCTTTCTATAGGTGAAAGAATTTTTAAAACCTGTCTTGTAGTTTTCGAGTTTATTCGTTACAAACATACATTTGTGTGGAAGGGGGTAAAGGGGGAGATGGGGGAAGGGTGAGCAGCCTATGTTACTCGCTGATAAATGTAGCTTTCTATAGGTGAAAGAATTTTTAAAACCTGTCTTGTAGTTTTCGAGTTAATTCGTTACAAACATGCATTTGTGTGGAAGGGGGTAAAGGGGGAGATGGGGGAAGGGTGAGCAGCCTATGTTACTCGCTGATAAATGTAGCTTTCTATAGGTGAAAGAATTTTTAAAACCTGTCTTGTAGTTTTCGAGTTAATTCGTTACAAACATGCATTTGTGTGGAAGGGGGTAAAGGGGGAAATGGGGGAAGGGTGAGCAGCCTATGTTACTCGCTGATAAATGTAGCTTTCTATAGGTGAAAGAATTTTTAAAACCTGTCTTGTAGTTTTCGAGTTAATTCGTTACAAACATGCATTTGTGTGGAAGGGGGTAAAGGGGGAGATGGGGGAAGGGTGAGCAGCCTATGTTACTCGCTGATAAATGTAGCTTTCTATAGGTGAAAGAATTTTTAAAACCTGTCTTGTAGTTTTCGAGTTAATTCGTTACAAACATGCATTTGTGTGGAAGGGGGTAAAGGGGGAGATGGGGGAAGGGTGAGCAGCCTATGTTACTCGCTGATAAATGTAGCTTTCTATAGGTGAAAGAATTTTTAAAACCTGTCTTGTAGTTTTCGAGTTAATTCGTTACAAACATGCATTTGTGTGGAAGGGGGTAAAGGGGGAGATGGGGGAAGGGTGAGCAGCCTATGTTACTCGCTGATAAATGTAGCTTTCTATAGGTGAAAGAATTTTTAAAACCTGTCTTGTAGTTTTCGAGTTAATTCGTTACAAACATGCATTTGTGTGGAAGGGGGTAAAGGGGGAGATGGGGGAAGGGTGAGCAGCCTATGTTACTCGCTGATAAATGTAGCTTTCTATAGGTGAAAGAATTTTTAAAACCTGTCTTGTAGTTTTCGAGTTAATTCGTTACAAACATGCATTTGTGTGGAAGGGGGTAAAGGGGGAGATGGGGGAAGGGTGAGCAGCCTATGTTACTCGCTGATAAATGTAGCTTTCTATAGGTGAAAGAATTTTTAAAACCTGTCTTGTAGTTTTCGAGTTAATTCGTTACAAACATGCATTTGTGTGGAAGGGGGTAAAGGGGGAGATGGGGGAAGGGTGAGCAGCCTATGTTACTCGCTGATAAATGTAGCTTTCTATAGGTGAAAGAATTTTTAAAACCTGTCTTGTAGTTTTCGAGTTAATTCGTTACAAACATGCATTTGTGTGGAAGGGGGTAAAGGGGGAGATGGGGGAAGGGTGAGCAGCCTATGTTACTCGCTGATAAATGTAGCTTTCTATAGGTGAAAGAATTTTTAAAACCTGTCTTGTAGTTTTCGAGTTAATTCGTTACAAACATGCATTTGTGTGGAAGGGGGTAAAGGGGGAGATGGGGGAAGGGTGAGCAGCCTATGTTACTCGCTGATAAATGTAGCTTTCTATAGGTGAAAGAATTTTTAAAACCTGTCTTGTAGTTTTCGAGTTAATTCGTTACAAACATGCATTTGTGTGGAAGGGGGTAAAGGGGGAGATGGGGGAAGGGTGAGCAGCCTATGTTACTCGCTGATAAATGTAGCTTTCTATAGGTGAAAGAATTTTTAAAACCTGTCTTGTAGTTTTCGAGTTAATTCGTTACAAACATGCATTTGTGTGGAAGGGGGTAAAGGGGGAGATGGGGGAAGGGTGAGCAGCCTATGTTACTCGCTGATAAATGTAGCTTTCTATAGGTGAAAGAATTTTTAAAACCTGTCTTGTAGTTTTCGAGTTAATTCGTTACAAACATGCATTTGTGTGGAAGGGGGTAAAGGGGGAGATGGGGGAAGGGTGAGCAGCCTATGTTACTCGCTGATAAATGTAGCTTTCTATAGGTGAAAGAATTTTTAAAACCTGTCTTGTAGTTTTCGAGTTAATTCGTTACAAACATGCATTTGTGTGGAAGGGGGTAAAGGGGGAGATGGGGGAAGGGTGAGCAGCCTATGTTACTCGCTGATAAATGTAGCTTTCTATAGGTGAAAGAATTTTTAAAACCTGTCTTGTAGTTTTCGAGTTAATTCGTTACAAACATGCATTTGTGTGGAAGGGGGTAAAGGGGGAGATGGGGGAAGGGTGAGCAGCCTATGTTACTCGCTGATAAATGTAGCTTTCTATAGGTGAAAGAATTTTTAAAACCTGTCTTGTAGTTTTCGAGTTAATTCGTTACAAACATGCATTTGTGTGGAAGGGGGTAAAGGGGGAGATGGGGGAAGGGTGAGCAGCCTATGTTACTCGCTGATAAATGTAGCTTTCTATAGGTGAAAGAATTTTTAAAACCTGTCTTGTAGTTTTCGAGTTAATTCGTTACAAACATGCATTTGTGTGGAAGGGGGTAAAGGGGGAGATGGGGGAAGGGTGAGCAGCCTATGTTACTCGCTGATAAATGTAGCTTTCTATAGGTGAAAGAATTTTTAAAACCTGTCTTGTAGTTTTCGAGTTAATTCGTTACAAACATGCATTTGTGTGGAAGGGGGTAGAGGGGGAGATGGGGGAAGGGTGAGCAGCCTATGTTACTCGCTGATAAATGTAGCTTTCTATAGGTGAAAGAATTTTTAAAACCTGTCTTGTAGTTTTCGAGTTTATTCGTTACAAACATACATTTGTGTGGAAGGGGGTAAAGGGGGAGATGGGGGAAGGGTGAGCAGCCTATGTTACTCGCTGATAAATGTAGCTTTCTATAGGTGAAAGAATTTTTAAAACCTGTCTTGTAGTTTTCGAGTTAATTCGTTACAAACATGCATTTGTGTGGAAGGGGGTAAAGGGGGAGATGGGGGAAGGGTGAGCAGCCTATGTTACTCGCTGATAAATGTAGCTTTCTATAGGTGAAAGAATTTTTAAAACCTGTCTTGTAGTTTTCGAGTTAATTCGTTACAAACATGCATTTGTGTGGAAGGGGGTAAAGGGGGAAATGGGGGAAGGGTGAGCAGCCTATGTTACTCGCTGATAAATGTAGCTTTCTATAGGTGAAAGAATTTTTAAAACCTGTCTTGTAGTTTTCGAGTTAATTCGTTACAAACATGCATTTGTGTGGAAGGGGGTAAAGGGGGAGATGGGGGAAGGGTGAGCAGCCTATGTTACTCGCTGATAAATGTAGCTTTCTATAGGTGAAAGAATTTTTAAAACCTGTCTTGTAGTTTTCGAGTTAATTCGTTACAAACATGCATTTGTGTGGAAGGGGGTAAAGGGGGAGATGGGGGAAGGGTGAGCAGCCTATGTTACTCGCTGATAAATGTAGCTTTCTATAGGTGAAAGAATTTTTAAAACCTGTCTTGTAGTTTTCGAGTTAATTCGTTACAAACATGCATTTGTGTGGAAGGGGGTAAAGGGGGAGATGGGGGAAGGGTGAGCAGCCTATGTTACTCGCTGATAAATGTAGCTTTCTATAGGTGAAAGAATTTTTAAAACCTGTCTTGTAGTTTTCGAGTTAATTCGTTACAAACATGCATTTGTGTGGAAGGGGGTAAAGGGGGAGATGGGGGAAGGGTGAGCAGCCTATGTTACTCGCTGATAAATGTAGCTTTCTATAGGTGAAAGAATTTTTAAAACCTGTCTTGTAGTTTTCGAGTTAATTCGTTACAAACATGCATTTGTGTGGAAGGGGGTAAAGGGGGAGATGGGGGAAGGGTGAGCAGCCTATGTTACTCGCTGATAAATGTAGCTTTCTATAGGTGAAAGAATTTTTAAAACCTGTCTTGTAGTTTTCGAGTTAATTCGTTACAAACATGCATTTGTGTGGAAGGGGGTAAAGGGGGAGATGGGGGAAGGGTGAGCAGCCTATGTTACTCGCTGATAAATGTAGCTTTCTATAGGTGAAAGAATTTTTAAAACCTGTCTTGTAGTTTTCGAGTTAATTCGTTACAAACATGCATTTGTGTGGAAGGGGGTAAAGGGGGAGATGGGGGAAGGGTGAGCAGCCTATGTTACTCGCTGATAAATGTAGCTTTCTATAGGTGAAAGAATTTTTAAAACCTGTCTTGTAGTTTTCGAGTTAATTCGTTACAAACATGCATTTGTGTGGAAGGGGGTAAAGGGGGAGATGGGGGAAGGGTGAGCAGCCTATGTTACTCGCTGATAAATGTAGCTTTCTATAGGTGAAAGAATTTTTAAAACCTGTCTTGTAGTTTTCGAGTTAATTCGTTACAAACATGCATTTGTGTGGAAGGGGGTAAAGGGGGAGATGGGGGAAGGGTGAGCAGCCTATGTTACTCGCTGATAAATGTAGCTTTCTATAGGTGAAAGAATTTTTAAAACCGGTCTTGTAGTTTTCGAGTTAATTCGTTACAAACATGCATTTGTGTGGAAGGGGGTAAAGGGGGAGATGGGGGAAGGGTGAGCAGCCTATGTTACTCGCTGATAAATGTAGCTTTCTATAGGTGAAAGAATTTTTAAAACCTGTCTTGTAGTTTTCGAGTTTATTCGTTACAAACATACATTTGTGTGGAAGGGGGTAAAGGGGGAGATGGGGGAAGGGTGAGCAGCCTATGTTACTCGCTGATAAATGTAGCTTTCTATAGGTGAAAGAATTTTTAAAATCGGTCCAAACATACTAAAATACATACATGCTTAAAATAAAATATTTTCTCTTTATAATATTAGTGTATTTCTTGAAATAAGAAAAAAAAATTATTGTAGGTTTCTACAATAGGTATTCAAATCCAACTCCAATGGCAGAAGCTCCGGGACATCTTCTCGTCCAAAATTCCTCACTGCAGTCCAAAATTTCCTCGAAAACAAAAGTTTTCGACCTAAGTGTTTGATGAGTCATCATCACTGATGACATATGGCGCTGAAACGGTTTAGGACCCATTGGCCCGGGTGAATTTATTAATTTTATTAAAACCTGCAAAAATTTACCCATTCATCATCCGACTCTTATTTCATATTCCCCACTGGCCCGAGGAACGTAAAAAACGGGCTCTCTAACTATGAGTCTCATAATAAAGCTCAATCTCTCTCAACGAACTATGGAGAGGGTTATCATATGCTCGGGGTTACTCTGCGAGATCGTAGACGAACGAAAGTTACCGTCATAACCCGGAGGATCATAAGTTGAAGTGGTAGTAGGCAGGACACAAAGTGGTTCTCGAATGGAGGTCACGAATAGGGTATTTTTTAGTCTTTATTAAAAAAAATCTAAAAGTACATTATTGAGATAGCTTAGGCAAAAAGCAGTCGGAAAATGTTAGTTTTAGTTCGTAAAATAACAAAATTAATTTTAAAATTAAATTCATAATTTTCAAAATTTTTAGTCTGTTCTTAAACACAATGAAATAATAGCCGCCATGCTTACGTCATACGGTTGTGTAAACAAAAAAGTGTCATGTCAATTACCGGCGCATTTGTTTACACAGCCAACTGACGTCGTGACCACAGAGCAAAATGGTTTCCAGCGTCTTCGTCAAATTACGCGCGAAATTTGAAAATGTAAATTTTAAATGCATTTTTAATAAACTTATCGATTGAATAAAAATTTGGTGTTTTTTTTAGTGGTTCATTAGCACTACAGAATCTAATTGAGACACTTTTAAAAATGGGTGTAAAACCATATTAGCAAGCGCAGCATACTCGTAGGAAGTCCACCCACTAGGACGCCTTGAAAGCTGTATCTGATATGGTCTTTTTTTAAATTATCGGGGATATCTATGTCCAGCATTGGAAGTCCTGCCGCCGCAAGGATAATGAGGTATAATATAATGACATTGAAAACTGAATGATGATGAAACTACATAAAAACTCATAAAAACTACTTATCAGAACAGGTGTTTACAGTTTAAATGGCGTTTTCGCAATTTAATTGTTTAAAAAAAAATCGTAAAAGTTCTTTTATGTAAGATAATATTTCAATGAACTCCCTCTTTATTTTTGGTTTTTACAATTGAGCGAACACTTACCCGTTGGCGACCATATGGTTCATACGATGCGGGAGGGCTTGGTGGGTCGGACCAATGTGTTTATTTGCGAACTAGCAATCCGTCCCCGGCATCGCCCGGGGTGTAAATTTATATATAAACATTCCCCGTTTATCACTCTTTCCACGAATGCAAATCCCATCAAAATTGGTTCTATGGTTTAGAAGTTAGCGGAGGAGCAGAAAGAGACGGATAGGGAATTTTTTTTTTAGCTGAGCTCGCAACTTCGTACGCGCAGTATTCGGTATAGCGCGTAACTTTTTTGTTTATAAACCAATTGGAATGAAACAAACATCAAATGTTACGGGAAGCTTGCTGAAATACATAAATGAAAACCGCATTCAAATCGGTTAAGCCGTTTCTGAGATTAGCGTGCACAAACGCACAGACAAACAGACTAAAATTCTAAAAACTATTTTTTTAACCTCTGTTATAATATACTGTAATATAAGTACAATTTGTACCAATTGTTTTTTTTTAAATATATATAACGTACAGACAAGGCTCGTTTACGATTTTATTATATGAATAGATTTATTAAAAAAAAAGTAATAGCTTGGAAAATAAATGAATTTATAAAATACTAGCGACTCTCCCCCGGCTTCGCCCGGCGTGCAATTTTTATATATAAGGACATTCCCCGTTTATCCCTCTTTCCATTAGTGAAAACCGAATTAAAATCGGTCTACCCGTTCACGCGTGATGCCGTGACCAAGGGAAATGGGGATTCATTTTTATATATAGAAGATAGATTATAGATTTATTTTAAAAAAAAATTTGGAAAAATAAATGAATTTATAAAATATTATTTAAATAATAAAATTAATAAATGTTTCTAATTTCTAAGAAAAAGGATGCCGACGAAGTTGCGTGTTAGTTTCCAATTAATCGTAAGATTTTTATTTATTTATTTATTTACTTTTTCAAATTAAACAATTTCCGTCGGTATGTATTATGGTCCTCCTTCCTGTGACCATTGAAAGAAAATCTCACATCCGTAGCAATTTCATGTAAGTTTAGCTGAGTAACTCAACACTGGGAGGGTTCCAAGAACTGAAGCATAAATCCTCGATGTGGTCACAGACCACATCTTCCGGTGATAATGTAATGTTGTTCCTCCGTATGGTCAGATAACAAGTACATACCCACTTAATACTTAACTATCATTGCTTTCATTCACGATAGTAATTTTGATATTTAATTGACAAGTAGTTTTTAAGTGTTGTGATTTAATTTTGTAGTTGTTTTTTGAATAAAAATAATCTTAATTGAGAAAATAATAATACAATTATTATATAAGTAACGACCCGCTCCCGGCTTTACAAGGGTTAAATTATACATAAAAAATTTTTCTCGTTTAACGCTCTTTCCATTAGTGAAAACCGCATAAAAAGCCGTTCAGTAGTTTTTGAGATCATCTCGAACATACATACAGAGGTAGACGCGGCTGAGGAACTTTTTTTATTTCGAGTTTATTTAGATGAAAGTTTTATTATTTTAAGGGATTCACTGAGGCAAATGACGTTTACTATAGAACTCGCTGGCGGCGGAGACAATTCAACGGGCCTAGAAATGGTGTTTTTTTGTTTTTACCATTAGAACATAACACAAAAATTTTTTTTTTATCAATACATTTTTTTAATCTGATATCAACTTATTAATAGGCACAGGATTCATATGCGTGCAATAAGCCGTTTTCGAGAGAATTTTCAATAAAGGTCAAATTCTTCTTGTGTTCTAACTTTTTTTGTGGAGTTTCTATTACTTTAACGAAAATTCTAATTAACACAATTGGTTCTTCACATGTATATTTTTTTCAAAGCAATTGTCTTGTCTATTTCTTGTAACATCTTCATTAAACAATGGATATTTTTAGTATTTAGCGTTTGTCTCCTCCTTAAGTTATTTTAACTTATAAGCGGACAGCGACTATGTTTTATAATATGTATGGATATGGTATTTAACTAGCTGAGCCCGCAACTTCGTGCGCGTGGTATTCGGTATAGCGCGTAACTTTTTAGGGTTCCGTACGTCCGAATAAAAAAACGGAACCCTTATAGGATCACTCGCCTCGCTTGTTCGTCTGTCCGACCATTCCCCCCTCCCCCTTCTCTCCGAAATTACTGAACCTAAAATTTTGAAAAAAAAAATACAGAAATTAGTTTTCTACTTATAGATTATAGGAAAACCTATAAGAAGTCCATCATATTAAAATAACATGGTAAATCACTCAGTATTATGCGGATAGGTAACATCGTACGGAACCCTCTTCGCGCGACTTCAACTCGCACTTGTCCCGTTTTTTTGTTTGTAAACCGATTAGAATGAAACAAACACTAAATGTTACAGGAAGCTTGCTGCAATATATCAGTGAAAACCGTATTCAAATCGGTTAAGCCGTTTCAGAGATTATGGTGCACAAACGCACAGACAAGAATTCTAAAAACTGTTTATTTGACCTCGGTAACAAAAGTAATGTGTTCAAATTGTTTTTTGAAAAAAAAAAAAAAAAAAAAACTTATGGTTTCATTATAATATGTATAGATATTATATAGATATAGAATTAATTTAAGTATATATTGTTCTGTTGGCGTAATTTTTAATTATTTTTAAAACAATTAAATGAATAAAAAAAAATGGATTCCAACAGTTCAACATAACAACATTTATTCTGTGAATAATAAGATAACTGACTACCCAATATAACGTGAAACGTCAAACGAGGCATAATAGCTTAATGTCTTTGCCTTAAAAACGCAAGGGAAGTGTTACACTGATTTTGACTTCGCGTCGAACGGAACGCAGATGGTGAGAAACAGCTGCATTCGAAATTTAAAATTGCACTTGTCGTGGAGCAGATGCGAAGACGTAAGATGCGCGCGCCACTTCGGCCTCCCTCACGCGCGGATACGTCACCTTTGACCCAATAAAGACGTTATTGTTATTTATAACACAAATGGAATAACGGCTACCGTTATTACGTTATTGTTATTTTTTTCGTTATCTCCCGATTTTACTTCGACTTTTGTGTGTATACAATGCCTTTTAAAGTTTTAATCAACAGGCAACTATAACATTAGACATATTATTTCACGTTTTAGTAAAACTAAATCTCTATGTATAAAAATGAATCCCCATTTACCTTGGTCACGGCATCACGCGTGAGCGGGTAGACCGATTTTAATTCGGTTTTCACTGATGGAAAGAGGGATAAACGGGGAATGTTCATATATATAAAAATTGCACGCCGGGCGAAGCCGGGGGCGGGTCGCTAGTCTTATATATAAAAATGAATCCCCATTTCTCCTGGTCACGGCATCACGCGTGAACGGGTAGACCGATTTTAATTCGGTTTTCGCTAATGGAAAGAGGGATAAACGGGGAATGTTTTAGGGTATATAAAAATTGCACGCCGGGCGAAGCCGGGGGCGGGCCGCTAGTCTTATATATAAAAATGAATCTCCATTTCTCCTGGTCAGCATCACGCGTGAACGGGTAGACCGATTTTAATTCGGTTTTCCTTAATGGAAAGAGGGATAAACGGGGAATGTTTTAGGGTATATAAAAATTGCACGCCGGGCGAAGCCGAGGGCGGGTCGCTAGTCTTATATATAAAAATGAATCCCCATTTACCTTGGTCACGGCATCACGCGTGAACGGGTAGACCGATTTTAATTCGGTTTTCGCTAATGGAAAGAGGGATAAACAGAGAATGTTCTTATATATAAAAATTAGATCCCGGGCGAAGCCGGGGGCGGAACGCTAGTATAATATAAATAAAGTATAATCTTAATTTGTAATAACCATAGGTATGGTAAATACCTGTAAATACCAAAAAGATTAAATATATAGAATACATAGAGGCCATTGGGGAAATTTTCCTACAAAAATATTTATCCTGGCGCCGTAAGTAGTTGGCGATGGACTGAGCGATTTTGTACCACGTGGTTCTAAATGTCACATTGCGGATTCTTTCGTCTTTGTCACATTACAGTTGAAAATCTTTGGTAAATACTTACCAGATGACATTCTCTTATTGCTCCAACACGATCAACCATTTGGCGTGCAAATGTACTTTGCGAAAGCAGATCAATCAGTTTTGTATGGAGAACGTGAAATAACAGCACCTGTGCCGTTGTGTTTCGGTGAGTGAGTAAGGGATGCCGGAGCTCATTTCCCTATCCCTTCCCAATTCCTTATCCTTAATCCTACTGTAGTCGGCAGCGCACTTGCAGCAGCTTTGATGTTGCTTGTGTTATAGGCGACGGTAGCCACCTACCACTAAGTGGGCCGTCAGCCTGTCTGCCGACCTTAACATCATCAGTGTTATGGTATTTTCGTTTTCAAGGTTGAAACTTGTACCATTAGATAAGTAGAAATTATAGATTTTACAGGGAAAATATCATGTAATTTGGTAAGTAATGAAATTAAGAAGCGTTTCATAGAAATGGGTTCATAGGAAATAAGAAAAGTACCTAAGTAAATAAACAAAGAGCGTAATTATTTATTCAGTTAAAAATAAATGACGTCTAGATTAGACAATTTAAAGATATGAAACTCGTATTGCACAAAATTTGATTTTCTTTTTGTAAAATAAGCTTGTTTTTGTAGGTGAAGTTATTAAAAAAATAATATAAACAAGTCCGAGTTGAACTCGCGTGAAGAGGGTTCCGTGCGATGTTACCTATCCGCACAATATTGAGCGAGTTACCATGTTATTTTAATATCATGGACTTCTTATAGGTTTTCCTATAATCTATAAGTAGAAAACTAATTTCTGTATTTTTTTTCAAAATTTTAGGTTGGACACTGGTCGGACAGTGGTCGGACAGACGAACAAGCGAGGCGAGTGATCCTATAAGGGTTCAGTTTTTTTATTCGGACGTACGGAACTCTAAAAATTACAAAGAATTTCCTAACTATCCGGAAGTACCCGTCTGTACACCTGTCTGACACGCGACACAATCCCATTCACCCACATACATCCTCAATGCAGAACTGAATGAATTGTTGTATGTACATCCTTCTTTTTTTTCATGTAAATCTCGCCACGTGCTGCAGCGAGATGGGGGAGTATTATTTTTTACGGGCGGATAAATTTACCTTAACTAATATAAAAGTGGGTATTTTTGTTACGCTTTCGCGCCTTAACTACTCAAACATACATGTTGACAGGGATACGAAAAAAGACAAGATACCTTTCGTTCAGAAAAAAAAAGCATTGTTCCAGAGTGATCATATAAAAATGAAAACAGAAATATGAGCAATGAAGATTGAATAAATATTTTAACCGTGTGAAGTCGGGGGCAAGTCTATAGTAATATATAGTCTATAGTAATATATAGTCTATAGTATGCCAGATATACGTATTATAAAACTAGATGAGTCCGCAACTTCATATACTTGTTATTGGGTATAGCGGAATAAATTGTAATGAAACCAAACACTAAATGCAAAGATTTTCAACTGTACAGATCGGGAAAGACGAAAGAATTCGTAATGTGACATTTAGAACCACGTGGTACAAAATCGCTCAGTCCATCGCCAACTTTACAAGGCTTAGCACCCATGGCCATCCCGATTACGGCGATCAGGATCAATATTTTTGTAGGAAAATTTTCCCAATGTATATTTTGTTTATCCCCCTCTCTGTCTATTATTCTTTTTGATTAAATGTTACGGGAAGCTTGCTGCAATACATGAGTGAAAACCGCATTCAAATCGATTAAGCCGTTTCAGAGATTAGCGTGCACAAACGCACAGACAAACAGACAAAAATTCTAAGAACTATTTTTTTTACCTCGGTAAAATAAGTACAACGTGTACAATGTTTTTTTCAAAAAAGTATTTAATGTACAGAGACGGCTCGTTCATGATTTTATTATATTATGTATGATAAAACTTAAATTAGATTTGACGATTCTAAATTTCTTTACAAATGTTTTGGCTCCATCAGATCTCCGATGATTACGCAAGTGTCTCAGTTGTAAAAATGGCAATATAAAAAACGTTTAAAAAAAATCTAGTCAGTCAATTCAAGTCCAAAATATTTCAAGTCTCAATTCTAAAATATCAATATACAGTATTATTTGACCTAACAATTATGTATTAAAACCGAAGACTAATACAACATCTTTGATTAAAACAATAAATCCATATCTTACACATTACACAGAACAAAATAATGGCGATGCAGCATTGACATTGACGTTAGAAGAAAAAAAAACCAAGATAGGCAAAGGAAAAGTGTGTTTATAATGCCAAAACGTCACCCACCACAGAACACGCGCAATAACCGTTATTTTATCGATCAGTTTTTTTTGTTGTTGTAACGGCTTACTCGATGTTACCATAGGGGTTGTATTGGTTTGGTCGGGGGTTGTGATTTGATAAACTCACTAAGTATATATCGTTTAAGAAATAAATGGGGAATTGTTTAAGTAATTAATTTTTGGCGTTAGGGAAAAAAACTATTACATTTTAGGGTAGCTCTCTCTATGTAATTTTTTTTAATATCGTTAGTTTTTGGTATAATTTGAAGATTATAAAATGTATATAAAGTTTTGAAATCTTTTTTTAGGACGAATTTAATTAATTTTTTTATTTACAAAGGTATTGAGGGTGATCTCTCTTAAGTTGTGAATGCTCATTTAAGTATTGTTTTGAGATAATTCACAGGCTGATGGTATGTGGCTACCATCACCTATTAACGCAAGCAATGACAAGAGTGTTGCAAGTGAATTAAACTCTCGCATTACTTACTCACTGAAATAACACAACATACATTGCGGTAATTCACGACTGTCTTCTGTGGTGGTTACTGACGCCAAACGGGCTGCCCAAATGAATGCGAAACGCAGCATGCCCTGCTAATACTTGCCAGATCCAGACCAGAGCCAACTTTGATAAATTCATTTACAAAGCCTCTTTTCTATGTTAATATCGGCAGACAGGCTGACGATCCACTTGATGGTAGGTGGCTACCGTCGCCTATTACAGAAGCAACGCCACAAGTGCTGTAAGTGCGCTGCCGACTACAATAGGATTAAGGATAAGGGATTGAATAGAAAAATGAGCTTTGGCGTCCTGTGTTATTCACAGTTGTCTTCTGTAAGGATTACTTCCGTCAGATGGGCTGCCCAAACTACTACAAAAAGCAGTTTACAGATTTAGACCAGAGACAAATTTGAAAAGTTCATTTTTCAAAGTTGACCCTGCCGGGAATCGAACCCGGGAACCCTAGAACAGAGCATTAAGGCAAGTATCCTAACCACTGGCATTCGCAGCCATTTGGGAAGCCCGTCTGGCGGCAGTAACCACCCCCTTACAGAATACCACCGTGAAATAACAGCACGTGTGCTGTTGTGTTTCGGTGAGTGAGTAAGGGATGCCAGAGCCCATTTTCCTATCTCCCTCCTAATCCCTTATCCTTAATCCTACTGCAGTCGACAGCGCACTTGCAGCAGCTTTGGAGTTGCTTGTGTTATAGGCGACGGTATAGCCACCTACCATCAAGTGGACCGTCAGCCTGTCTGCCGACCTTAACATAAAAAAAATAAAAAAATAAAAATTGGAACGATTTTAAAAATGTAGTATTTTTGGGTATTATATTTTTTTCAACAGTATATAGTACAGATAGCCTAAATATACTATATAATATAGTACGGTTGGCAACCCTAGTTGACACCTTCCTACACATGTATGTTCTGCAGATTCTTGTAAAGTGAGCATAAACCACAGGATGTTGTCGCATACCGCGTTTGACTCAATTTCCTCTTTCGAATGCCGAAACTAAATTTAAGCTTCCAGATGTGGTTTTAACGGATTTGGAATTGCCTTTTTTTGCTAATAAGAACTTTTCTAAATACGGCGTCTTCGGTCTTGACAAATAAGTATGACGAAGTTGCCTTAATGCGAACTTGCCCTTCTGCTAATAAGCCATTAATCGCAGAGCACCGCAGCATAAGGTGGCTACCGTCGCCTATAACACAAGCAACGCCATAACATAAGCAAAAGATTAAGGATAAGGGATTGGATAGGAAAATGGGCCGTGGCATCCCTTACTCACTCACCGAAACACAACAGCACACGTGCTACTATTTCGCGGTGGTCTTCTGTGAGGGGGTAGTCATTACTATAACTAATGACTGCGAAGCGCATTGTACATAAAAATATTTTACATAAAACAAAAAAAAATAACAAGTGCGAGTTGAACTGGCGTGAAGAGGGTTCCGTATGATGTTACCTATCCGCACAATATTGAGTGATTTACCATGTCATTTTAATATCATGGACTAGTATAGGTTTTCCTATAATCTGTAAGTAGAAAACTAATTTCTGTATTTTTTTTAAATTTTAGGTTAAGTAGTTTCGGAGATAAGGGGGGGGGGGATTGTCAATTTTCGTCTATTTTCTCGAATAACTTGGAACTATTTATTTTAAAATTACAAAAAAATACATTTAAGATCTTCACAACAAGACCTTCCATTTGATATGTCACACAATGCAGTTTTCAAAATTTTTTTTATTTTAATTTTCCACTTTCCCCCCAAAAATGACCTCTCATATGCAGATTTCATCTATTCACGTCACACCTCTGCGTTTGGGTCACAGAAATTTATATGTGTACCAAATTTCAACTTAATAGGTCTAGTAGATTGTGAGCGACGGACAGACGGACACACGAGTGATCCTATAAGGGTTCCGTACGGAACCCTAAGAACGGATTAGATGAGTTGGTAGGGTGCTTGCCTTAACGCTCTGTCTCAGGGGTACCGGGTTCGATTCCCGGCTGGGTCAACTTTTGAAATGATCTTTTCAAACTTGGCTCTGGTCTGAATTTGGAAAGTAGTGGCTTCGCGTTTCGCAGTCATTTGGGCAGCGCGTCTGACGGCAGTAACCACCGCCTTGCTTTTGACCTTCTGACTACCGTGAAATAACAGCATATGTGCTGTTTTATTTCAGCGAGTGAGTAAGCGATGCCAGAGCCTTACTCACTCATTAGAATAATAAATGAGTATGGGAATTCTCACCATATGGCAGGCGATAGGTGTCCGTAGAGGTACCTATGCGTAATAGGAAAAAACGGTAAACGAGTAAGTTCAAATAAAGTGAAAGGTATCTTTTATGGTGTTTAACCGCCATGAGACCTGTTTCAAACAATTCCACGCTTCTATTATCACCCCGTTAAGATTGAAAATCGTTTTAAAAAAAAATGGAGAAAGGGTTACAAAAGACATTCCCATCCATTGTCACAAGTGGTGCATCGGCTTTCTGCCTTACTTAGCAGTGCATTAGGAGTTAAGCGAATTTGAGCCTTAATTCCAGTGCGTAAAAATTAAAATTTTACAATTTTATTTTTAAGTTCCTGCAAGAACGGTTAAAGCAAGTTTTTCCAAACCGTTTTTTGACGTAATTGTATATCTGTAGTACATGTAATAAAATCGTAAACGAGCTGTGTGTATTACATTAATTTTTTTTTTTTTTCAAAAAACAATTTGTACACGTGTAAAAAAGTAAAAGTTAAAAAAGTAGTTTTTAGAATTGTCTAATTAATCTCTGAAACTGCTTAACCGATTTAAATGCGGTTTTCACTGATGTTTGTTTCATTCCAATCGGTTTACAAACGAAAAAGTTACGCGCTATACCGAATACCACGCGTAAAATAAATAAAATAAGTTAATAAAATAGTGAAAGAGCCGTCTCTGTACATTAAAGATTTTTCAAAAAAAAAAAAAAAAAAAAATTTGTACATGTTGTATTTATGTTATCGAGGTGATAAAAATTGTTTTTAGAATTTTTGCCTGTACTAAACTTTTTTTTTCTTCAAATTTTTCTTTCTTACTACTGGAGTAATGGCTCCCAGCTTTTTTTTCGGCAGACAGGCTGACGGTCCACTTGATGGTAGGTGGCAACCGTCGCATATAACACAAGCAACGCCAAAGCTGCTTCAAGTGCGCTGCCGACTACAGTAGGATTAAGGATAAGGGATTGGATAGGAAAATGGACTCTGGCATCCCTTGCTCACTTATCGAAACATTTGTGCACGCTAATCTCACGACTTAACCGATTTGAATGCGGTTTTCACTAATATAGAAAACTTCCAATTGGTTTACAAAGAAAAAAGTTACGCGCCGAATACCACGCGTACGAAGTTGCGGGTCAGCTAGTATTATAATAAAATCGTTGTTTGTCTGTGCGTTTGTGCACGCTAATCTTAGAAACGGCTTAACCGATTTGATTGCGGTTTTCACTGATGTATTGTGGCAAGCTTCCAGTAACATTTAGTGTTTGTTTCATTCCAATCGGTTTACAAACAAAAAAGTTACGCGCTATACCAAAAACCACGAGTACGAAGTTGCGGGCTCAGATAGTTGCTAATATAATATCGACATGAAATTAAAATATCTGTTTAAATTACTATCTTATGATTCCTCTATCTAATCAATCAGTCAAAGACCCATCGAGTGGCTAAGAGAGAAATAAGTAAGAATTGATCAGTTTTTTTTGTCACGCCAACGTAGACCCCCGTCGAGTCTCCGTGGACCCCTAGGGGTCCACCTGGACCACTTTGGGAACTAAGGAACTAGAGGATGCCGGTGACGTGTTGCCGTGGTCGGCTAAGTAAAAAAAAAAATTCTAAATTCTAAACTAAATTCATTAGAACTAATATTTATAAGCCAATCTATGCCGTTAATATAGTAAAAAAAAGCTTTCATTCACTTAAGAAACGTCACCCATTAAGACGAGTTCTGTTCTTAGAAACATAACCAAATTCAAGGAATAAAATATGACACCATAGACAACCAAAAAACTTGAAGTGTTTTTTTTTTAAATTTTAAACTCGTTTTAAACAGCTTTTTGTGGTTTGCTTACGCAAAATCCTAGTGGGAAACACTGGCTAGCTTAATTGATCGTTTGATATGTATATATTTTGTATTTGTTTTTAAATAATTTTGATTAAGTAATTTAAAGAGGTGATGAAAGCTAAAGAAATCCCGACAAATCAAAAATTTAAATTATTTAATAAGTGCATAATACCTGTAATGACATAATGGATGCCAAACTTGGACGTTGACAAAAAGACAATTCAAGAAACTCGAAGTTTGCCAAAATACCAACTTGCTGCGCTCGACTCGGTGGATCGCAGAGCTAGGAGGCTCATTGGCGATGATACACTAATAAGAACTAAGCTGCAGAGCCTGGCACATAGACGCAAAGTTTTTTTTTTTTTTTTTTTTTTTTTTTTTTTTTTTTTTTATTCTCGTCAAAACAATAGACACTTCGCCACTATTGTTTGCGGCGCTTGATACATTTGTTTAAATATATCAACTAATAAATGCGAAATTTAACAGTATTGCCTATCGACCCTAGTTCCTACGAGAAAATGATGGCTAGGGTCTTAGGGTTATTGAGTTGGAGAAAATTTATACATCATGCGTTGAAATCTAGACTTATGACTTGTACATTTTTTAGTCAAACTAATTATGAATATAAAAATAATCAAAATTAACATTATGGATATTTACAAACCGGAGAAATTCTAAAGCATTCTAAGTTAACTTAATAGTCGTTTACATTACATAGCTTTACAAAGATTACAGAAAAGTCATTACGTTGCATAAACAAAATTAATCTTATAGCTTCGAGCCGTTTCTTCCGGCGACAGATTTTACGATACTGTCTGCGAACCGCAAAAAACGGCTCCGGGTGTTCCTATGACCCATCACCATCGGCAGAGTGTTCAGATCTAGTTTTATATCCAAATCCATCTCTAAATTAAATCTGGGGAGAGAGTAAATGGGGCAATCAATAATGACGTGGAGAATAGTTTCTTCTGTTGTACAATCACATGGGCAAGTCGGATCGTCCATCAGACAAAACCGGTGAAGATAAGATCTGAACCCTCCATGTCCTGTGAATAATTGAGCTCTTAAGTTTGTTGTCATTCCCGAATCTCGAATTATTTTATAGGCGTCAGAAACCTTGGGGAAGAAAGCCTTCGTGTTAGTCTCCATTTCGATGTAGCGTTTCTGCCAAATCTCAATCGTGGAATCCCTAATGAGGCGCTTCGCCTTGGAGAGAGGGAATCTATCGTAACGCGGAGCCCTTTCGCTAGTAAGCGCGGCCTCCTTCGCTAATTCATCAGCACGCTCATTTCCCTTAAATCCTACGTGTGCTTTAATCCTAAATAATTTAATAATACATCCCTGTCCTTTTAACTCTTGTATAGACCTTCTTATATCGATAACAATCGGATTCAGGGATGTACCCGAACAAATAGCCTCTACAGCTGATCGGGAATCAGATACAATGTCAATTTTGGGATATATGCCAAATGAATCTATTGCTTCTTTTATGGCTATTAGTTCGGCCTGATAGACTGAACAATAGTTGGCTAGATTTATTTTCAAAGAGTGTATTTCGTTTTCTTCTTTCCTTGCTGAGACCGCGGCGCCCACTTTCCCCTGAATTTTGCTTCCATCTGTGAATAGTTGTAACGAGTTTGTGTTCAATAGGGCTAAATCTTCTTTGTTTTCAATTAACTGGTAGTTAAGAACTTCCGCAGTGGCAGGATGACCCAAATCAATAAATTTAGCTTTCTTTTGAAGCAGGCTGTCCGGTAGCTCAGCAAGGTGTTGACCCTTTTTGACGTAATAAAGTTTTTGTACTTCCCTTGCCCTGAGATCCAATGGAATGATACCGGCCAGTACAGCGGCTGCGTTTCCTGATACTGTACGATGTGCTTTGGCTATTTTGATGGAAAACATCCTGGTAAGTCTATTCAGGCGTTTAACTACATATTTCTTGTGTACCACATCTGCCCATACGTTGGCACCGTACAGTATCAGCGGTTCAACCGCTGTTAAATATATTGTCCTAAGAATTTCAGAATTGAGCCCCCATTGTGCCCGAGCAGCCCTGGCCATAAGTTTGTGAAGAGAAATAGCTCTTTTGGTCACTGCTTCAAGATGAGGCCGAAAATTCAATTTGCGATCAATTATTAAACCCAAAACTTTAAGTGTGTCAGTAGGGGGGATCAAAGTATTTCCGAAAAATATTCTGGGCTGAATGTATTTAATCTTGTTGGTGACTATTAGTAGCTGAGTTATAGACGCAAAGTTGCCTGTCTGTGTGTATTCTATAAGATGTACTTCGGAGAGTGTGCTCGAGAGCTGCATGAGATCATACCGCCTTCCCCTTTCTTCTATCGGACATGCAGACGTACGGCTGGTTACCATCCTCACCTTGTCGAAATCCCTCTAATTCGGACCAAGCGCTTTAAAACATCTTTTGTGATGCGCACTGCTAAAGATTGGAACTCCCTGCCGGCGTCTGTATTTCCGAGTTCATATAACCCAAATCTTTTCAAGGTTCGAGTGAATAGGCATCTTCTGGGTGAGCTCGCTCCATCTTCGGCCTCATTCTTTCTACATGGATAGATGCTGGTCAAAGAGCAAACCCATCTATAGTAAAAAAAAAATCATATGGAAAGAAGTGTGCTTAATATAAAGTTAAAGTATAGAATTAAACTCTCAATAATTAGAGGAAAATCAAAAACAAAAAGAATAAATGATATCGTAAAGCAACAAAAATGGCGTTGGAGTGGACACATGATCAGACATAACGTGAGTAAATGGACCAAAGACATTGTGGAATGGTACGCAAGAGGATCATTACGGATAATAGGAAGACCTTATCTTAGATGGACAGATGACCTGGACAAGACAACAAACGGAGCTTGGCAAAAAACGGCAAGAGACCGAAATAAGTGGAAAGCTTTGGAAGAAGCCTATGTCGCAAGACAAGTTGGAGTTGTTGGTGATAAATAATATATTAGGCTTTCTTTTTCTTGTTAATTAACTTCAGCAATAAAGGCAATTTTTTTTATTTTTTTATTTAAAAAAAAACTAATATTAGCTTATCAACACAAATATAATAAAATCGTAAAGTAGCCGTGTCTGTACCTACATTAAAGATTTCTTAAAAAAAAAAACAATTTGTTTACTAGTTGCACTTGTGTTACAGAGGTCAAAAAAATAGTTTTTAGTATTTTTGTCTCTTTGTCTGCACGTTTGTGCACGCTAATCTCAAAAACTGCTTAACCGATTTGAATGCTGTTTTCACCGACTCCATATTTACTCTGTGTAAGGTAATCACTGCAATCCTATTTTCTTTAACACCCCATTCCTTATTGTAATTTAATAATAAACACAAAAAATAAGAGATTTTACAACAAGTGCACCAAAACGAACCATTTTTATCCGAGACTTTTAGCTCTCTGATAGTAAAGTTGAGGATAAAAATGGTTTTGTGAATGAGTTATAAACTCTGCTTTTCACTTCGATTGTGAGGAAATAAAACAGTAGTATAACATTACATTTCTTTAAACGCACGAAAAAACAAGAGCTGTTTTCCGCCGCTTTATTTTTTTAAATCTTACGACATTGACATCTTATGACATTGGCTCGGGCTGCAGACCTATACAGCCTACTATTAAATTAATTTTGTAATAATAATTTTCTTAAATTAATTAAATAGCCTACCGTACTTGAATTTAAATTTTAATATCTTTTATGTCTTAAAAAACACATAAGGCAAATAAATTTAAGTAAATATTATAAATAACAAATTCTATCTATGAACTTCTTATTGTGTTTGGCTGTATGGCTCATTTTCTTTGCCTTAATATAGATACATTTATGAGTAGATATGTTAATGCACTTGTGCATAAAATTCGATTTTGTGCAGCCTATATCCTGCACAAATAAGCACTTTCAGAGCATGAGAAGTGAAAAATACATATATTTAAAATGGCGAGAAATCAAAACAAGTTTTTGACGTAATAAGCGCTTTCCAAATTCAAAATGAATAGAGTTGAAAAAAGAAAAAGTTTTTATGTAGTGGTAGGGCACACTGCGTTCCGCAGTTATTTGGGCAGCCCGCCTGGCGGCAGTGACCAACGTGAATAACAGCATACACGTGCTGTTGTGTTTCGGTGAGTGAGTAAGGGATGCCAGAGCCCATTTCCTTATCCCCTCCTAATCCCTTATCCTTAATCCTACTGTAGTCGGTAGCGCACTTGCAGCACCTGTAGCGTTGCTTGTGTTATAGGCGACGGTAGCCACCTACCATCAAGTGGACCGTCAGCCTGTCTGTCGACATAACATAAAAAAAAAATGTAACAGTATTTCAATTATGGCCAGACTAGTTAGATGTCTGTCATAGTGAAACAAACAGACAATAATGTCAGTTAAGAGAATTTTTTAAATAATTCATTTAATTGTATGCGTGGAGCGAGCGCGGCTTATTATGAGCCTCTTTCGATTCTTTTCAAAAACTACCCCAAGTCTTATAGAACGGTGTCGCTGAACTCGCCTCCTTATCGGAAGGGTGCTTTTTTAACGGTACAAGACGCGACGGGGGAATGAAGAAAAAATAAACCTTTTTTTTTTACTGGCTCGTAGCGGACGTTAATTTCGCGAGGATTATTATAACCGCCGAATGCGACTAAGACTAAGATCAGACCGAACACAATTTTTACCAAAATGAATTAAGGTTCAATATTGCTTAACAAACGGAGATAACCGAACAGATTTAAAATTGGAAGGTTTTTTTTAAATATCGTTTCAAGTTGACGAGCCTGTTGGATGAGTGGTTAGGGTGCTTGCTTGAACGCTCTGTTCTAGGGTTCCCGGCTTCGATTCCCGGCAGGGTCAAATAAGGCAAGCACCCTAACCGCTCATCCAACGGGCTCGTCGAAGGTGAAAAGTGTATCATTAATCCGTTTGGTAGTATAGAAGGATATTAGCGACTTTATTTTATAATATGTAGTGGCAGGGCACACTGCGTTTTTGCAGTCATTTGGGCAGTCCGTCTGGCGGCAGTAACCACCCCCTTACAGAAGACCACCGTGAAATAACAGCACGTGTGCTGTTGTGTTTCGGTGAGTGAGCAAGTGATGCCAGAGCCCATTTCCCTATCCACCTAATCCCTTATCCTTAATCCTAATGCAGTCGGCAGCGCACTTGCAGCAGCTGTGGCGTTGCTTGTGTTATAGGCGACGGTAGCCACCTACCATCAAGTGGACCGTCAGCCTGTCTGCCGACCTTAACATAAAAAAAGTTACATATATAGATATTTAAGATACATACAATAATTCTAAAGTTTACTAATGTGATCTAATAATAATAATGCTCTTTCTTCATTATGCTAACTTCTAAGCACTTATTTAAAGAATGACTCTGACTACTGACTCCCCAAAATATGGACCCATCTTATTTGATTACCATAATTATGATCATTTATTGAACTTTTGCGACCAACTTAAGCATAACTTGAACTTAAGCATATTCTACGATTTTATTATTTGTAATTGTATTGGTAAACCCAAAAAAAAAAATAACGGCTTCAGGCAACGGTTATCGGTATCGTCAATGATATTTAAATTTTAAATAGTAGGGTATTCTTTAAAAATGCTTTTGAAGGTAAAAATTGTTTGTATTTGTAATATTTCTATATTATTATTATATGTTATCTATCTATACTAATATTATAAAGAGAAAAGATTTACATATATGTACAATGTATGTATTTTTGTATGTTTGTAATGAATAAACTCAACCTATTTTAAAAATTCTGTCATCTATAGAAAGATATTATAAATTATAAAGAAAAAAAAATTACATAATATGTAACAATATCCAAAGTTATTATTAGGCATTTTTTCATATTCGAATATTCAATTTCAAAATCAAAATCATATAAAATAAATACATCTAATTTACGCGTAACCAAGTTTAAAATAAACGAAAAAAAAAACACAATAATGACTGACGTTTCATTTGTAATTTTTATTGTCTGTTGTTGAAATGTGCATTTCAATTGAATTAAAATTACATATATAGTTTAATAATAATTCGTGTTTGCAAAATAAATATCTATTATTTTTTGAAATTTTATTACTAGTTTTTTTTTTAAAAAGAAGTTTCAAATTAATTTTCTATTTAATCAGTGTTTTATTGGTGTCTTCGGAATGTGCTTCAGTGACATTTAAAATGTTTTCTAAGGTACGAAAACCTGTTTACGACTTGTCTTTATTTATAGTCAGTGATATTAGAATGTTATTGTGAAGACCCTTAGAATGCCTGTCTTTTTTTTTGTAATCTTACTGTTAAAGTACGTTGTAAAAATATTTTTTCGTTCTGATAATTTAATTTACTGCTCTTAGTCATACCTGAACGTGTGAAGAAAGGCCGACAGAGCATAAGAGAGAGTTACTGTTATAAAGGATATAATTATGTTACACCTAGGGTTTCCAGGCCTCAAAATCGAAAATCTGGACACAGACTCATATTTAACCGGACATTTTGCCACAAAAGCCTGATACACGGGTTTTTAAAAGAAATAGTTCTTTTTATTCGTGCATTAATTACTTTAGGACTTGCTTTACTCTTTATAATGTATCACATATTGTTTTCTTAAAGTAATTTGTAAGATCGCGAATCATGCATGTCCGTGTGATTCTGGCCGCTGCGGGATTGACCAAATCCGGACAAAAGCCGGACGGGCCGGACTTGTATATATTTGGCCGGACACGACTCTAAAAAGCCGGACATGTCCGGCTAAAGCCGGACACCTGGCAACCCTAGTCCCACCCAAAAATGTTGGAAGTATTTTAAGAGTTACTTATAGATATTTCTGCAAATCTACATATATCTATACATATAAAATCTTTTTCAAAAAAAAAAAAAAAAAAAAAAAAAAAAACAATTTTTACACGTTATCGAGGCCAAATAAATAGTTTTTGTAATTTTTGTCTGTTTGTGTGTTTGTGCACGCTAATAATGTCTTTGACGAGCCCGTTGGATGAGTGGTTAGGGTGATTGCCTTAACGCTCTGTTCTATGGTTCCAGGCTGGGTCAACTTTGGAAATGAACTTATCAAAGTTGGTTCTGATCTGTCTCTGAAAAATAGTGGCAGGGCACAGTGCCATTCGCAGTCATTTGGGCAATCTGTCTGGCGGCAGTAACCACCCTCTTACAGAAGACCACCGTGAAATAACAGCACGTGTGCTGTTCTGTTTCGGTGAGTGAGTAAGGGATGCCAGAGCCCATATCCCTATCCGCTCTTAATCCTACTATAGCTAACAGCGCACTTGCAGCAGCTTTGCTGTTGCTTGTGTTATAGGCGACGTTAGACACCTACCATCAAATATATCATCAAATACAGGTAATAAACTATCTGTGTGTCAAATTTCATCCAAATCCGTTCAGCCGTTTTTGTGTGATTGAGTAACAAACATTCGCATTTATAATATTAGTAGGATATATGTTTAGGTTATTTTACTCAAATTGGTGTATCTTTGTTTATTAATAAACATTTGTTACAGTCTCCACAGTGCGCCACTTTGTATTTGCGGACCCCCAGGGGTCCGCGTTTCTTTTGAAGTGATAACAGGGCTTAAATAAGCCCTCAAATCTGCGAATATAATAGCTAATATGATTTTTTCTTTCATTCCAGGATAATAACAGACAGCTTCAAAATCAACTCCGGGAACAACTCTTCGAAACGGCGTCGGGAGGAAGCGATCTCAAACAATTTCAAGATTAAAATGAACCCACACACTTTGGACTTCTCAAATTCACCGCTCGGCTCACCGGTACAAAGCAAACGAAGGATTTTAGGTGAAATACAGAACTCACCCTCGTACAGATCGCTCGATACACCGTTGAAATTGTCACCGTTAGTGAATTCACTGTCGGGTTTCAAATCTCCGATGGCAAGCTCTGTGACGCCGAAGGCTAGTTTGAAAACACCGATGACGAATCCTATGTCGCCGATGACCGGTACGAAGTCGCCGTTGACTAGTTTGAAGTCGCCAGTGACAAATTTGTTCGATAGGTTGACGCCGTCGCGCACGTTCAGGAAGGGAGTAAGTGGGAGAAAGATAATTAAGGTATTTGAGGAGAGGAAAAAGTTCAAAATGGAGAATAAGGAGAATGAGAGGGTTTTGAGTACCGAAACGTTTGTGAAATTGGATTTGGACGAGGAGACGAGGGATTCTTCCTTCTTCCAATCGAAGAAGACCACCAGTTGGAGCAAAACTACGGTATGTTACTCTGTTTTTTGGCATTAGACCACAACAATCTCCCCTTTTTGCGCTAGAAAATCCTCATGGATATGCATCAACGTTGGGATTGCTGACCAGTTATGCCGGACTCCTACCGGCTAAAAGCCAACGACTTTTTAAGCGCCTTGCATTTTGCTGGTATAGGTCAGCAACTGATCTCCCGTAGTAGGAACCCTCAGTTCAACACACACACGGCCATGCCCAAAGCAGTCAAGTCCGAGTCATGCTCGATCCAAACGTTTATTTTACTTTTGACATTTACATTCCTGTCAAGTACACATGATAAAAAAATGTCACAATAGGGGATCGGACAGTAATCAGATTAAAATCTAAAATGTACTTAGAAAGAAAATATATATTTTTTTACGATTGTTTGTCGAATAATAATTTAATATAATTCATTTAAATATTTTTAAATGAAGATATAAAATTTTATTATTTACAATATTTTTAATCTATACTGAAACACCAATCACAGTGCGTGACGTCATTTGTGGGCAATCATTGTCTTATGCCAATGCAGCTGTTTTGTTATATGACCACAAATGACGTTACGCGCTCTCAGATGAACTATCGTGGCGTTTTAGCGGCATTTTCAAACATGAATATTAAAACATGATTTTGAGTACCTAAAAGGCTATAAATAAATAAAATAGTATTTTTTATGGGAATAAAAATCCATGAAGATTAATTTAAAACACTTTCCGAAAATTTGTCCGATCCCCTATTTGTCACACTTCGTTGTTGCGGGCTACATAACGTCATACGATTTCCGTTTTTGTAAATCATCTAATGATCAGAGCAACGGAGAGGGCCGTGCTCGGGGTTACACTGCTAACCATCGAACCAGGGATGAGGTTAGCCGTATATAAACGAAAGTTACCGACCTGACCCGGCGGATTAGTAAATTGAAGTGGCAGTGGGCGGGACACCAAGTAAGGTTCTCGAGTGGAGGCCACGCACCGGCAAGCGCAGCGTAGGACGTCCACCCACAAGGACAGACGGAGCTGATAAGGGCCGCGGTTCGACGGTGGATCTTATATTTATATTGTAAAGATGACAAAAAGAATAGTATCCTGAGTTTCTTTCGGGGTTTCTTCTCAGGATCGTCATCTTGGCTTTTTTTCCGAAACCCTGGTAAATTTAAATTTAACTGGTAATTCCAAATGACGATCATAAGAGTTTCTTGGAGAAACCTAATTGATAAATAAATATTTTGAATTTTGATTTTGATCCAGGCTGCTTCTGATCGGTCTTTTTGGAGAATTAGGGGGGAGGCCTTTGTCCAGCAGTTGACCTTTTACGGCTGATATGATGCTCTTTTATCTGAATACTGATTTTAATTTGCTCGAAATCCCCACCCAATATTCCACCGCCGTTACTGAATTAGTGGCGTTACAGTAACGGCGGTGGAATATTATTTCATCATGTTTCCAACATCAGAGTTAGGTTTTTTTTTTAAATTTATATTGTTTTCATTTCCAGCTTAACTTCTGCAATGTTCTGCAAACGCAGACCGAAAGCCAAGAACGCTGCGTGCCGCACGAAGACAAAGAGAACTTCGACCCCGAGAAGCTGATGGGTATGGACGATGATGACCTCCACACGCTCCACGATTTGGAGGAGGAATTCAACAATGAAAATTTCGACCAGTGCAGCAAATACGAAATCATATCAACGGACAGTCCCAACATAGTCTCCCGCGGCAGATCGACAACTAGCAAGATAACGGCTCGCAACTTCGAATTTGGTGCACCGTTGACCGACAGTGAAACTTCAACTTCATTCAACAGACCCAATTCCAGTCGCATACTGAATTTTGAAGACAATTTTGAATTTCCCTCACCGGCTGCAAAAAGGACGTTGTCAGTGAAGAAGAGTCTTAAATTCAACGAAACGCCGCCCAGAAATACCCTAAGGCATGAACGGAGCGATTCCAGCATTGGATCAATGGCTTCGCCGACTAAACTGAAGAGTTACCCTTCTGAATCCACAACGTCTATGGAAAGTGGATTTGTTTCGGAGCTGGAAGAACCATTCTTGAGTCTCGAAGATACAACGAATTCACCGAAAATAGATAATTTCAGCGATTTGCTGTCTGGTGAAATTAAGAGTGAAATTTTGCCAGAGGAGTTTTCGATGCGGAGACCAGTGTTTCACAGGAGCGTCAGCTACAACCCAGAGTGCAAAGCGAAGACTTCCCTATTCTCAATAAAGGAGAGTCCTAATCGGGATAGAAAGTCGCAGAAGAGATGCGAAAGCGTGGACTACGATTTTAATTTGAATAAAAAGAGGAAGTCCAATTGTGTCAGTCCTAGCCTGAAACCGATGAACAAACCGGTACTGCAAAGAGCTTTCTCTGAGAACAACGCCTCCATCATGTCAGCATTGGCCCGATGTAAGTTCTCTACGTGTTTCTTCCGTATTTAATATTATTGGGGTTTTATCAAAACGGCAAATAACAAGCTTCTGTTTAAAAAATTTCATGTTAAGATCGGCAGACAGGCTGACGGTCCACTTGATGGTAGGTGGCTACCGTCGCCTATAACACAAGCAACGTCGCAGCTGCTGCAAGTGCGCTGCCGACTACAGTAGGATTAAGGATAAGGGATTGTATGGGCTCTGGCATTCTTTACCCACTCAATGAAACACAACAGCACAAGTGCTGTTATTTCACGGTGGTCTTCTCTAAGTGGGTGATCACTGTCCAAGTGTGCCCTGCCACTAGTTTCCAGATCCAAATTTGAAAAGTTCATTTTCAAATTTGATCCTGCCGGGAACTTTGGACATAGGTAGCGTTAAGGTGGAGACAAAGGCTAAATACTAAAAATATCCATTGTTTAATGAAGATGTTACAAGAAACGGACAAGACAATTGCTTTGAAAAAAACATGTGAAGAACCAATTGTGTTAATTAGAATTTTCGTTAAAGTAATAGAAACTCCACAAAAAAAGTTAGAACACAAGAAGAATTTGACTTTTATTGAAAATTCTCTCGAAAACGGCTTATTGCGCGCATATGAATCTTGTACTGATTATTAAGTTAATGTCAGTTTAAAAAAAATCTAATGGTAAAAAAAAACACAATTTCAAGGCTTGTTGAATTGTCTCCGCCGCCAGCGAGTTCTATTGTAAATGTCATTTGCCTAAGTGAAGCCCTTAAGGCAAGCACCCTAACCACTCAACCAATGGGCTCGTCAGAAAATTAAAAGAAAAAAATATATAATTTCATAATTAACTAATGAATACAGGATGTCTGAATAACTGAATAAAATATTATAAACTAGCGACACGTGTAATTTTTATATATATAAACATTCCCCGTTTATCCCTCTTTCCATTAGTAAAAATCGAATTAAAATCGGTCTACCCGTTCGCGCGTGATGCTGTGACCAAGGGAAATAGGGATTCATTTTTATATATAGAGATAAAGTCGATTGTTATAAGAAAATCGATTTGGTAAAATAAACGGTTAAGTAGACGGTTCCAGTTAATTTCGCTTTTTAAACATTTTATTATTTACTAGCTGAACTCGGCCACGCTTCGCTGCGGCCCATATGGGTGGTGGAGTGCTCGTGGGGCGCGCGGTACTGGACACGTGCTTGTATAAAATACCATTGATCGTAGCGTGATGTTATATAGACTTCCTCGATAATTGGACTATTCAGCAGCAATTCGAACCAGTAGTTCCTGAGATTAGCGCGTTCAACCGAACAAACAAACAAACTCTTCAGCTTTATACATATATTAAGTAAATAAACTTCGCCTACAGAATGTGTTATTGGTGATTTAAAACAGGAATCACACAGAGTCGACATTTGTACCCATTTAACGCCATCTGTTAGATCTAATTGAAACGACGTAGTGTCATCACAACAACAGCCGTGGTATTAAGGCGACGCCAGCCCCTAATGATAAAAAATCCACTTATTTGTAACCGTTTTCCTTTTAAATTATCACAATAATTATAATTTAAAAAATACTCAAATCATCTGCAGGATATAGGAAAGGGGATTATCAGAATTATTTTTTAAATTATATTTAATTAAATATATAAAAAAAAATACTAAGTTGCGGTCTAATATCGATGTTGTAATCGTGCGATTTTCTTAATAATCAATATTTTAAATAGCTAATTCTTAAGATAAATTTTAAGATCCACTATCTGAAGGCTCATCAAAAGAAACATTTGAATTATACTTTATTTAATTTTTAAATAGACATTTCCGAGATTTGCAAGTAGCGACTCCCCCTCAGCAGTCCCGTCAATTCAGTACAGAACGAGTTTTGCGGCTGGAGTCGCCGTAAGTAAATCAACTTCGCCCACAGAATCTGTTATTGGTGATTTAAAACAGGAATCACACTGACTCATTTAACGCCATCTGTTAGATCTAATTGAAACTACGTAGTGTCGCCACAACAACAGCCGTGGCATTACCACATACCAAGAGCGTCGAGAGAGTGTTGGTGACGGTTTGTGTTGTCTTTGATCAGCTGCGAGCGAACCCGAGTTGACTGGCGACTTCTCCCAGCCGTGCGTGCTGCCCTTGGTCGCCGGACGCCACCGCGACCTGCAAACCATCAGCGGTGACACTCTCGCCGCTTTGCTTCGCGGCGACTATTGTCACTCGGTGCGACAATTCAGGGTTAGTTTGAGCTTATTTCTAAATTCATGTACACCAGTTTCAGCACAACCTATGTCCTCTAACCAGGGCCGCCTTTAACCTATCGGTGGTGGCCTTGGGCACTATATGACCATGATAGAAATTTTTTTTTTTAAATAGGTAAAAAGAATTTTCTCCATCTGTATCACTGCTCCACTTATGATTTTCAAAATAATACTTATATCGGTAATGTTGGTTATCGTATGATGATCAGACAGGAACAAGAGGGCAAGAATTTAAGTATGGTAAAATTGTCTCTTTTCCTAATTAAAAAAAAATGATTTTTTTTCTTTAAAATCATAACAGTCCATTCTGTCAAATCACTTGCAAATTAAAATCGGGGAATCCCCTTATAGTAGCTATTGGTAGTTCGGGTTTAGGGTTCCGTAAGTCCGAATAAAAAACGGAACCTTTATAGGATAACTCGTGTGTCCGTCTGTCCGAACATTCCTCCCCCCCCCCCCCATCCCCTCATCTCCGAAACTACTGAACGTAAAATTTTGAAAAAAATACAGAAATTAGTTTTCTATTTAGATTATAGGAAAACCTGTAAGAAGTCCATGATATTAAAATAACATGGTAAATCACTCAATATTGTGCGGATAGGTAACATCGCACGGAACCCTCTTCACGCGAGTTCAACTCGCAATTGTCCCTTTTTTTTGTAAGCTATAATTTCCCCAAAATAAACATTTCTATTACATATTTCTTGTCTACGTTTTGGTCTTTGCAATAAATTACTTTGCCTAGATATTTTGGACCCCAATTCGCTATTTTTGACAAAATATTTTCAATTTTTCAAAATACTTTATTCGACTTCCACAGATAATTGACTGCCGATATCCGTACGAGTTTGAAGGCGGTCACATAGATGGCGCCGAGAATCTCTACACCCGCTGTCACATTAAAGATCTGGTGAAGACTCACACGGACATCGAACCGGAGCCCTGCGAAGGCGACAAGCGAAACATTCTCGTGTTTCACTGCGAATTCTCCATTGAAAGAGGACCGAATCTGTAAGTATGACCATTATACGATTATATTTATACAAAAAAAAAAATCTAGTTTACCTTGACAGTTGTTGCCTTGTCAATTTAATATTAAAATTCCATCCAAAGAACAATGGCGAAATTTTTGTTTGAAGAATTTTGAAGCGTCTTTGAGTGTGATCAATATAAAGAGAAATAACTAAATTTTCCAAGGTTTTTCAAATTATACTAATGGTCCGGATATAAAAATCAATTTTAAAAGAAACACAATTGTGAAGTAGTATGTAGTGTTCTGTGACATCTTCCTTTAATTGAGTAAATGACAATTTAATGTGACAAATAAGGTACAAAAAGAATAATGATGCTTTAGTTATTATTCTATGTCTAAAAATTTTAATACCACAGAACACTATATATATACTCGTAGCAAGATGTTAATCACAATTTACCTAAAAATATGTTATTCTGAACTCAGTTTTAAGTACATACAGTTTATTTTAATCTAAAAATACGCTAAATATATTTGTTAATCCAAATAATAGGTGTTATTTTACATAACCTCAAAATATTAAAACCAAAATAACTTTAATTCCAGACTTTGCTTAGTAGTAAATCTAAGACCACTTAATAAAAAATAAAAAGTCTATAATTTTACATATTTTTCTATTGTAGACGCGAAAAGTTTAAGTCAACAAAAATGTGTATGGGGGTTCGCCATTTTAATTTCCCTGTGTTTAAAAAAAAAAAACCGTCAGTCATCAGGACAAATATTCAACCATCAGTCAAATAAAATCATCATACAAGTAAATTTATGGTTTTTTGTACAAAATGTTTGTTTTACTACACTTTTAAATTTGTAAAATGGTTGGGCTTGAATGCGAATTGGTTACTAACCCTGTCTCCAACTTGTCCTTATCCCTCTCAGAATCAGGGGGATGCGTAAGTGTTCACCTTGATGTGAAGAGGAATAAGGGATAGGAATTCGATAACAGTTACGGAAAAAGAAAGTACACGTGGCGTTATTACGCTTGTAGTTTCCCGTAAGTGTATATTGTAAATGTGAAAGTGAGTTTGTTTGTTTGTTGCGCTTTCACGCCTTAACGGATAGAGAAAAGGACATAGGGTACCTTTCATCCAGAAAAAAAGACACTGCTCCCGAAGGATCGTAAAAAATAAAATTAAAAGTCTGAAAAAATTTGTATGTTTCTTTGTATTCTCTTCGAAACTACTAATCCGATTAAATAACTCTCTCACCAATAGTGAGAGATGTATGATTGAATTCTATAGAGAACTTGTAGAGCTTGATGTTGCCTACAAAAAAGTCAGCGACAGCATAAGTTTATTTTTTATATTTATTCCTCAAAAACTACTTTTGTGTTAAAAAATAATAATTAAATCGTTAGGTGACGTTTATTGGCCATATTATCAACAAAATTATGAATCCTTATCAAAATCACAAGTATTTAATACATGTGATTTTTGCTTTTTGCTGCATACGTTTTTTGGACGTATGGTTAAAGAGATAATACGATACTAGGGCGGAGTGATAGGTCTGGTAAAAATCTATTTTGGATTAAAATTATCGCAAATTTCATAGAACCTCCCTGTTCACAACTCTTTTGAAGGACTAAATTAAAATTTCCAGCCAGTATCGCCGGTTAGTTTTTTTGTGACATCCATTAAAGAAAAATAATTGAACAAATTTTTGCAAAGAGTATGGAGAAAAGTGAATTTCGTGTCTTGATTAAACATTTTTTTTTTTTGCGCAAAAAGAAAAAAACTATTATCGTAAATTTTATGGAACCTCATTGTTTACAACTCTTGAAGGACTAAATTAAAATTAAAATCTAAATTTAAAATTGCCATGGCAAAACTTCAAGAGAGTTGCTTCAATAGAGTTCGGAGAGTGTGCTCGAGAGCTGCATGAGATCATACCGCCTTCCCCTTTCTTCTACCGGACATGCAGACGTACGGCTGGTTGCCATCCTCACCTTGTCGAGATCCCTCTAATTCGGACCAAGCGCTTTAAAACATCTTTTGTGATGCGCACTGCTAAGGATTGGAACTCCTTGCCGGCTCATACAACCCAAATCTTTTCAAGGCATCTTCTGGGTCGCTCCATCGTCGGCCTCGTCCTTCTTACATGGATAGATGCTGGTCAAGAGCAAACCCATCTTTAATAAAAAAATTAAAAAAAGTTGCGCTATGAGACGCTTTCTCACCCACCGTATTCGCCAGATTTAGCCCCTCGTGACTATTTTCTGTTACCGAATTTAAAAAAATGGCTTGGTCATGTATGAAACCAATGCCTATTTTGAAGGGTTGCCTAAGTCGTATTCTATGGGAGGGATCGAAGAGCTAGAGAAACGCCGGGCGAAGTGCATTGAGCTACACGGAGACTACGTTGAAAAATGAATAATAATAATTTAATTAATTTTACTCCTTGTTTCATTTTTACCAGACTTATCACTCCGCCCTCGTATATGTAAAACGCGTCCTAGAAACCTTCTGAATTCAAAGCGAGCGAAGCTATGGGCACACCTAGTGAGCAATAAGAATAAATGTTTTAACGCCTAAGAATAAGGCAAAACTATTTACTTACATTTGCACGCAACTACATAACTTGAAATTTTCCTTCCAGATCTCGTTTACTGCGCGTAGAAGACCGCCAAAAGAACAGAACAAACTACCCTAACCTCCACTACCCTGAAATATACCTTCTCCACGAAGGCTATCAGGCTTTCTACAAGTCACACCCGGAACTGTGCGTTCCCAAAGGTTACACCGCCATGACTGACCCTCGTTATAAAGACTTGCTGAGAAGGCATAGGTCTTTGGACGAACCGACCACCACCCAGCAAAGAAAGCAACGGATGCATCGCTGAATCTACTCAAACCTTTTTGGTCTTCTCAGCAGACCCATTAGATTTGGTTGCATTGTTGAACCAACTACTGCGTGCAATTAGGACAAACCTAGTCGGTCTACTCAGTAGACCGTGTGGATTCAGTTGCTTCGTCGAACCAACTGAATTTACGTGCAATAAAATCTTTAACAATTTGGTCTTCCTGTTAGACCAAGTGGACCATGTTTAGCGTGCAACTCAAATCCACAGCGGCGGTCTTTTTAAATTTATCTTTTAGTCAGTAAAAATGTAAAATATGGTCTTCCCAGCTGATTAAAAAAAAAACTGTTTTTGCATAGATCGAAACCAAAAGCTATGTATATTGTCTTTTAAAGGTATTATAGTAGATCAGTAGACCCCAAATAGAATGTCAGTTGCACGATGTTAATCTTAAAGGGCCCACTCACGATCCATCGACAAAACAAATTGATTCAATTTGTTTTAGTCGAAATGGATCCTACTCACTATGGTTCTTTCAAAATATCAATTGCTTTAGTTATTGCATCAATGATTTGGGTTTTTTTTAAATGTTACAATGGCAGACAGACTGACGGTCCACTTGAACACCACAGCTGCTGCAAGTGCGCTGCCGACTGTAGTAGGATTAAGGATAAGGGATTGGATAGGAAAATGGGCTCTGAAATCCCTTACTCACTCAACGAAACACAACAGCACACGTGCTGTTATTTCACGGTGGTCTTCTGTAAGGGGATGGTTACTGCCGCCAGAAAATGACCGCGAAACGCAGTGTGCCCTGCCACTATTTTCCAGATTCAGACCAGAGAGAAATTTGAAAAGTTCATTTTTAGAAGTTGACCCTGCCGGGAACCCTAGAGCGTTAAGGCAAGCACCCTAACCACTCATCCAGCGTTCTTTTTACGCGACGCGACTTATACCTTGAGGTTTTTAGCTACCGGTCAAAGCTATGAAGACTTGACTTGAAGACTTCCATAAAATATCGCCACAATTACCTACTATCTAAAATTAATTGCAAACTTTTTTTCGTTATTGTTCATTTTTAAAATTATGTTTAGCAACGATATGACATAGCGAACAGACGTGTGACAAGGAACGCTTATCAATGAGGAACTCTTTTAACCCGAAAATGACACCGAATTGAATCAACCGCACTATTCAACGCGCAATAATTTGATTGATTCAACTTGTTGGTTGCTAAGACGCCAAGACAACTCGACATTCAACATGTTGAATCAACTCAAATTGAATCGACCGATTGATGAGTAGGCCCTTTAAGTCTTTTGAGTCTTCAAAAGAAATTTCCAACACAACACGAATTGAGTCCAAATGCGAAAAACGAAAAAAAAAATACGAACTGTTTCAAAATTCGAATACGGTTTACTGCTGGCCGTAAAGCACCATCGAGACGTTTAAAGAAAAAAATACTTTATTTATCTAGTTTTAGGAATGTAAATAAAATGCCATATTTTTAGTACAAATTTAATTAAGGAAAATATAATCCCACCTGTAATTAATGCCATTTCAACTTTTAAGTTACGATTGCAATATAATTATTACTGAAATATGGAGAAAAAAAAATTTTACGCACGCCACTTGCGTTGGAAATCTACACTGTTCACGAGTGAATGAAAATAATTAGTGTAGTCTGTGTTGGTTCTCATTTATTTGAGGAAAATTTCAAATTTAGAATTGAATTATTTTTTAAATTTGAAATAATTCAACTTGAAGGAGAGGCTGTGTGAGTCATCACAGCCTTTGCCTAAATTATTAAAAAAATAAAATAAAATAAAATGAGGGCGAATTTTGTATAATTAATTTTAATAAATGCATTAAGACTGTAAATAATATTAAAAAATTTGGGCGCTTGTGTTTTTTTTCTTTCTAAGATCAAAATGTTTTTAGCATTAAAATTGTCAAAAAAATTTTTTTGAGAAAAACAATTAAATTCTTATTAGATGAAGGCGAAAATGCATTTAACGTCTTTTGAATATGGTTTTTTTTTGTGCGAGTAATGGCTTCCTTTTTTGACTTGTGTCATCGTGGATTTTGTCTTTTGCGTGATTGTATCATAATAATTTATTAGGCAAAATACTTGTGTCTTGAAAAAGATTATAAGAAAGCTTTAACAATAAACTTAAGTGCCGTGTTAAAACCTAAGATAGCTTACTGTAAAAATATGTATATTTTTTTTTTTTTAAGAAATCGGTCTATATGTTTTTGACGTGGATACTGGCAGTTTGAGCGACTCGTTTGTGTAATGTTTTTAATAGTCGTCTCTGTTTTTAACTTTGAGATTTTAACAGATTCACTAAATATTTAACTGATGCATGCCAATTTGTTTTTTAAAATAAAACCGATAACAAATGTCAAAATCATATTGACAGATTGATTTTTTAATTGTGTATATATAATTTTAAATGTAGTTTAGCGTTAATTAAATGTTGCCATATTGTAAATATTTACGCGTGTATATTCATGCCGTTTTGACCTAGTGAAATTCAAAGTGATTGGAATTAAAAAAATATTATATTGTCGAAACCAATACACTAGTGTCAAAACAGAGGTTTCCTCTTCGTGAGGTCTTAATAACACATTAGGCATTTTTAAAAGTATAATTACATATAGTTTTCTAAAAAAATGGTTTTGTGGGTAAAAAATATGTCTAATTAAAAAAAACTTACTAACAATTTTCGAACGGCGTTTAAAGATGGCGCCAAATGTTATGATAGGATTTTTCGGAATTTTTAAACGCAATATTAGTTTTTTTTTTAAGTTGATTTTTTTTTATTTTATTTCGAGAGGGAAAATTATGATTTTGTGTTTCTTAATAATAAAATTCACATATATTTTATTCGTTTTAGTTGTTAATTTTCTAATATAGAAGAAAGGTTATTGGGGATTTTGTTTCTTTTTTTTTAAAATTCTTTACTGCCTTAGATTATGGGATTTAAGTTCCCCTATTCTTACTTACAAGTCCTTTTCTAATTAACTTTAACCCACTCAGTTTAATAGTGATTAAGTATCGCATTTTTTTTAAATTTTTAAAATTAAAAAATCTTCCTTTTTTTAGTTTTTTTTAAACATAAACTTTGGCTTTAATCAAATACTACTTACTTACATTAAATATTAACCTATTCCTCAATGAAGCTTAAAAACAGGCGATTCGATACGATGCCCGACAAAAACCGAGGTTTACCGAGAAAAAGGGAAATTTAGATTATACTAGCTGTGTCAAATTTCATATAAACATATAAGAATTTATTGATACATTATGTAGTAGTATTTGGTAATAATTGCTATCCTGATTTCACAATAATTATGACTGTCAAAATAGAAAAATTCTGACGTGACAGATGTAATGATTTTAGTCTTTCTTTCATTTATAAATATAAATCTACGCGTCAATACAAACAAATAACTTTTATCCATAGTCAAAAGGAAACCCTATTATGTGATTATAGATAGAGTCACGTCAACTCGAAAACTACGCTTACTAGCATTTAAGTAAGTACTATTTTTTTTTTTAAGAAATAAGTTTGTAATATATTTTCTAGTATTTTATAAGTTCTCGTATAATAATGTTCGTATAGAAATACTAAATAAATAAAAAAATTGGATGATTTTAATGACGTCGCATTTATTTGTATCGAGTACTCTGTGTAACCAAAAGAACGTAAGTGTTCTGTGGTATTTGGTGACGTTTTGTTTGTGGCTGTATATTTGTGTTGTTGTCGTTGCCTTGCGAGGTAAAAAGAAAATGCGCTCGAATGGGTGGGCAAGGCTTCCACCAAAATTTACAGCATTACAGCAACGTATTTAATTTTTCAAAACAAACATATTTTAAAATAAATTGCAAATGTTCGTATGAATATCGTGTTTACATTAAACACTAAATAACCTTTTATCTCGTGCCATAAAAGTTTGAGAAATTTAGTGACACGGACAAACGCGCCATCTGGTGATAGAGAGAAGAGACTCGTACTCGTAAATAAATGTTTTAAGTTTTCAATGAAATTAAAAAGATTTTCGGAATTTTTGAAAATGTTTTGCTTCCAAAATAAATTGAGATTACACGAGATAAAGAGAATGAATTACCTATATTAACAATTTTAAAAGAAAAATTGAATATGTTAGTGACATGCTGCGCTGTCATTACTTTTCGGGTAATTAAAAATTGCTAAGACATTAGAGAAAATAAATTATTTTCTCCAGTTAAGGCGACTCCAGCCGCAAAACTCGTCCCGCACTGAATTGACCGGACTACTTGCAAATCTCGGAAATATTTATTTAAAAATTAAATAAAGTGTAATTCAAATTTTTTTTTGATGAGACTTCAGATAGTGGATCTTAAAATTTATCTTAAGAATTAGCTATTTAAAATATTGATTATTAAGAAAATCGCACGAGTGCAACATCGATATTAGACCGCAACTTAGTAATTTTTTTAAATATATAATTAAATATAATTTAAAAAATAATTATGATGATCCTGCAGATGATTTGAGTATTTTTTAAATTATAATTATTATGATAATTTAAAAGGAAAACTGTTACAAATAAGTGGATTTTTTTATCATTAGGGGCTGGCGTCGCCTTAAGTGTGTGTATCAAGATCACGTCACCCTGATGGTGAAATGCTAATTTCGGATTTCAATAAGGTTTTTATCTATTGCGAGTTGAATTAGAAAACAAAACCATAATGACGTAAAATGAGTTATGGCCAGTCAGAACTTTAAGATGTTTAAGAAAAAATATTTGATTAGGACAAAATGTTCCGTGTGCTTAAAATGTCCCGTTCTCATAAACAATCTATTAATTGTAACGCTGCTGGTTTGAATTTTATTAAAAAACTAGCGACCCGCCCCCGGCTTCGCCCGGCGTGCAATTTTTATGTACCCTAAAACATTCCCCGTTTATCCCTCGTTCCATTAGTGAAAACCGAATTAAAATCGGTCTACCCGTTCACGCGTGATGCCGTGACCAGGAGAAATAGGGATTCATTTTTATATATAAGATAATAATATGTAACTTCGTCAAATTGCAATTCTTACAGTAGAGACATTAAATAAACGGTTTTTTTAAATATTATTAAATTAATAATTTATTAAGGTTACTGCAACGTGACTGAGTCCTGCTAATTAACTATTGCTAAACCATCTGCTACTAAAGTTTTAACTTAAATTTTTTAAACAGTTTTTATGAAAGGACCTCCGAATATAAAACTGTTCAGAAACAGCTAGCGCCCAAGTAGAGGCTGATTTTCATTGATCCAGTAGCTGGATCCAGCTTCACTGGATTGCCACTGGATTAGTGTAAACATATTTCAATCCAATACAGCGTCCAGTATCCAGCACTGGATTGGAATAGACCACGTTCCAGTGTCCACCCCCCGCATGCCGCGCACCCCGTGCCAGCGGCACTGGATTCGTGTAAACCCGCTGGCACCAGTCGCGAACCACTCATTTTTGCTACAAACTTGTTGTCACCTCAACAAAGTAAGAATGTCTACTGGATTAAATGTAAACTGCGCGATCCAGTGTCAGTGGCAATCCAGTGACGCTGGATCCAGCTACTGGATCAATGAAAATCAGCCTTAGCTGACGAGAAATAGAAAATAAATACTATATTTTTAAAGCTGTTTCACTTATATGAGTTGTGGGTTTCCGGGATGATGGCCCAGGGGCCTTAGACAAAGTAGCATTCGCTCCGTAGCGATGCGATATCGAAGTTCGTTATCGTCTCAGAGACAAAGGAATCGACACTGTAACACGTGATAAACACGTGATACCTTGTCATGATTCCTTTGTCTCTGAGACGATAACGAACTTCGATATCGCATCGCTACGGAGCGAATGCTACTTTGTCTAAGGCCCCTGGTCTGTTGGAAATTCTTCCAAACGTTTCGTCAACAACTGCGGTTGACATCCTCAGTGGTGTAGTCCGTGTTAGAAGAAAAAGTACATCACATCACTGCACTTCACTTCTGCACTTTTCGACTTCTCGAGCGAAACTCAAAATCAGTCAGACGAAACGTTTGGAAGAATTTCCAACAGACCTGGGCCATCATCCCGGAAACCCACAACTCATGGATACCGGCCGAGAAAACCTACATTCTACTATTTCATTTATACTTCGGCCATTATACGATTTCCGTTTTGACAGGTGTCAATCTCCACACATTTTCCATATAGTTTAATCGAAAATGAATTTTATGCAATTATAATTTATTTACTGTCCAATTTATTTTGCTTGCACTCGATTACCCCTGACCCATGCACTAGGACACCCTGTGTTGCTAGGGTCAGTAATCCAATGTCTGTGTATTGTGTGCGTCTGTGTCCATATGAGTGTGTGCTTGTGTGTAAAATATGTAGTGGACATAAAGTTATAATAATGGACATAAAGAAATTCCAAAAACGCGTTCAAATAATGACCTCAGTAATATTTTCATAAATAAGTTGTCCACGTGACTATTTACATGATTTGATTTACAGCTTTGTTTTTTTTTACCTATTATGATAAACGTCAACAGTTTGTTTCAGCCTATCGCAAATTGTTATCATAAATTTTATTATATATGTTGTAATTGTCATAGATTTTTTTTTGGACACGCAGCAAGGAGTGAAATCACAACTGAGCGCGGCTTCTGGCTCGTTACGTATTCTGAGGATAAGTTTACAAATCTAATGACGTCAGAAACATAAATCTGACGTCATAATAAATATTTGCTTAGTGTTGGGGAAAAAAAGAACACGTAATTCCTTGATTTTTGCGTTAAAAAAAAATTGTACAATTTTTAACTCAGTGCCAGTTGTTAAAAGATTTTACCCGCAGGAAGTTGATGGCAGGTGACCTGCTACTTATGTATATAAAAGAAAATTAGCACATATTTTAAAATTGAATTCTGACATACCTACGCTGAAGCCTAACAAAAATAAGTAGAACTGAAAAAAATAATACAATAAAATTATTGTATAATCGGCGCAGATCTTCTTGGGCTTCGGTGATATTGCGTGACAAATATGCGCAGTAACCGATTTTGGGACTGTTTGTGAAGTATTGTTTTGGGCATCGACGTAATATCCAACTAGACTTCTAGTACAGGGCGAACGCATTCAGACAACACATTAGAGAAATAGATATTATATAATTCCACGCCCGGTAATGTTCGGGCAGTAACGACCAGTAGAATTTCGTCGTGACCTTGATCGGACCAATTGGCGTTCAGTACCCCGCGCCCGCGCACCTCACTTAGTTGCCAGAAAAGTTTGCATTGTGAATAAATAGGTATTAGCCGTCTACTTGGATATTACGTCGTGTGGAGCCACGGGATGAGCGAGACGCAATGATAAAATTTGTACACAAGAGGAAGCAGTTGCGCCATGTTGCTGCAATTGTACATGCGCAAACGAAAGACCTGAACCTACTCAAGGTCAGAGCCCAAGAAGATTCGCGAGTATTATAATATTTTTTTTCAGAGTGAAATTTAAAAATTCCATAGAGCATATTTTTCTGTTTAGGAAACCTTCTTGTCAATAGATGTCTACTTGTTAGGTCCATTAAGTAATATATAATCTTATTTTGATAAAATGTGTAGTTTATATGTGAACAAATAATATGATTAATTATTTAGATAGTAAGTAATTGTGTATTTCTTAATAAAAGATTTTAAAAAATACTTTTTGTATTTTTTTTTTCTTCAATTTGAAAACGCTATATTTTTTTTATGTTATGTCGACAGACAGGCTGACGGTCCACTTGATGGTAGGTGGCTACCGTCGCCTATAACGAGCAACACCACAGCTGCTGCACACTTGCACTGCACACTGATTGGATAGAAAAATGGGCTCTAGCATCCCTTACTCACTTACCGAAACACAACAGCACACGTGCTGTTATTTCACGGTGGACTTCTTTAAGGCGGTGGTTACTGCCGCCAGACGGGCTGCCCAAATGACTGCGAAACGCAGTGTATCCTGCACTATTTTCCAGATCCAGACCAGAGAAAAATTTGAAAAGTTAATTTTTCAAAGTGGACCCGTCCGGGAATCGTCATGGGAAAGAACAGAGCTTTAAGGCAAACACCCTAACCACTCATAAAACGGGCTAACACAAAAATAAGTTGGTAAATTTATCTTTACAACTATTATGATTATTGCATTTTATTTACCTCCCGCTAATCGATGTACCGTTTAAATGTCAATTGACAAGTATTTTTTACAGAATAGTAAATAGATTATTTTGAATCCCATATGTGTTCAAACACACTAAAGAGTACAGCATACACAAGACCCAGAGTAGCAGGAACTCCCTACTTCGGAGTACCCCAGATCCCAGACTCATATTTTCACAACAATAAGTTGCGCGGACATACGATTACCTCTCTTATCGAAATTCTCTGTTCCTCTCAATACACATACTTATCTATGGTTCCTCTGTCCCCGCGAACCTCCCCACCAGATGGCGATGTGTGGGTTGCCAGTGCAACATTCACACAGAGTAAGTCTTAACATTAAAAAAAAAAGATACATGGTACATATTTGTGAACACATTTTATTGCCATAATATGTACATACAATCCCGTGAATTACACAAAAATACGTTTGTAAATATTTTTAATTTCCATACATTAATTTAAATTAATCTTATTCTAAAAACACTGATATTTTTGCATCATTGTGTGCAGTTACAAAAATATTTTTTTCATGTCGCTAGATGGCGCCACTTAGTATTTACAGAGTAATAATTATTTAAACTATGATTTAATGGGTATATTAGTATAGGTAATGTAAATAGATAAAATAAGTAGTATAAAATTATTGATTCATTCGATTTACATTGGCAGCTGATTTGAATTAAAACAGCAGCGCCATCTAAAATTTATATACTCTATTATGGCGGTAAATAATTAAAATTTAAATTCATTAAAAAATAATTAATTCATTAATTTAATTCACCCAAAAACATCACATATTAGCTAAAACAATACTATTTACAATTAATTATAAATATAATTTTAACAACAATACAAAAGCAATATTTTACAATAATAAATAATATTAAACAAGTAATATTATTTATTATTGTAAGATATTTCAATTCAGAATATGACACAAATTAAGTACTTATTAACGTGGGCGTCAACTGAAGGTTTATTTAATTTTTCTGTAATCGGCACAAATGTCGTGGTGTACGGTAAAACTCTTAATTAGTTTTTTTTACAACAATGTTATGTCAATGAAACATTATTGTATTAATAAATAATAAATAAATAAATAAAATTTATTATTATCATTTTTTATATACGTTACAATATTAATTAATTTAATGACTGAAAAAATAAATCTTTACTAGTGGTAATATAATTTCAGGGACCTTTTTTAGGGTTCCGTACGTCCAAATAAAAAAACGGAACCCTTATAAGATCACTCGTGTGTCCGTCTGTCCGACCGTTCCCCCCCTCCCCTTATCTCCGTAACTACTGAACCTAAAATTTTGAAAAAAAATACAGAAATTTGTTTTGTACTTATAGATTATAGGAAAACCTATAAGAAGTCCATGATGTTAAAATACATGGTAAATCACTCAATATTGTGCGGATAGGTAACGTCGTACGGAACCCTCTTCATGTGAGTTCAACTCCCACTCGTCCCGTTTCTTAATCATCTCCATATCATACAATATCATGGGACATAGATTATAATAAGCGTCGGTCTTTTGACTTGATGGGATTAGAGCGAGATTGTCTTGCAGCGTCCTTTTGTCGACACTTTCACTTTACGTAAATCTACCAATTTTAAAAATCAAATATGGCAACACTCCCATCGCGCGCCGCACAAAATATAATTTTCTGCTGGAAATTGTTTTTCGCCTTTGACTTTTTGGCGCCCTTTGCCCCCTTGGCGCCTAGAGCGATTGCTCCTCTGGCGACACCCTAGGCTCGCTTATAATGGCCTTGGGGGCAAGTCCGAGGGACAATCAGTGTTATTGTAAATACCCTTGTTAAATAAACGTGGTGGAAAGTGTCGTTGCGTTTTGATTGGTCGATTCACTGTTATCCGCCATTTGCAACAATAAAATATGTTACACATTCATTCATATTCACATACACATTCAGACTTACACACTACATCACTCATTTCTTTGATTTTTCAACAGATAGTTAGCAACAAGTTTTCATTTTTTTTTTAATTTTCATAATAAAATGTGTGATTAAGCTTGTAATTAATTGTAAAATTATACTGGAATAAATAAATAATAATTATTATTATTATTATTATTTATATTAGTCTAAGTTTTAAATGCTGTAATAAAGGAGCGAGGTCTCCTGATACAAGTATTCTTATTACTTACTAGGAGTGCCCATACAATGTAAATTTGTACCTAGGCTAAGTGGAAGAAATACTCGTAAACTATTTGTATTTGCGTTACATGGCCATTGCAAACGGATCAAAATATCGCTGTTACAATATACAAATATACAATATATAAACAATATACACCGCATGGATCTAATGAAACTACAATAGCATTAAAAAGTGCGTGAATATTGCGAATTGGTCGCGATTGACAAAACTCAGAGTAATAAACTTCACTAGGGAGTTTACAATATCACAACTTTCACAATAAACCTGCGACACAAACAATTAGTTAAATAAAATACAATTAAATACTACACAAAACTAATTATTAATTATTTGTTTATTGACATTGATCGCATACAAACTTTGTTCAACGCGATTTAAAAGTAAAGAATTCGGCCATTATCATTCATTAATCGAAAAATATTAGGAAATAATAACAATAAACTTTATTTATTCTTGATAAATATCTTTTTCACTTCTCATGCTCTGGAAGTGCTTATTTGTGCGGGATATAGGCTGCACAAAATCGAATTTTGTGCACAAGTGCATTAACGTATCTACTCATAAATGTATCTATATTAAGGCAAAGAAAATGAGCCATACAGCCAAACACATTAAGAAGTTCGTAGATAGAATTTGTTATTTTATAATATTTGCTTAAATTTATTTGCCTTATGTGTTTTTTAAGACATAAAAGATATTAAAATTTAAATTCAAGTACGGTAGGTTATTTAATTAATTTAAGAAAATTATTATGACAAAATTAATTTAATAGTAGACTGTATAGGTCTGCAGCTCAAACCAATGTCATAAGATGTCAATGTCAATGTTAAAGAAATGTTATATTTTATTTCCTCGCAATCGAAGTGAAAAGCAGAGTTTATAACTCGTCCACAAAACTATTTTTATCCTGGACATTACTACTGCTAAAAGTCTCGGATAAAAATGGTTCGTTTTGTGCACTTGTTGTAAAATCTACTATATCTGTCTGTATGTGACTGAACTCCTCCTAAACGGCTAGACCGATATTGATCAAATTTTTTGTGTGTAACTGACAGATTTGATAAATAATAGAGGTGGATTATTATTAGTATTTATTTGTTTTACACATTTCTATATCTTACTTCTTCTATAACTTTTAATATCGACTACACACAATATATTCTATTACATAATTACAAGCAAATCAGACAACCCACAGACAGAGCACGAGAACCACAGACAAAGTGTTGCCATATTAAATAGGGATGCACACTTAACACGCCTCCTTGCATCTCTATTTAATATCTTACATACCTAACCTACTACCTTATCATTTCACTTCCCTTCTTAGTTACATCTTATAATTTAATAGACATTTTATTTTATTCTTAACATATTTCTAAAACTAACAAACTTTATTTTTCCCAATGCTTTTGTGAATATATCAGCAATATTATTTTCTGAATTTACTTTAATAATATCTATAGTCTTGTTAATATAATTTTCATGTACAAAATGATATTGCACTTCAATGTGCTGTGAGTTTTTAGTCATGTTTCCATATTTAGCAATTAACAAAGCTCCAGAATTATCCTCAAAAATTTTTATAGGTTTATCAATTTTTACATTAAATACATCATTTATAATACCAAGTACAAATTTTATTTCAGTTACTGCCTCTGATAAAGCTATATACTCTGCAAATGTGGACGATTTACATACACTGCTTTGTTTTCTTGATTTCCAAAATATTACATTTCCAAACAATCTTATAACAAATCCTGTAGTTGACTTTCTATCTAATATATCGCCTGCCCAGTCTGCGTCTACAAAACAGTCTACAACATCAGCTCCATTATTTTCAGTATATGTTAACTTTAAATCTTTTGTCAAATATAGATATTTCAAAATTCTTAGAGCATATTTAAAATGTGTTTCATTACAGCCACCTTGAAATCTACTTAAATAATTTACACTAAAAGCTATATCTGGTCTAGTACCAGAACTTATATATAGAAGTGAACCAATTAAATTTCTATAACTTATATCTTCGTTAATATCTTTCTTTTCAAGTTTAAGGTTAATTTCCATTGGTGTATTATATAATTTTGAATTTTCAATATTATATTGTTTAGCTAATGTTTCAATGTAAGCTTTTTGAGTTAGAGTTATTACACTCTTTTTATTATAATCATATTCAATATCAATACCAATATAATTTTTAACTTTACCCAAATCTTTCATTTCAAACTTGTTAGATAATTCAGTTTTAAGTTTAAGGGTCCGTTCACACAGACCGGCTCGGAGAGGAGAGCAGATTTTTATCACGTTGGAAACAGTGTTTTGAGTGATTGTAGTAAAGTTTATTTTTGCATTTGCACCTTTTTTGTCATTAAAAATGCCTGACGCGCTTCGTGTGAAGTAATAAAAGGAGCCGACCGGCTCCGCTTGCGTGCTCTTTCTCGCTCGCGCAGCCGATCGGCTCTGATTGCGTGCTCTTTCTCGCTTGCGCAGCCTGTCGGCTCCGATTGCGTGCTCTTTCTCGCTCGCGCAGCCGATGGGCTCCGATTGCGTGCTCTTTCTCTATCGCGTAGCCGATCGGCTCCGATTGCGTGCCCGCTGCGGCCGCGCCGACCGCCATTTTGATAGCAACATTTGAACGTAATAGTTGTGCGTACTTGTACGAAAAGATGAATGATGAAAAATTAATAATACTCGTGTCAAAATATGAGTGTTTATTTGACATAACCAAGCCATCATATAGCGATCGGATAATGAAAGACAATGCATGGGAGGAAATTAGCAAATGTCTCGGAATAAGTGGTAAGTAAGGTTTTCATTGTTTTACACCTACCCCCAGATACTTAAACGAATTTTAAAGCAAGGGCTTCTTAAACTCGTGCTGCGACGTGTTAGATTCAAAGTCAAAATAGGAATAACATGAGTTTAAATGCGCCCTTACTTTAAAAACTCGTTTGAGTATCTGATCGTTAGAATATACTTATGTAGTAGACAATTTTTATTAAATATAACTTAAGAAACTCGCGTAGCCACTTGATCTTGCCAATCTAAAGCACCACTTGATGAAAAATAATCCTTAAATTTATTCCTTGTGGTTAGAACTGCGTCGCTATTAGAACTGTTTACATTATTATTGTCTGTTATTGCTGTTAATAAATTTATATTGCTGTGAAATTCATTCTCTTGTCCTGGCGTCCGATTTTCTATTAAAAAATTATGTAAACATGTAGTTGCTAATATAATTAAATCACAGTACTTCGGCTGAATTTTCATTCGTTTTTGATAAATTTCAAATCTTTGAGTTAGCATTCCAAATGCACATTCTACGACTTTTCTTGCCCTGCTTAAACGCAGATTAAATACTTTTTTTGATAATTCTGTTCTTGCTTGTTCTCTTGGATACGGCCGCAATATATTATTGCTCAAAGGAAATGCCTCGTCTCCTATAAAAACATGTGGTAAGCTTTCAGTGGTACTAGGTAGAGGTTTATTTGGGGGCAGCTTTAACTTATTGGTGTTGAGTTTTTTCCAAAATTTTGAATTCTGTAAAATTCCGCCGTCGCTATTTTTACCATATGATCCGACATCAACAATTAAAAAACTGTATTTCGCGTCGACCACAGCTAGTAACACTGTACTGAAAAAGTTTTTATAATTATAGTATAAGCTTCCACTATTATCTGGTGCCTGTATATTGACATGCTTTCCGTCTATAGCGCCCAAACAGTTAGGAAAATTCCAAATATTAAAGAAATCACGTGAAACCTTTTCCCACATTTCTTCATCTGGCATCTGCATAACTATGGGCATCAAAACATCACAAATTACTCTGATTGTCTCATGAATAATTGAATGAACTGTAGAAATTCCCATTCGAAAATTAAATGACAAGTTTTTGAAACTGCAACCAGTGATGAGGAATCTGTAAAAATAAAACAAACACACAAAATAGAAATATAAGACTGCCGTACCAAAACGAACTATAACATAAAAAAGAGTTATGTTATTAATTTTTCATTTCTGTTCTTTCCAGTGACGCAGTGCCAGGATCGTTGGAAGAAACTGCGAGATAACTTCAGAAAAGCCTATTATAACCGAAAAGGCAAGAGTGGCGATGGTGCAACTACGTCCAAATTGATAAAATTTGAAAAAGAACTTTCTTTTATAATACCATTTTTTCGCAATCGAAACCAAATATCTAATGTAACATTATCATCGGATGATTCAGAGCCTGGCACACCAATACCACCACCACCATCGACATCATCTAACCGTTCTGACCATTCTGAAGTTGAATCGCTTGCAAGTACTTCTGGCTCGAAAAAGAGACCACGCTTAAGCAAAGATGTTGCTACGGTTTTCGAAGAGTATCTTGAAGAAAAAAGAAATACTACACCCCGTGACAAGGCATTACGTAATTTTTTTTTGTCTATGTCAGATACAGTGGAAACATTCCCAAAAGAAGTCCAAGCACGAATTAAAAGGCGCGTGTTTAACATTGTTAATGAAGCTGAATTAAGTCTGTATGAAAATAGTACAGATTTGAATTATTCTTTGTCTATAAATTCACCGCCATCGACTAATCAATCTACTTACCTAGTGTCAAACGAAACCTATATTCCTCAAAACTATCCAGATCAGACTACTTACGGGTACAATACCAGCACACAAAATACAAAATAATAAACAATCAAAAACAATAATAATTATAATAATAATAATTAAACACACACAAATCTGTACTATTTAATTACATTTCATTAACGTAAATAATGCTTAATAAATGGAGGGCTGTGATTTTGTGATCTAAATAACATGATTAGTATAAATAATTGTTTTTTATTTACCTTAAAGTTACCGTTAACCTTTCTTCGGCTGTAATGGTGCAACGATAATTTGTAGTCTTTTTTGTTATATGTACTCTTAACAAATCTGTCAATTTCAAAAATTGCCAATATTCCATACGATAATACTCATAAAATTTTAGGCTATCTCTCTTCAATTCCTCGAAAATGGTGTGAAACTCCCCATGGATTAGTCTGTTTTTCCAAATATGTTTTACCCATATTTGTTTCCGCTTGCGCTTACGTTTCCTATGTTCTATTTCAAGTAATCTTGCTAACAAATATATTTCTTCGTCGGAGCTATCTAAATCCATGTTTCGAAAAGCACACGTTAACACACCGAAAACAAAACTTAGACTGCGCGGAATACTGGCACTGCCTTTGTAGTGTATCCACCCGACTCCGAGCGCATCCGACCGGCTCCGAGCACATCCAACCACACCCGCTTTCAGATCTCTTCCAGCCGGTCGATGTGAAATAGTTGGCGGCTCCGCTCCGGCCAATTCCAAGCGTATACGACCCGGTCTGTGTGAAAAGAAAAAAGCAGGCCGATGCTCTCCGAGCCGGTCTGTGTGAACGGACCCTAAGTATTACTTGTCTGTTTACAGAACAAATAAGTAAATCATCAACAAATAGTAAAATATACACTGCTATGTTATTTTCATCATATTTTACATATAAACAGTAGTCATAATTACTCCTACGAAAACCTAATCTAATTATAAAATTATTAAAACATTCATACCATGATCTGGGACTTTCCTTTAAACCATACAATGACTTAAATAGTTTGTACACTTTATCACTTCCATCTTCATAGCCTTTTGGCTGTTTCACATACACTAGAGAGTTTACTTTTCCATTTAGGAAAGCGGTTTCAACGTCCATTTGATCAATATGTAACTTATTTTGACAACAATAAGATAACAATAACTTTAACGTTTGCATTTTTGCCACAGGTGAATAAGTATTTTCAATAATGTCCATTTGCTGAAAGCCTCTAACAACTAACCTAGCTTTATAATTGTTGTCAGATTTCTTTCGGTACACCCACTTCACATCCAAAACTTTATCTTTTGGTAGATTTACTAATTTCCACGTATTATTTTTAGTTAAACTGTTCATTTCACTGTCCATTGCTTTTTTCCATTTAACAGCTTCATCACAATTTATTGCCTCCTCAAATGAATTTGGTGTTTCCATGTTACAGTAGTTCACATAAATATTATATCCAAATTGATCATCAAAACGTACAGGGGCATTAGTTTTTCGTTTGGATCTTCTTAAATCTATATCTTTAGTTTTAATCGTTTCATTACTATTCATTTCTTCAGTATAATTCTCATCTTCTACTGTTTCTTTTTCATCAAATTCTAAGTTATTTTCTTCACTGTTGTCTTTTACTTCATTTTCTTTATCATTCTTATCTTCAAAACCTATACAATTCGTATCCTCTTCAATTATATCAACATGTCTCGCGATGATTATTTTGTTATTTAATAAGACTCTGTAGCCGACACTTGTATACCCAAGTAAAATACCCAATTCAGCTTTTCTGTCCCATTTTGAGTTTCTTTTTACTTCTGGTACTCTTACAAATACCCTACTTCCATATAATCGCAAATTTTCAACGTTTGGTCGTTTTTTGAAAAATATTTCATACGGTGTTAGTCTTTCTTGGGTGTTGGCCAATGTTCTATTCTTCAAATATGCTGCTGCTTGAATTACTTCTGGCCAATAACATCTGTTAACTTTTGCTTCACTTAATAAACACCTTGCCATATCCATTAATGATCTGTTATATCTTTCTGCTGTTCCGTTTAATTCATGCACATAAGGAGGGCATGCTTTTATATGTATTCCTTTTTCTCTGGCAAATTTAATTACTGATTCATTTATGTATTCTTTGCCATTGTCACATCTTAATTCTTTTATAGTTTTTCCTGTTAAATTTTGCACTTCATTTACATATTCTTCGAAACAGTTTGCAACTTGACTTTTTGTCCGTATACAATAAACTCTTATAATCTTGCTATAATCATCTATAAAAGTTAGAAAGTATTTTTCACCACAATTTCCCGTTGTGTTGTGTGGCCCATTCAAATCAGTGTGAACTATTTCCAAAATTTCTCTTGCTCGCCTCCTGTTGTTATTGAAAGGTATATTGTGCATTTTATTTTCAATACACACCGCACATTTCATGTAGTCAGTTTCTAGTTCTTTTGGTAGGCCTTCTAATAACTCATTTTTACACAATATATTTAAATATTTAAAATTTACATGTCCAAGTGTTCGATGCCACTTTTCCTTTAATGTTAATGCCTTACTTTTGTTATTTGCCAAGTTTGCACATATTTTATTCCATGCCACATAACTTCTAATTTTATATAACCTGTCCTCTTTTCTAGCCATAGCAATTATATTCTTTTTACTGTCATAAATCTTAGAAAAATATCCCTTTGAAATAATTGTATATTTATCTGTTACTTTTGAATAGCTTATTAAATTTTCATTCATTTCCTTTACATAAAATACATTTTTTAATGTTACTTCTGATCTTTTTCCATATACTGGGAAATACAATGTGATATTACCTACTTTTGTCGCTTTTAATATTCGACCATCACCAACTTTTACATTTGAGTGTTCCTTCAACTCAATGACCTCATCAAAATATTCATCTGTATTTATAATATGATCAGTGCATCCACTGTCCAACAGCCAATTTATTTCGTTTTTATTTTGTTTCATTTTTTTATCCATAGACAATACATTGTTTACAACAGTTGTATGAAAGTTATGTTTATGTAAACTGTTCTCCGATTCTTTTGAATAATATTGTCCTTGACTATTATTAAACGTTTTTACATAATTATTGTGTGCACCACGCTTACCTCGATAGTTTTTATAGCTTGAATGACCACGTGCACTTTGATATCTATTTTCTTGCCGACAGTACTTACTTATATGTCCCAATTTACCACAATTGAAGCAATTTTTATTTTTAGCAAATGAGGAATATGACGATGTTTGAAATACGTTTGACTTTGTATAAGTCTCCCCGTTTGCATTTTCGTTAGTTCCCTCTAACCATTTCATCTTAATTTTACTCTTTAAATATTCGACGCTTCTTTCCTTTTCTGGTAATACGTCAATCAAGTCACCAATATGACTATAGTGTTTTGGTAAAGATTTCAACATATAATTCAGTTTTTCTTGTTCGCTTACTTTTGCTCCTGCGTTTTTAAGGTCGTTAATTGCCTTTTCAAATTCGTCAAAGTAATTTTTCAACTCTGAATAATTTTTCATTTTGATATTTTCGAGGTTATTTCTACATAATATTTGTAATGCCGTCGATTTCTTCAAATACATTTCATCAAACTTTTCAATTATCTTGTAAGCCGATTCAATATCGACTATGTATTCCAACTGTTTATTCGTAATTGCGCTGTAAATGTAATTTGTCGCCATGCAATCCATTTCTTCCCAATCGTCATTGTCGCTTGAACATTTCTCACGTTCTACCACAATTTTACATTTCTTAAATTGTAAAAACTTCAATAATCTTATTTTCCAATTTGTGTAGTCGCATCCATCGAATATTGGAATAGATATATCGTTTCCTTTTGTGGCCGCCATTTTTCCACGTTGAATATTCGTTTACATATTTTTCACTTTTTTGTTTTATAACCACTTTCTGCTACCATGATAAATAATAGAGGTGGATTATTATTAGTATTTATTTGTTTTACACATTTCTATATCTTACTTCTTCTATAACTTTTAATATCGACTACACACAATATATTCTATTACATAATTACAAGCAAATCAGACAACCCACAGACAGAGCACGAGAACCACAGACAAAGTGTTGCCATATTAAATAGGGATGCACACTTAACAAGATTTATATTCACAATTGGACCCGACAGATGGCGCTCCAATCGGGTTATAGGGCTCGGCGTGACATCGCCTGCTGGGACCGCTAGTCTTTATTTCTTAATAATATTTATTCCTTTGAGGAAGCTGTGAGTTCGAAATAAGAAGACAATGTGCCATCACTAGATCTGCGATTGAAAGGCTTTGAAGGGTTTGGAGACATAGGAGAATCACAAAAATGACTAAAATCCGACTTATTAGATCCCTTGTCTTTCCCATCTTTCCTTACGGAGCTGAAACCTAGTCCCCGAGAGTTAAGACCGTCGCAAGATTGACGCACTGGTAATGTGGTGCTGGAGACTCCTCCTAAATATCTCAAGGACAGCGTTTCGCACCAATAAATCAATTTTAGAGGAGCTTAAAGCAAAGGACAGGCTTAATGTAGATAATTGTATTGTTATGTCAGAAATAAAGGCTTTTTGAATTGAATTGAATTTACAGAAAAAAAAATTGCATACGAACAAAGTTTTTCAACTGTATAGATCGGGCAAGACCAAGGAATCCGTAATGTGACATTTAGAACCACTTGGTACAAAGTCGCTCAGCCCATCGACAACTTTGCAAGACTATTTAGCTATGTGGCCATCCTGGTTACGGTGATCAGGATCAATATTTTTGTACGAAAATTTTCCCTATTTATTTTATATGCCTATTTAATCTTTTTGCATCCGAGCGTTGCCGGGGACGAGTCGCCAATGAGTGACTAAATGATAATCGATTTAAACACGTCAGGCTATGAAAATGCATTTAATTACTATATACGGGGTTTCCCCTTTTTGCATTTATTAGTTGGGATGAATAATTTAGCCCATTACTTATAACTCAAAAATATTTTTTATTCATTTGCTCATAATCATTTTTTTATCGGCCCGTTGGATGAGTGGCAAGGATGCTTGCCTAACGTCTCAGGGGTCCCGGGTTCGATTCCCGGCGGGATCAAGTTTGGAAATTTTAATGTAATTTTCAAAATTGACTCTGGTCTGGATTTGAAAAGTAGTGGTAGGGCACACTGCGTTTCGCAGTCATTTGGGCAGCCCGCCTGGCGGCAGTGACCACCCCCTTGCAGAAGACCACCGTGAAATAACAGCGTATACGTGCTGTTGTGTTTCGGTGAGTGAGTAAGGGATGCCAGAGCCCATTTCCTTATCCCCTCCTAATCCCTTATCCTTAATCCTACTGTAGTCGGCAGCGCACTTGCAGCACCTGTAGCGTTGCTTGTGTTATAGGCGACGGTAGCCACCTACCATCAAGTGGACCGTCAGCCTGTCTGTCGACATAACATAAAAAAAAAATGTTATATGTAATAGAAATAAATGAAATAATATTATATACTATGTTAGATAATTGTATTGTTATGTCAGAAATAAAGGCTTTTTGAATTGAATTGAATTTACAGAAAAAAAATTGCATACGAACAAAGTTTTTCAACTGTATAGATCGGGCAAGACCAAGGAATCCGTAATGTGACATTTAGAACCACCTGGTACAAAGTCGCTCAGCCCATCGCCAACTTTGCAAGGCTATTTAGCTACGCCATGGCCATCCTGGTTACGGTGATCAGGATCAATATTTTTGTACGAAAATTTTCCCTATTTATTTTATATGCCTATTTAATCTTTTTGCATCCGAGCGTTGCCGGGGACGAGTCGCCAATGAGTGACTAAATGATAATCGATTTAAACACGTCAGGCTATGAAAATGCATTTAATTACTATCCCTAGCATCCAATTTGTGATCCTCACCAGACTTTTCCATGCCATCCTCAACCGTACTCATTGACAGTTGACGTAGAATGTTCTCGAAGATCCTCGGAGCGCTCTTTGTGTTCGGCAAAGAAATGTCAGTTTGCGTCATAACCGCTTCGCATCTCTTTTCCTCTTCGCCATTCACGGGTATATTTGTCTCTTTCAGATCCAATTTCATTGTTTTCCTTATCTCTCTCATTTCCTTGTCCGCGTTTATCTCTTGTATCTTGTCTGTGCTGTCCTCCTTCTCCTTGGATCGTCTCTCGATCGCCTTCGACAGGACGTTGCCTAGTATGTGAGCGCATTTGATGATATTCTGCGTCTCCCTTGGCGTCAAGTGGAGTCCCTCGTTGCGTATAATCTGATTTATGTTTCTGATGTCTTCCGGGGAACGTTTCCTTGACGTGTCGGAGAATTCTGTTGAGAAATTACTTCTGTTACTAGAAAGATTTTTAAATTTGACTCTGGTCTGGATTTGGAAAGAGTGGCAGGGCACACTGCGTTTCGCAGTCATTTGGGCGGCCCGTCTGGCGGCAGTAACCACCCCCTTACAGGAGACCGCCGTGAAATAACAGCACGTGTGCTGTTGTATTTCGGTGAGTGAGTAAGGGATGCCAGAGCCCATTTCCCTATCCCCTCCTAATCCCTTATCCTGACAGACAGGCGCATAAAAAAAAATTTAAAAAAAGTCTGACTGTCTGTCTGTTACCTTTTCAAGCCTAAACCGCTGAACCGATCATCATCAAATTTTGCGTACACGTTGTCAGGGATGTAAGAAAGGACATAGGATACCTTTCATCCAGAAAAAAGTACTGTTTCCGTAACCCTTCAAACCCTTAATCCTACTGTAGTCGGCAGCGCACTTGCAGCGCCTGTAACATTGCTTGTGTTATAGGCGACGGTAGCCACCTACCATCAAGTGCTGGACTGTCGGCCTGTCTGTCGATCTTAACATAAAAAATAAAACATAGGGTTTCGCCAGAAGAACGATCGCTCTAGGCGCCAAGGGAGCAAAGGGCGCCAAAAAGTCAAATGCGAAAAACAATTTCCAGCAGAAAATTATATTGTGTGCGGCGCGCGAGGGCAGTGTTGCCATATTTGATTTTTAAAATTGGTAGATTTACATAAAGTGAAAATTCGACCAAAGGACGCTGCAAGACAATCTCACTCTAATCCCATCAAATCAAAAGACCGACGCTTATTATAATCTATGTCCCATGATATTGTATGATATGGAGATGATTAAAAAACGGGACAAGTGCGAGTTGAACTCGCGTGAAGAGGGTTCCGTACGATGTTACCTATCCGCACAATATTGAGTGATTTATCATTTCATTTTAATAATAATAATAATAATAATAATTTATTTATTTGGACCAACAAGGATCATATTACGTTAGTAACAACTTAAAATCTATGTTAGTATTACATATGTTTATTAGTCAGTACATGAACCATACAACAGTGGTTCAGGTACTGATGCAGGATGCAGCTGGAGCTGGCCCGAACCCTATGCACCAGGGATGCACACCGCTTCCGGATTATCGAATAGAAACAGTCGACCCGCGACTCGGCGAACATCCCCGATGCACTACAAAATCGTGGAAGTCCCATCAGCACCCTAAACGCATCATTGTACTGAACTCGCAGAGCGCTGTACTGCCTTCGGGTATACTCCGCCCACAGGCTGCTCGTGTAGAAAGACATACAAAATGCTCTAAAAAGAGTCACTTTGACATCCCTCGAACATCTGGCGAATATATCATGGACTTCTTATAGGTTTTCCTATAATCTGTAAGTAGAAAACTAATTTCTGTATTTTTTTTTTTTCAAAATTTTAGGTTCAGTAGCTTCGGAGATAAGGGTTATGGTCAATTTTTGTCTATTTTTTTGAATAACTTGGAAACTATTTATTTTAAAATTACAAAAAAAATACATTTAAGATCTTCACAACAAGACCTTCCATTTGATATATGTCATACGATGCAGTTTTCAAATATATTTTTTTAATTTTCCACCTTCCCCCCAAAAATGACCTCCCATATACAGATTTCATCTATTCACGTCACACCTCTGCGTTTGGGTCACAAAAATCGATATGTGTACCAAATTTCAACTTAATCTGTCTAGTAGATTCGGAGATAATTGACTGTGACGGACGCACAGACGGACACACGAGTGATCCTATAGGGGTTCCATTTTTTTATTCGGACGTACGGAACCCTAAAAAGCGCCATCTGTTTTTCTTCTCATGATGTTCTGTCTGAAAAATGTAGATATCTTTTACAGTAGGTATACCGAAAATGGATATTACCTGGCTTAAAAACCCCATAATTTTAGATTAGAATTTAGGTTTAATTTGAAATTACTTAGAAGATATAAAATGATTATATTGCCCTATCCCTTCTTAATCCCTTATCCTTAATCATACTATGTTCTGCAGCGAACGTGCAGCATCTGTGGCGTTGCTTCGTATATAGGTGACGGTAGCCACCTTCCATCGAGTGGACCTTCAGCCTGCCTGTCGACTTTAACATCAATTTGACTTTTCTGGCAAAAGTCAGTGAAGACACAGAAAATAAGAAACCTTATCCACAGAGCATTCACCAATCTGTCACAACCTTGAAATGTTACCTCATCGTGCACAAAAAAGTTTAATTTCAAAAATAGAATTGTCAACTGACCTAAATCAGCTAAATCAATATTGTCAGTCCTGTAAGGCGTGGGGCATTGGTCGTAATAGCTCTTCATCGGCACTTTGGCTATGGAGTTGTTGTAGTTCGCCCAGAAGTTGTTCCATTCTCCGTTTTCACCTCGATACTCGACCTTCGTCTGGTCGACCATCTCGCTGCAGTCCTGCCAGCTGCTCACACAACAGCTGGAAATATAAATTGCAGGCGTTTAACATATAAATTACAGATAAATACTTCTGTAAAGCCTAAACCACAGAGTTTTTTTATAGATATGTTAGTTTTTTGATGAGCCCGTTGGATGAGTGGTTAAGGTGTTTGCCTTAACGCTCAGTGGCTCTAGCATGAGTTTACGATACTACACTCGTTAGCGAGAGCGTAAAACATTTATATGGAAAATTGATAATTTGACATTGACAGTTTAAGATTTCCCATACAAAAGTTTTACGTTCTCGCTAGCGAGTGTAGTATTGGTGTAGTATCGTAAACTCATACTAGAGCCTCTGTTCTAGGGTTCCCGGGTTCGATTCCCGGCAGGGTCAACTTTGAAAAATAAACATTTTGTTGGCCCTGGTCTGGATTTGGAAAGTAGTGGCAGGACACACTGCGTTTTCGCAGTCATTTGGGCAGCCCATTTGGCGACAATAACCACCCCCTTACAGAAGACCACCGTCAAATAACAGCACGTGTGCTTTTGTGTTTCGGTGAGTGAAGTAAGGGATGCCAGAGCCCTATCCCCTCCTACTCCCTTATCCTTAATCCTACTGTAGTCGGCAGCGCACTTGCAGCACCTGTAGCGTTGCTTGTGTTATAGGCGACGGTAGCCACCTACCATCAAGTGGACCGTCAGCCTGTCTGCCGAACTTAACATTTAAAAAAATAATAGTGCAAAGTGTAGGTACAATAATTAGGTATATATAATTAAGTAGGTAGTACAGAATAAGAATTTTTAAAATTCATCTTTGTAAATATTATCTCTATATATAAAAACGAATCCCCATTTATTTCCCTTGGTCACGGCATCACGCGTGAACGGGTAGACCGATTTTAATTCGGTTTTCACTAATGGAAAGAGGGATAAACGGGGAATGTTCTTATATATAAAAATTGCACCCCGGGCAAAGCTGGGGGCGGGTCGCTAGTAACATATAATTATTATAGTTATCTATATAGTTTCGAGATTGAACAAACTATACCCTTGTAGGTACGTCACAAACAAAATGCTTAAACCAATAAACCGTTTACGACTCTGTGAAGGTTTTTTCCCCTTTTTATTTGATAAATGTTTTTATAACATAAATGATTATTATATTTTAAATTTTTTTTTGTTCGTAACTATTATTAATTGACTGAATATTATTTTAATTATGGCTGACTTAATTTTCTTTTTTTTTTTAAATTTTTTATTAAAAAACTTATGACTTACATTTTGCACACCATATGTTATTATTGTAAGATCTGGTTAAACACCCATGTAGTGCATTTTTTTTTTTTTTTACTATAGATGGGTTTGCTCTTGACCAGCATCTATCCATATAGGAAGGATGAGGCCGAAGATGGAGCGAGCTCACCCAGAAGATGCCTATTCACTCGAACCTTGAAAAGATTTGGATACAGACGCCGGCAGGGAGTTCCAATCCTTAGCAGTGCGCATCACAAAAGATGTTTTAAAGCGCTCGGTCCTAATTAGAGGGATTTCGACAAGGTGAGGATGGTAACCAGCCGTACGTCTGCATGTCCGATAGAAGAATGGGGAAGGCGGTATGATCTCATGAATGGTTTGAGTTGAATTGAATATAATAATATTATTATTATTATTATTATTTATCCCATACATACATAATCACAATAATTACAAATGAAATAATCAAAGTTAACGTTCATTGAAATATTAGTCATACATAGTCAAAGAGTCAGATGGTCAAGTATAATAATGGTAGGTGGCTACCGTCGCCTATAACACAAGCAACGCTACAGGTGCTGCAAGTGCGCTACCGACTACAGTAGGATTAAGGATAAGGGATTAGGAGGGGATAAGGAGATGGGCTCTGGCATCCCTTACTCACTCACCGAAACACAACAGCACGTATATGCTGTTATTTCACGGTGGTCTTCTGTAAGGGGGTGGTCACTGCCGCCAGGCGGGCTGCGCAAATGACTGCGAAACGCAGTGTGCCCTACCACTACTTAAATTTTATTAAATAAATAATAATATTAATAATAATAATAATTTCTGTCCGTAAATGGTCTGATCCCAGTCAGTCTCAGGGATAACCTGGGGCGGTTGGGATTCCGTGGCGGTTCCCTCCCGGGCCAAATGCAGAGAGCGGTGCTGCTCGATACAGCCAGGATAGTACGTCGGTTTCTGTCCTTGTCGCCCTGAACCCCGACCGACTGTGCTTCTGTCGGGGGTTACACCGTCTCCCCCTCATTTTGGCTTTTAGAGGGGGAGATGAGTTAAAATGAGAAAAATAATAATAATTTTATTAATAAACTTAAATATTTTGAATATTAATGATTTTGAGTCATTTGAGTCTAACATTTAAATTTTTTTTTTTACTGTATGGGCCCCTCTCGGGTAAAAGCCTCCTCAATAGAATGCCAAACACCCTTGTCTTTCGCTCTCTCATACATAAATATTAAAAAAATATAAAAAAAAAAAACTGTAAATGTTGTACTTATGTTACCGAAGTCAAAAAAATAGTTTTTAGAATTTTTGTTTGTTTGTGTACGCTAATCTCAGAAACGGCTTAACCGATTTTAATGCGGTTTTCACTAATGTATTATAGCAAGATTCCCGTAACATTTAGTGTTTGTTTCATTCTAATCGGTTTACAAACAAAAATACCACGCGTACGAATTTGCGGGCTCAACTAGTTTAAAACATATATTTAGATGATCCGTTTATTAACGGTAATTTTTTTTTGGATGGAATATCACCGTAAAAACAATGGAATCATTATTTCTAAACTGCAAATGTATTGAAAAATCTCAAGGGTCCGACCAGGATTCGAACTTGCGTCATGCGTAGTAGTTAAAAGCAGAACAAACAAACTGAAATTCGCATTTATAATATTAAAAAAGAATAACTTTGGTCTTCGCCTATTCTATTACAGTACCTGGACTCGAGCAACTCCTGACTTCTGGGAGACACGGATCGATCTAATTGTCTTCTAGGTGACAGGTCTGCTGAAGATTGACCAGAATACTCCGGCGATACTGATGAATAGTCCAGCTCTGTGCTTAAACCGTATCTAAAAAAATCTCTTTTTTTTTTAAATTTCCCTTTAAATACAAAAGTTTTCAGACAGGCTGACGGTCCACTTGATGGTAGGTGGCTACCGTCGCCTATGACACAAGCAACGCCAAAGTTGCTGCAAGTGCGCTGCCGACTGCAGTAGGATTAAGGATAAGGGATTTGGAGTGGATAGGGAAATGGGCTCTGGCATCCCTTACTCACTCACCGAAACGCAACAGCACACGTGCTGTTATATCATGGTGGTCTTCTATAAGGGGGTGGTTACTGCCGCCAGACGGGCTGCCCAAATGATTGCGAAACGCAGTGTGCCCTGCCACTACTTTTCAGATCAAAATGGATCGTGGAAACATACATCTGCCTCCCCTTTCCAGACGAGACCTGCATACTTGCGGGTCCACCTCGATTAGGCGTGGAGTTTGACCCACCCGCCGTGGAAAGACGTCCCGGAAACACACAGCACGTCCCCTCATTGCCCGGTGTTGTGATGATGGCGGAAGACCCCATGTCCGCCGCCCGCGCCCCCGGGTAAAGCGGCACAACCTACCGCGACAACACGCCCTGCCACTCCTAAAGTGATTACTATAGACTTTCAGATATAAAAAAAAATCTATCCTACCTGTAAGGGCTCGCGGTTGACGAGGTCTTGTACATGCTGTCTCTGCTTGAGCAATCCCTACTCTGCTTGCCGTCCAAAGACTTTTGTGTTCTTGAAGATTCCAGCTGCTGGTTGTGAATGTGGCTTTGCAACGAACCGCTGCGAGGCTTGACGAAGTTCTTCGGTAAATTCTTCGGGGTGGACGTCGCCAGAGGAGCTCTTTTATCCCTTATACCGTATTTGGAATTGTTGTCTTCGAAATCGGATACCTGGGAGTATGTTTCAAATATGTACTTATAAAATCTTTTGTCCTGACTGACCATCAATGCACCATAAACGAGGCATACGCAGCAAACCTTGAACAGCTAATTCACACAGTTGCATTCAACGTGACAGTCGTATACGTGACTGCGAAGAACGGCGAAGGCTGATGGTAAGTAGCTGACACTTGATGGTAAGTATAGCTAACGTCGCCCATAACACGAGCAACGCTACAGATGCTCCAAGTGCGCTGTCGACTACATCAGCAGGATTAAAGATGAGGGATTGGGAAGGGTTAGGGAAATGGGCTGTGGCATTCCTTACTCACTCACCGAAACACAACAGCACACGTGCTTTTATTTCTCGGTGGCATTCTGTAAGGGGGTGATTACTGTCGCCAGAAAATGACCGCGAAACGCAATGTGCCCTGCCACTACTTTCCAAATCCAAATTTTGAAAAGTTTATTTTCAAAGTTGACCTTGCCGGGAATCGAACCCGGGAACCCTAGAACAGAGCACTAAGACAAGCACCCTAACCACTCATCCAACGGGCACGTCGTTGGATAAATCTTATAAAATCAAGCTTGATAAATTAATCATGTAATTTGGAATGTCTTTTTAAATTTGTATAAATGTGGTTAACATACTTGCGACAAATCCAAAGACACGTCGTCTTCGAGAGACGTCTCCCGACTCTTCGAGGAGTGGGAGACATTGGCGGTCTTCTTTGGTGTTTCAAATGTTCTTTTGTTTTTCAAGGAGTCAGCTGACTGACGTCTGTTGAAGCCGGGTAGAGAATTGGCACGATCGCTTCTGTGTAAAAAAAACAATTATATTTTAATACTAGCTGTTGCAGGCGACTTTGTCCGCGTCTCTTTAGAAATTATTACTCGCTGAAAATGTACCTTTCTATAGGTGAAAGAAATTTTAAAATCGATCTAGTAGTTTTTTTTTTTTTTTTTTTTTTTTTTTACTATAGATGGGTTTGCTCTTGACCAGCATCTATCCATGTAGGAAGGATCAGGCCGAAGATGGAGCGAGCTCACCCAGAAGATGCCTATTCACTCGAACCTTGAAAAGATTTGGGTTATAATTGAAAAGATTTGAGTACCTATATTCATTATAGGTACTCAAATCTTTTCTTTTCAAAAATACAGAAAAAGTGCATTCGTGCTATATGCGGATTGTGGTCCCGAGATTCGTGCAAGCCTCTTTTTAGACAATTGAAAATACTTCCTCTGCCATGTACATGCCATGTACATTAGGGACTTATGCATGTTCGTTAGGTTACACCCAGAGGCAGCAAAGATCGCAATATCAAAATTTGCTTTATCAACCGCGAAGCTGCAAAAGTTTATATGAAAAGAATGTTTATAACATTTGCATCTCGGTATTTAATAAGTTACCAAATGAATTGAAATTACAGACATCAACCAAAGCATTTAAATCCGAGCTGTTTAAATGGTTGCAGGGAGAATGTTTTTATAGTGTTAGAGAATATTTGAATTATAAAAATAGACTATAATTTGTACATATGCATTTTGTATTATAAATTATGTTGTAAATTTGACTTAGATGTAAATTGACTAAGAATAGATCAATTTGATAGTATATTTGACATGATTGCTTTTATGTAAGTGTAGCTATACTTATTTGAGAAACCGATTACTTTGTACAACAATTTAATATTTGCACACCTGTACTCAGGTAGAATACTTGTACTATATAAAATTGTATGTACCACCCACTTTATTCAAGTGTTCTAGCAAATAAATGAATTATTATTATTATTATTATTACAAATTAATATTTATTTATTTATTTATTTGGCTCACTTACGTTGACTACATTATTATAATTACAGTAAGTACTTAATAATCTAAAAATAGTTTATAATAAATGTGTACAACATTTATAAGTGAACACCACTTGCGAAATTAAACTAAAAATTTAAATACTTACATATACTATTATACATATATACATATACACAATATACATATAAATATATACCATTGGCGGATACAGGGGGGGGGGGGGGGCATGGGGGCCATGCCCCCCCCCCCCCAAAAGACCCAGGAATTCCATATTTTTGACTTAACTTTTCAATTCAATTCATATATGAACTGAATATAGAATAATATAATATTTTTCTACTAAAAATATTCAAAACTAGATAGGCAGGTCTGTATATATAATTATTGTTAATATTATCTATTTATACTTAATTAGGTTATTTAGAGAATATTTATTATACAATTAAAATTCTTTATACATATAATCCATATCAATCAAAGTTATCGAAAGTTTCATAATTCATGTCAGACATTTGAGACAGTTCAAATACGCGATTACGCGGTTTAAAAGTATTTGCAATACAACCATAATGCATCTCAACTAGTAAAAAAAAATACACAAAAAAATTACTTGTGATATTAACCCTAACTCCGAACTTTGTCAGAATGGCCCCCCCCCATAATGAAATCCTGGATCCGCCCCTGATATATACTACATTGCATTGTACGAGGCACAGAAAAGAATTGGAAAGAAAAAAAAAAGTTAGGCAGCAAAAAGATGGGGAAAAAAGACGCCGGTAAAATCATTGGAATTAGAAATAACTAAGACTATTATTTATAATAAAAAAACATACATTAATTCATGACATTTATCCCAATTGAGTTGGCCAGAGATGCCCCAAACATAATAAAAAACTTTCAATGGTTTGAACAACATCCACAAAAATACGTACAATATAAAAGCATTTCAACTATATCACTATATCACTAAATAATAAGATATAATATATTACATATATCTACTCCCAACATATATTTATTAGTTTTGTAAAACATTTTTATGCTGCCAGTACATTTGATTAAAAATTGCTTCGAATCAAATTAACCTGACCGGGGGCCTCGACCACGGGTGCGTCGACCACTGGGTGCCTAAGCCACGGACCCGTTTACAGACAATATACAAATACATACAAATATTTAGATATAGATATTACGCATGTGGAGGAGGAAGCCAATGACTTCTTTTTTAATATACATCCTTTTATTATTTTAAATTTTTAAAAAGTTTATAAAAAAAAAAAACATTTTCTACTCTGTAACATTTTCACAGAGTATAAAAATATAAATAGACACTCCCAAAAACCTCACAAATTTACAATAAAGGTTATAATTTTAAAAATTATAAAATAACCCCCGACATTCTATGAGAACAAACACGCTGAGTATATCTGCTGTAAGTTGCTGAGGAGTTTGGTATTTCGCAGACTTCTTGATGCTGCAGTATCAAATCAAGGTTACCACGTCATGGAAATACCACCGAACTAACAGTATCTACACCAAATACCACGAACGTGTGGAAATTTGTGATAGGAGTGTTGGAACACACTCAAGGATTATATTTAAAAAAATAATGATTTTTTTTTTATTATTATAGATGGGTTTGCTCTTGACCAGCATCTATCCATGTAGGAAGGATCAGGCCGAAGATGGAGCGAGCTCACCCAGAAGATGCCTATTCACTCGAACCTTGAAAAGATTTGGGTTATATGAGCTCGGAAATACAGACGCCCGCAGGGAGTTCCAATCCTTAGCAGTGCGCATCACAAAAGATGTTTTAAAGCGCTTGGTCCGAATTAGAGGGATTTCGACAAGGTGAGGATGGTAACCAGCCGTACGTCTGCTTGTCCGATAGAAGAAAGGGGAAGGCGGTATATCTCATGCAGCTCTCGAGCACAATCTCCGAAGTACATCTTATAGAATACACACAGACAGGCAACTTTGCGTCTATGTGCCAGGCTCTGCAGCTTAGTTCTTATTAGTGTGTAGCTTTTCTGTAAAGGGGTGTTTGAACAGCACTAGTGCAGTTGGTAGCTACTTAACATAAGTTGGAACGTCAGTCTGCTTGCCTAAGAAGAAAATAATGTCTTTTATGCTTACTTCTTCAGCAACTGTTTTCCAGTGACAACGAACTCCAATTTCTCTGGCTTAGCGACTTTTTTTGGGGTCGAATTATTCGAATTCGTCGCAGTGTTCAGAGGTGATTTTTTCTTATCCTTATCCTTCTTAACGCTGTTCCTTCTGGAGTGGGACGAAGAGTTCCTCCTGGAGCCGGGCCTACTCCTCGTCGAAGGTTCCGACTCGTCTTCCATTCTTGGCTTCGCGCTGGAAATAATAAATACACTGTGCTGTCACATGTGTAAAAAAACGGCTAAATATTTAAATGCTTCTTCACAAATATTAAATCGATATGAAAATCTGAGACCCAGAGATGAGGACTAACAGGAAAACGAACCTAGATTGATAAATGTTGACAGCACCTGCTAAAGCATGCGCCTAATCAGCCTACGGAACTGAATTTTTTTCTTTCTGTAATAGTATTTATGAGATCAGCACACTATATTGGATATAGACCTCTTACTAGGCTCTCCAACATGCACGGTCTTCTGCGTTTCGCATCGAGCTTCCCGCGATTCCATTCAGGTCATCTGTCCACCTGGCAATAGGACCAGGTTATATTGCCGTAGATAGAAACAAAAGAGAGGAAAATACGGTATTCCGGATTCCGTGGAGATTGGGAAGAGTGCTGGTGTAGGATGCTACCTGTGTAGACACACTAGCCCCTTCGCATTTCCATGGAACATCTACTAAGGCAGCAGCCGCAGCAGAGGCGGCGGAAAAAAATAAAATCTCGAAATATAAGTTCGGCCTCGGCGCCGAATATGGTTTTGTACCATTCGGAGTCGAGACACTCGGTCCGTGGGGGCCTGCAGCAATGAGCCTCTTCAAAGACATCTCGAAGAGGCTTATTGATGCGACGGGAGACCGAAGAGCTGGCACTTTCCTCGGCCAACGTATTAGTTTGACCATTCAACGAGGAAATGCTGCCGGCGTACTTGGTACAATGCCGCAGCAGGGTCCATTTTTATATTATTAGTTTTTAATCAATTTAATATTAATTTATTTTTAGATTAGATAATTTTAGTTTTTAATTAAAATGTTAAAATATGGTTCGAACGGACATGAGCTTCAAAACTTATGGGAAAGTCCTATAATACTATAAGGCATAATCAATATTTTAAATAAAGAAACACCATGAACCTACCTGAGTCCGATGTGTGTCAAGCCGTGTAAACAGTGACGTACTGAGCGGAGGAATATCGAATGTTACACTTCACTAAATCAGTGCGAGATTGCGTGATAAGCGTAGCGGAAAGCGATAATCTATAATGCGATATTAATAAACGTCTATTTAAATGTTTATATTGTATTATTATAACAACGAATTATAAAACTTCGTATGCGTAGTAATCGGTTTAGCGCGAAACTTTTTTAAATGTAAATTTTTTCCAGGTGCTCAAGCACAGAAACGAGATGCTGGACTATCAAATTCATACGGGGAGCCGATTCCAGCTGATACGTACGGACCACCCAAAGACATACTTATTAATGGTAATAGACATTTTATTTATCATTAAGGTTGGCAGGCAAGCAGACGGTCCAGTTGATGGCAGGTGGCTATACCGTCACCTATAAGTACAGAAAAGTAAGTTCAGCGGGATTCAAAGTATACGTTTAAAAGTTGGCAGGAAAACTGACAAGAGGGGGGACAGCTATTTTATATGTATTTTATAACTAGCCGTAACTTTTTTGTTTGTAAATCGATTGGAATAAAAAAACACTAAGTGTTACGGGAAGCTTGCTACAATACATCAGTGAAAACTAAATTCAAATCGGTTAAGCCGTTTCTGAGATTAGCGTGCACAAATGCACAGACAGACACAATATTTAAAAACTAATTTTTGACATCGAGACTAGTTTACGATTTTATTATATGTATATATTTTTGTTACTGTTTCCGTTAGCGTACAACGCCATCTAACAACTTTCCCTGGAAACGTCAAGCGGTAAGCTTGGTTGCGGTCATCGACGTAATATCCAACTAGACTTCTAATACAGAGCGAACGCATTCAGACAACACATTAGAGAAATAGATATTATATAATTCCACGCCCGGTAATGTTCGGGCAGTAACGACCAGTAGAATTTCGTCGTGACCTTGATCGGACCAATTGGCGTTCAGTATCCCGCGCCCGCGCACCTCACTTGGTTGCCAGAAAAGTTTGCATTGTGAATAAATAGGTATTAACCTTCTACTTGGATATTATGTCGATAGTTGCGGTCAACGAGGAACTAGCAGCCGTCATGTGAATGAGGCTTGCGAATGACAGAGGGCGCCATTCCGTCGATAATAGAAAAATGACCATAGACGAGTATTCTAGAGAAAGTGTTCGAAGAGAAGACGTGTCGAGCGAGTGCCGTGGCGAACACGCCGCCTTTCCACTCAAATCCATTTACAGGGGGTTAATTATTTACATATCCTTTGTACGAACTGTTAGAGCGGCTCTCAATTTTGTTTAAAAAAAACAAAATTTATTAGACGCCAACCGTTTATTTTGAAATATTAACACAAAGTACTTATTTTCACTATTCTACACTAGACACTAATTACACGTTTTATGGGGGGTGGTTAATATAATAACCCCCTTGGCGCGGCACAAACCCTTTGACTAACTATCTAGTCACTGAAGGCCAGCCGGCAGGCAGAAACCGGGTCCGTAGCTGGGCAGTGATTCGATAGAAATCAACAGGAGAACTGAACTGGAATTGAAAAATGAACTTGTATTTATATTAAATAAGGAATCGACTCAGTGTTTTACGGAGCGATTCAGCAGTTTTAGTATTAGGGCTTTATTGCATATAAAGCTAGGATATAACAGAACGAACTTCCAGCACCCTTGTTTCCACAAACCTAAAACCCTGGACTTTTCAAGTCGCGAGTGAATCGGTTCTTAATAGACAAGCATGCTCCATTTTAGATCGCGTCATCACTTACCATCAGGTGAGACTGCGTTCAAATGCTTGATCTATCATTATAAAAATAAAAAATAAAAACTTTAATCACAGTCTAACCATATACGTCATACAGTCAGGCAACGAATGTACTTGCATAGAGCAACGTTCGGCGAACTCGCTTCAGTCTGCAGGCTCGAACATTGAGCGCTGCTCGACTGTATTACGTAAGTTTGGTTAGACTGTGCTTTAAATATTATCGGAATATACGATCGTGTACTAGAAGGATCGAGTCTTTATTTCGTGTTTCGGCCATTCCTGAGCCTGATGATTCCTTTATCCCACTGAACGACCCCACAAGTATAAAATTAATTTATATGTACTTACATATTTATTTATTAGTGTATGAGACAAGAACATGAACTTTTTTTTTAATGTTATGTCGACAGACAGGCTGACGGTCCACTTGATGGTAGGTGGCTACCGTCGCCTATTAACATAAGCAACGCTACAGGTGCTTAAGCTAAGCTTATATTGCTTAAGCGGGCATTTGTAAGGGCACTGTCGGCACGGCTGGTCGACTCTACAGGGGACCACAAGGCTGGCACATACTTCTCCCAACGCATCGCCCTAGCGGTACAGAGAGGTAATGCTGCCAGCATAATAGTGGTTGCGCCGTAATCGAATGGTTTGGCTGTCAAGTCCATTTTCCCTTTGTACCCGCCTCTTCATTAAAATCATAGCCCTCAATTTTCCCTTTTACCCACAATCCCGCGACATATATGCACGTCACCGCCGCGAACGTGAGAAGAGATCTCGCCAACGCCTCAGCAAATTTCGCTCGAAAAAAGGGAAGAATCGAATTGAACACGAGTGTAGTTGTTATCCGCGTCTTAACGTTTACAAACAAACTATAAGTGAGCAGTGTCTGCCAGTTGGACGTTCTGGAGAATCCTGCAGGAGATCGCACCAGAGCACCGGTTACAAGGTACGTGCATTTCCTTCTGTCTATCCTGTCCATCAGACAGTCAACTGTTCGTTTACAGCCGCAACCAACATACAGTCCACTAAACCGCCGCAGGGATTCATGGCGTGATCTGTCGCAATCCCGCCCCAACGAGATTTAGATCTTGTTTTCTCCGCGCCTCCAATAGGGTCGATGCCGCAGGCGGACCTGTTAGACGGGGGTTTCCTTTTATAATCTGTATATGTATGTCGGTGCTTTTGATTAACAAGAGTAAACAGCAATGACAACTGTCAGTTGTCAACTGGACAGCGGGAGCGGAATGTCATTGTCGTGGACTCTGACACAACACCGAGCGCTAGCGCAGAGGCATCGTGGCCGAGCATTACCTTACGAGAAGGCAATCGGTTTACATCAAGTGAATTGTGCTACGTGTTTGGTGGAGTGTTATCTGATTTGGTGTGATTGGCTGGTGGACAATGCGATCGAGGACTTATTTTGTGCCGATTATAGCGTTTGGTTTAGAATTACAACGCATGACCTAATGTTGAATTATATTCTCCGCGCCCGACTATTCGCGCCTATATGTCTGATCAAATAATATGGAGACCAATGATAAAGAGGACCCTAATCATGTCCCTTCATTGCGGGGGACCCTAATAAAATCCCTTCATGTATATAAATAAATATATATATTTTTTAGTATATAATAATAAAAAAATACATTAAGCTTTTATATATATATTTAATTTTATAATTAATTTAATAATAAGTATACGAATATACTTTATTTGTTTATTAATAAATAAAGTATACTTTATATTTAATAAAGTATATTCGTATACTTTATATAAATAAATACATAATAACTGCATAATAAATAACTATTATGTAGTTGGACGGATATCTGCAGAGTAAAGGTGAGATCCCAATGGAAAATAAACGCTGTGTGAAGCACACACAGCACACACTGAGTTGGGAGCCCATTTGAGGCCCATTTGAGGCACTGTCAAGCAGGATATAATAGAAACTTGATTTGTGTATTTTTGATGTGTTCAAGTAAAATATATTTTCTTTCCATTTGAGGTAAATGAGTAAGAGTGCTAAAACAAGCATCTTTATCACTCGACGAATGGGCTCATCAAAAAAACGATTTAAGGGGGAGACAAACGCTAAATACTAAAAATATCCATTGTTTAATGAAGATGTTACAAGAAATAGACGAGACAATTGCTTTGAAAAAAAATATATATTATACTTATTATAAAAATATTATAAAAAATATATAAACATGTGAAGAACCAATTGTATTAATTAGAATTTTCGTTAAAGTAATAGAAACTCCACAAAAAAAGTTAGAACACAAGAAGAATTTGACCTTTATTGAAAATTCTCTCGAAAACGGCTTATTGCACGCATATGAATCCTGTACCTATTAATAAGTTGATATCAGATTAAAAAAAATTTTTTTGTGTAATGTTCTAATGGTAAAAACAAAAAAACACCATTTCCAGGCCTGTTGAATTGTCTCCGCCGCCAGCGAGTTCTATTGTAAATGTCATTTGCCTCAGTGAATCCCTTAAGAGCTAGGGACTATTTAGTGCAGAGGTAAGAATAACTAAGAACCAAAAAGCATAATATAAAAAGACATGGTTTTCAGAACATTTAAGCCTTTATTGAATCTTGGTGAATCCCGCTAATCGCTCCGCTTATGCAATGTGGTGTCAAGTTTAATTAGGGGTTGTAAGGACGGGGTCGCCACTGGCGCATGCAACAAGTAACACAGCAACCCTTAGAGACGACTTTTACTTTTTATTTAAAAAAAATATCTATAAATATTGGTTTTACATTTTTTTTTATAATGGAGAGTTAAGTGTTCGGGACAGAATCCGTAATGTGACATTTAGAACCACGTGGTACAAAATTGCTCAGTCCATCACCAAATTTATAAGGCCATGGCCATCCTGTGTTTTTTTTTGAGCCCGTTGGATGAGTGGTTAGGGTGCTTGCCTTAACGCTCTGTTCTAGGATTCCCGGGTTTGATACCCGGCTGGGTCAACTTTGAAAATGAATTTTTCAAAATTGTCTCTGGTCTGGATTTTGAAAGTAGTGGCAGAGCACACTGCGTTTCGCAGTCATTTGGGCAGTCCGTCTGGCGGCAGTAACCACCCCCTTACTGAAGACCACCGTGAAATAACAGCACGTGTGCTGTTGTGTTTCGGCGAGTGAGTAAGGGATGCCAGAGCCCATTTCCTTATCCGCTCCTAATTCCTTATCCTAAGCTTTGGCGTTGCTTGTGTTATAGGCGACGGTAGCCGCCTACCATCAAGTGGACCGTCAGCCTGTCTGCCGAACTTAACATTAAAAAAAACCCTTTGTACGAGTGTATCTCTTGTTTTAACGCATCCCTGTCTTTTTTAAGATGCTGACTCAGGGTTTTTTTTTGTTTTTTTATGTTATGTCGACAGACAGGCTGACGGTCCACTTGATGGTAGGTGGCTACCGTCGCCTATAACACAAGCAACGCCTAAACTGCTGCAAGTGCGCTGCCGACTACAGTAGGATTAAGGATAAGGGATTAGGAGGGGATAAGGAAATGGGCTCTGGCATCCCTTACTCACTCACCGAAACAGAACAGCACGTATATGCTGTTATTTCACGGTGGTCTTCTGTAAGGGGGTGGTCACTGCCGCCAGGCGGCCTGCCCAAATGACTGCGAAACGCAGTGTGCCCTACCACTACTTTTCAAATCCAGACCAGAGTCAATTTTGAAAATTACATTAAAATTTCCAAACTTGACCCCGCCAGGAATCGAACCCGGGGCCCCTGAGACGTTAGGCAAGCATCCTTGCCACTCATCCAACGGGCCGTCAGGGATTTGTAAAAAAAGGTCACTTTCCATAGTTGGATACAGTAGATCTAGCAAGTGGTGGCAAAGAACACTGGGTTATACAGTCACTGCTCGTCTGAAGGCAGTAACCTCCTTACGGAAGACCACAGTGAAATAACAGCATGTGTGCTGTTGTGTTTTGGTGAGTGAGTGAGGGATGCCAGAGCCCATTTTCCTATGCCTTCCTAATCTTACTATGGTCGGCAGTGCATTTGAAGCACCTGTTGCGTTGCTTGTATTTTAGGTGACGGTAATCACTTACCATCAAGTGGACTGCCAGCCTGTCCGATGGTTTCCACATAGAAAAAAAAATTACAAATACCTAATGAAATTTTCTAATGAACCACTTTTTTGTGTTGGGCTTCCTAACATTGAGGAGCCTATGGAAAAAATATATACCTTTTTCAATAGCTGGTCTATACATCCTATGTCTTAGCTATCGGTTGAGTGCTCACATATATATGTATATGTTTATATATAATGTTATATATAATATTATTGAAAAGAAATCCATCGAGTCTTCGAATGATCAGACAAATATTCATTACTTACAGTACATTTACTTCTTTGAGACGCATTAATTTCTATAGATCGATAAATTATAGCTTATAATATCTTATTCTGATGTATAAATTGTATATAGTAAAGTTACATCAAATTTCGTCCAGTAGTTTTTATTCATACATCTCTTCTCACAAACTTTCTCATTTCGCTGCGAATTCGTCTGCTTATCTTTATGTCTAAAACTTCGAGGCAATACTCGTAGCTATTCTGAGACACTGGTATCTTTTTTCTTCTTTTTTAGGGTTCCGTACGTTCGAATAAAAAAAAACAGAACCCTTATGAGATCACTCGTCCCCAACGATCCCAACGTCGTTATCCCTTATTGGATGGTCAGAGACCATTCCCCCCCCCCCCCCCCTTATCTCCGAAACTACTGAACCTAAAATTTTGAAAACAAATACAGAAATTATTTTTCTACTTATATATTTTATAGGAAAACCCATAAGAAGTCCATGATATTAAAATAAAATGGTAAATCACTCAATATTGTGCGGATAGGTAACATCGTACGGAACTCTCTTCACGCGAGTTCAACTCGCACCTGTCCAGTTTTTTTTTCTTTTTATTTGTTTATTAAAATTTTAAATCTTCATTGCTTTAAACATTTTTTAATATTTTTATAAGATCCCTAGGGAACAGTGGTTTTTTCTGGATAAAGGGTAAGCGCGACAACGTATATGCAAAATTCACGACGATCAGTTAAGTCGTGAAAAAGCCTTACAAACAAACACACAACTTCATTTAAGTAACATAGTAACTTAAATTTTAGGAAAAAAAAAACAATTTGAAACATTCTTTCGAACTTTACTCAGCTACTAGCTGAACTCGGCCACGCTTCGCTGCGTCCCATACGGCGGCGGAGTGCGCATAGGGCGCGCGGTACTGGACACTGCTTATATTATAATACTATTTATCGTAGCGTGATGTTATATAGCCTATAGCCTTCGTCGATAAATGGACTATTCAAAACAAATGATTTTTTTCAATTCGAACCAGTAGTTCCTGAGATGTGCGCGTTCAAACAAACAAACTCCTCAGCTTTATAATATCTATATCTCTATATATAAAAATGCATCCCCATTTCCCTTGGTCACGGCATCGCGCGTGAACGGGTAGACCGATTTTAATTCGGTTTTCACTAATGGAAAGGGGGATAAACGGGGAATGTTCTTATATATAAAAATTGGATCCCGGGCGAAGCCGGGGGCGGGTCGCTAGTCTCTTATATATAAAAATGAATCCCCATTTCTCCTGGTCACGGCATCACGCGTGAACGGGTAGACCGATTTTAATTCGGTTTTCACTAATGGAAAGAGGGATAAACGGAGAATGTTCATATATGTAAAAATTGCACCACGGCCGAAGCCGGGGGCGGGTCGCTAGTTAAAGTATAGATTTAGCATCTATGAATAAATGATTAAATATTCATAATAATATGTACATATGCACATTATGGCGATCTCGAATGCCACAAAACTGGTCCTCGCTTTCACAGAAAGTTGATTTTTAAACGAAAGTGAATTTATTGTATTATTATAACCATATCAAAACAAATTCCGGTCGTTATAAACGAACTTATGAGACGCAGAATTTTTCCAATGTGTCTTCGTTCCAAAGATATGTTTTGTGGGTTTATTAAAATAAAATTTCTAAATATAGTGGCCTCGGCGCCGAATATGGTTTTGTACCATTCGGAGTCGAGACACTCGGTCCGTGGGGCCCTGCAGCAATGAGCCTCTTCAAAGACATCTCGAAGAGGCTTATTGATGCGACGGGAGACCGAAGAGCTGGCACTTTCCTCGGCCAACGTATTAGTTTGGCCATTCAACGAGGAAATGCTGCCAGCGTACTTGGTACAATTTTTTTTTTATGTTAAGGTCGGCAGACAGGCAGACGGTCCACTTGATGGTAGGTGGCTACCGTCGCCTATGACACAAGCAACGCCTATAAGGGATTAGGAGGGGATATGGGCTCTGGCATCCCTTACTTCACTCACCGAAACACAACAGCACACGTGTTGTTATTTCACGGTGGTCTTCTGTAAGGGGGTGGTTACCGCCGCCAGACGGGCTGCCCAAATGGCTGCGAAAACGCAGTGTGCCCTGCCACTACTTTCCAAATCCAGACCAGAGCCAAATTTGAAAAGTTGATTTTTCAAAGTTGACCCTACCGGGAATCGAACTCGGGAACCCTAGAACAGAGCGTTAAGGCAAGCACCCTAACCACTCATCCAACGGGCTCGTCGAAACAATGCCGCAGGGTCCATTTTTATATTATTAGTATTAATCCATTTAGTGTTAATTTATTTTTAGATTAGGTAATTTTAGTTTTTATTTTAATTTAATTTTCACTTTTTGTATAAATGTTATTGCGGCCAAAAATAAATATATCTTAAATTTTGTGGGTTCGAAGATTCAACCAGGATGTCTTTCTCCTGCCTCCGCAGGAGAAAGACATCATTAGAATCATTAGAAATTCTTTCACCTATAGACAGTTACATTTATCAGCGAGTAACATAGGCACACCCTCCCCTCATATCCCCCCTTTACCCCCCCTTCATACGAATGTATGTTTGTAATGAATAAACTCAAAGACTACTGGACCGATTTTAAAAATTCTTTCACCTATCGAAAGTTACATTATCAGCGAGTAACATAGGCACACCCTCCCCTCATATCCCCCCTTTACCCCCCTTCATACGAATGTATGTTTGTAATGAATAAACTCAAAGACTACTGGACCGATTTTAAAAATTCTTTCACCTATCGAAAGCTACATTATCAGCGAGTAACATAGGCACACCCTCCCCTCATATCCCCCCTTTACCCCCCCTTCATACGAATGTATGTTTGTAATGAATAAACTCAAAGACTACTGGACCGATTTTAAAAATTCTTTCACCTATCGAAAGTTACATTATCAGCGAGTAACATAGGCACACCCTCCCCTCATATCCCCCCTTTACCCCCCTCCATACAAATGTATGTTTGTAATGAATAAACTCAAAGACTACTGGACCGATTTTAAAAATTCTTTCACCTATCGAAAGCTACATTATCAGCGAGTAACATAGGCACACCCTCCCCTCATATCCCCCCTTTACCCCCCCTTCATACGAATGTATGTTTGTAATGAATAAACTCAAAGACTACTGGACCGATTTTAAAAATTCTTTCACCTATCGAAAGTTACATTATCAGCGAGTAACATAGGCACACCCTCCCCTCATATCCCCCCTTTACCCCCCTTCATACGAATGTATGTTTGTAATGAATAAACTCAAAGACTACTGGACCGATTTTAAAAATTCTTTCACCTATCGAAAGCTACATTATCAGCGAGTAACATAGGCACACCCTCCCCTCATATCCCCC